>CM076570.1:1224755857-1224968686 GCA_034641835.2 Pinus albicaulis | reverse complement strand
TTCATACTAAAAGAAACATAGTTCCTTGGGAAAAAGGAAAAACTTCCTTCTTTACTGCAAAGAAAAAAAAAACATATGAATCCCAATGGCTACAACATTCATTGATTACATGTGTCAACAAGCGATGCCAAATTTCTCCCAAACATTGCATATAGAGGAACTAAACATTTTTTTATTGATTGAAAATATAGAAAACAAAAAATTGTGCACCAAATAAACATTTACATAGTAAGAGAATAGTGATCAATAAACAAAACGAAAATGGGGCAATGATACAATTAATTAATTGCGGAAAAAACCAACATCAACCTACTAAAAACATTGCACTTGTAAACATTCCAAAAAACAATTTCAATTGCTAAATATTGATCAAACAAAAATATAAACATTTCCACAAACATGTTCTATGGTCTCACAACCAAAAACATGAAGGTCAATGCATATCTAATCAATACAACAATATTTTTCGAGATGTTAATTCAAAACAAGGAGAAAAATTACATATCTACATCAAATACAATGCAAAGTTTTCAAAAACGATCACTATTCCTGTATTCCAAATGACTATTTTAGCAATAATTCCATTTATAACATTTTAATACCGATTCAATAGTAATTACTTTAATGCTAGCCCAATTGCAATTGCTTCAATACTATTTCTCTTATTCCAATAATAACACAATTTCTTTTGCATTAATAAAAAACAATGTTTTTTTCTGTCTCCAATAAAAATTCAAATCTCAACTTAATATAATTTTTGAGAATAATTTTTTCACTATAATAACTTTAATAACAATAAAAACACGATTTCATTTGAAGCACCTGAATAAGATTAATATTTTTTATTTTTTTTGTTAAATAACTGTTAAAAGTAAAATAAAATAATTTACATTTATATTAATAACAAATTTTCCAACACATAGATTGAATATTTAAAAAAATAATTTGAATATCAAACTACAATACATAAATTGAATATATATATATATATATATATATATATATATATATATATATATATATATATATATCCGTGTGTGTGGTGTATGTACGATGATGATGATGATGGTTAACGTCCAATCGAGACCAAATTCTAGTTTATCGGACCTGAAGAAAAGAGTTATTTAGTTTGATTTAAGATTATTTTTCCTATGCTCAAAAAGCTTGGAGAGAAGCCTCCCGAGCTCACTATAATTTTGACATCTTAAAAGGCTAGGAAGGTTAGTATTGCAACAAATATTATGAAATTGAGCTCTAATGTGGTTGTACGCGGGGCACTCTAAGAGGAAGTGATTTTCATCCTCGATGTTCATAATCTCACAGAGATGGCAGATCATTTCCATCCATGGTGTTTTAGGAACTGTCCAACGACCTGTTTCACTATGGAGCTCATGAGAGTTCGTTCTAATCTTGGCTATATTAATTTTCTTCTTTGAGCTAGTTAAAACAGAGAGATACTTTTGATCTTCTAAGGTGGGGTTGATGACCTCCTTATAATACCTTAATTTTCTTTTAGCTTCTAGATCTTTCTTGCGCTACATTTTTTCTTTGAACTTAGAAGTAACAATTTTTTTAATGTTATTGATGTTTTGCAATACAACATTCTCGTTGATCTCCCAATGGTTTAACCAGGCCCTGGTGTCTTTATACCAGCCTCGGTTAAGCCTTAAGTGATTTTAGCTAAAATTTAAAATTAGTTTAAGAAATCTGTATTCTCTTATCATTTAAAAATTTGTTTATATATATATAAACAATTCTCTTATCATTTATTTTTTCAAAAAAATAAACAAATCTCTTTTCCATATTGATTTTCTTTGATCTTTTGGTCTATGTATTAGACATAATACCATAGGCTACGGAGATCATGAACCCAAAGAATTAAATTTCAACCAAAAAGATAAACAGTATAAACCCAATATTTATAACCCCTTTATAAACATTATTAACCTAAATTATTAACACATTCAATAAAAACTAAAAAAATAAAAACAATATATTGAGACAAAGACGTTAACAAACCACATTGATAACTATGGGTGCACACATTGATGGGTACATTTAAAAAATGTATGATAAATTTAGTCCATGTATATTTGAACAACCACGTTGATATACGCGGCACATTTTAACAACGTGCACTCATTAAAATTCATATAGGATTCAAATAATCGCAACTTTGTCGGAGTACAAATTTAGTGTGTGGTTTTTTAAGTTTTTTTTTTTTTTTGAATTTTTAAGTTTGAAATAACTTTTCTCAATCAAAGTATTTTAGGAATTTTTTTAAGGTGTTAATCTATATAGGGTCACAAAACTAATTTAAATAAAATAAATCAAAGTTTTACTTCCAATTTTTTCACGAGAAATTTCAAAAAATCACACTAAAAGTAATTCTTTAAAATAATTTATAAAATTAAATAAATATAATAAAAATTATGTTTATATTTAATTTAATATTTTTTATTATTTCTCTTCTATCTTTATTTTATTATATATATATATAGTTAAATTCAATCAAAATTATATATATATTTGATATTAATTAAAAAAAAATACCTATACTTTTCCAAACATATGGATAATTTTCCAATCCATTTTATTTTCAATATCTTGTTTACCATGATGGAAAAAGAATATTAAAATGCATCGTTTTATGGCATTGGTATACAAAATCAATCATCTTCATTTCTCACGCGTATTAGGATACCAAGGAAACGAAGTTCACAGTTGGTAGTTTTGAAGATACAGTGAATGGACATATCTCTTTATGACTACCGTTAGCATCATGAGAAGAGGCAGGTTATCTTTAACATATATGCATTCGCAATTATATTTTTCTGAATGGAATAATATTTGAGGGTTGGTGTCAACATTAAATATTGGTGATTAGTTAGTGGGTATACATTAAATAAATTAAATAGTGTAATTATTGGTGATAATTTGCTTAGTATAGATTTTAATATAATAGAGTAATTTAAATAGAAATAGAAATTTCTTTACATACTATGTCATATATTTTGAAATACATTGGGAATATAATTCTTAAAAACAATTCTAAAGATAGACCTGCATAGTTACAGTTATGAGAGTAGGTCAAAGAAAATAATAAAAGTCTATAAATTGAAATATCAAGTTAAAAATCGTTTATTTATGAATCAATAATATACCAATATTTGATTTTTTAGAAAATTCTTGATTCTTCTAAATATGGAACATTTTTTTCAACATTTATTTAATTATATTTTTATTTCTAACTTGTTATCAATATTGTATTTAAAATATAAACACCAACAAAATTTTTCATTTTCTAATTGATGTCTTTATTTCTAACTTGTCACCAATATTAAATTTAAAATTTAAATAACATTAATATAAATTAAAAAATAAAAATACTATATTCAAAATTTAAATTTTAAAATTAGAAACCAGTAATTTATATATTATTTTAACATAAAATAACAATATTATATTTCAAATTTAAAATGTATATAAAGAATTATAGGATTTACAAATATTTATTATATTACAGATTTTAATTAAAAACATAATTGGAAATAAAAACATTACATTCCAAAATTTAAATTTCAAATATAAATTTTTTTAAAATTAGAAATCAATAGTTTATATTTTATTTTAACATACAGTAACAATATTTTTATTTTAAGTTTAAAAATCTATATGTTCATGAGTCCATGGAGGTATCTGTACTTCTTGATGTGAAGTCACTAATTCAATTATGTGCTTCCATCTGATCTGGATAATGAGGTGTTTACCAAGAGTAGTGGAGGCTACCAGATGGATGTGAACATTGGGGGCTTTCCACAACATATTTCTGCCATGATATTTCTTCATGCAACCACTGTTCCAGCGCCACTTCAACCAGGCTTGAACTGGGACATCCTCTTTTCCTGCTATCACCATGGAAAACCCGTCAGCATGACACAGACTAGACGACTCTATCAAACATAGCAAATGACGAATTCTAGCCACGACATCCAACTATTTTTTTCTTTTTTCCCGGCTACCTCCTTCCCGCCACCCAAATATGCCGACTCTTAACAATTTTTTCGCTATTTCTTCTCTCCAGGAGCTGTGGCACGGGCGGCGCAACTTTGCATATTACTCCACCATTCGCTACCTGCCTGCCGCTTTCTAGGTTTTTTTCAGCGGTCGACAGCTGCTTTCAAGGGCTCAGACTGTTATGGTTTCTATGCTACGGGTTCCGGATAACAATTTTTTCTGTAGGGTTTCTTTCCAGGGGTTTATTGGCTAGGGTTTCGTTCTCAAGATTTTCCCGCCTGACTGTATCCTGCTTAGGGTTTGCTGGTCCCCTGCATGGGCTTCCAGAAAGCACAAATTTTTATTTATTTTTTAACTTTCATCTTCTAGGTCACGGGCCATTTTCAAGTTCTAAAGTTCCATTCTTTTGAAGAACCCCCTTTACGCGAGTGGGCTAAGACTATTTTAAATTTTCTTCAGGAAAACTTATCCCGTCTTTTTCTCTTGCCAGAATAAAAAAAATATTCCTTATAAATCTTATTTTCTATGTCTATTTTCTGGTCTCACAATGTTTTCTTTTTCCTTGAAACTATTTTTTTTTGTTTAATTTCTGTGGTGCAGCTTAGTTTTCCTTAGCAAAAGAAAATCTACGTAGTTTTTATTTTACAGTATTGAAAAATTAATCCTACCCCAAAAAAAAAATGTCTATTAAAAAAGAAATAACCAAAATTATTTTTTCCTCTATTTATATTTATGTTTAAATTAACTCTACAAAAAGATTTGTCTATTAAAAAATAAATAACCAAAATTATTTTTTTCCTCTATTTATATTTATGTTTAAATTAACTATTCAATTTCTGTAAATAAATTCTATGTTTTTTTCAATAATTTTTTTTTTTCTCCGAAGAAGAAAAAGAGTTTTTTTTTCCTCTGCCAAGCAAATGTTATACCTTTAGACAAATTTCTTTTATTGTCATTATTTTTATTTATTTTATTGTCTTTATTATTATTGTTTCTCTTTTCCCACTTTTTTTTCCAATGGGAAACTAATTTTAATTTTTAAACAAATTTAACCAAGTTCAACTGATTTAATATTTTAAACAAATTTAACCAAGTTCAAATAATTTTATTTTTTAAACAAATTTGACCCAGTTCAATTTTTTATCAATTTGTTAATCTAATTTTAAACCCCCTATTTTTACTTTACCTATTGTTATATAAAGTTGTTAAAAGACATTTCCAAATGAATAATGAATGGGCATTCAGTTTTTATTTAAAGAGATTAATTTTAATAATAATTTCCTTGAGTTAAAAGAGAAAGTAATGTTGGTAAATATTCCAAAAACCCAGGGAAAAGAGGTTGAGACAGTTCTGGCAGTTATCTTTCCAAAATGATTGAAGGGAAATTCTGAGGAAAAAGGTTATGTAGAGAAGGTGATGGGAGTTAAACAACAGAAGGTTGCACTGAGCTATCCAGAGCTGGTGTGAGAACCAATGGAACTCAAAATTACCCATAGAAGTAAAGATTGGATTTAATCCTGAGGTCTAACTTCTGGTCTTAATGAAATACCTAAGCCCTGGTGCGGAGCAAGGGGGGAGAAGAGGATGTAATAGCTTCACTCAAAGTGTAATAGCCTCACTCAAGGTTGGGAGGATCGACAATTATTGGAAAAAAAGCCTTGGAAGTAGGTATTTAAGTATTTTGAGTATACTGTTTCATACTGCTAACAATTGAAATAAATGTTGGAATAATGTTGCACATAAATTACAGAAAAAAATTTCTAGTCTACCAAATGTATTTAAAATTACAGAAATGAAATGCTAGCTTAGCCTTTCTATTTAAGTATAGAAATGAAATTGATAATTAATAGTTGTACTTAAAGCAGCACAAAGAAAAAATAGGACAATACTGCATTTAAAAATTACAGCAATGTATGCTATATTTATAAGTTGTCAACGGAAAAGTTATAGTGATAATACTGTATGAAACTAATTATATTAGACTTTTTCTATCAAGATTATTTAATGAAAAAAAACCACTTAAAAACTGTAAATGAAATTTAAGGAATAATAGCAAGTCAGAAACAAGAATTGGGATTAAAGATTATGATGGAATTAGAATTTTTGTTTCTTAACCATTTACATTGGCCCACCTCACGGTATAAACATAAAGCTGAAATCCATTCAACAGAAAACCTGAGATTCCACAGAATCCTTAAACCAACAGAAGTACATGGGAATAGGTTGTGGGTTTAGAACCAAGACCCAAGAGTAGGGTCGAGGTTCCGGTCCCATTACGCCTGCTAGAGAATAACCGTAGGAAAACTAGCAAGTACCTGTGCAAACTAAGAACAAAGAAATATAGTTAAGTCGACTGTATAAAATATGCAATTAGAGAAACCCAAAACATTTTCCACATAATCGAATAGAAGCAAAAAGATCATGTACAAAAAAAAATAACATTGATATCCAAAATATAAAATGGGAAAACCCTCACAAAATCCATTCTGGAAAATGGAATAAAAGTTATACATCAGTCATTTGAGAATAAAAAAAAGGAAAGTCCCGACATGCACATTTATCAACAGTCTGTAGTACTAAAACCATACTATTATTTACAAATTTAGAAAAACGGGCCAAGAACCGACTAGAAAAATTTAACTAAGTATTCCAAAATAGAGGAATAAGGCAATGACTGGCCTAATACGCCCATGGAAAAAAATGAAACCCCTGCCTGCAATAATAAATGGGATCACTAAGAACTAATGTAAGAGCATACCATGGCCGTTAGGATAGGAATCCCGAGGAAGGAAAGGGAGTGGAGCATAGCGGCGACTGAGGGAAGGAAGACTCGTGTGAGGCCGCAATTCCATATGCTACTAGGTTCCTCGAGCTTGCATCAACATTTAACACAAATATTTACAACTTAGAAATCCTAGTGTAAATAAATGACATAATTTACAAATGTAATCGTTAAAACCCCAAAAAATTTACTTAATCACTTTGCGCAGGAGGAGGGGGTTGTACTGGTGGTAGCGTGAAGGTAATCCCTCGTATGCGAACCCAACCTGTAGGTGGTCGAAGAATCTGAGGAGGTGGGCAGATAGTTTTGCAGATGCATGTTAAAAAAAAAAACTGTGCAAGAAACAAAATAATATGGTTGTAATATAACCTTTCACCATGCACTGGGATTAAAGGGAACAAAAAAAAAAAGGGGAAATTAAGTTTTAAAACACAATACTAAGTTCTCACTGCCATTATAACTGGGACTGCATCGAAAACCTTTTGTCGGCGACACCTGGACCGTGGGAGAGAACCATAAGTTTAAACTGTGAATTAAGAACTTATAGAGCCAAGTTCGGAACACCACAATGGGGAAAATGAATCTCTGGCGGGAGGTTGGCGGTGGGTAGTTACAATAACCCTCCTCCAAAGCCAGATCCACTGTCGATTTTGTTGTAAGGGGATTAGACAATCCAAGATGTGACAGAGGATGGAGAGGTTGACAGGTGGAGCTCGTCACTACTACTGAGATAGGTGGTAATTATAATCAATGTAAGAATTATTCATTATTTCAGCCATAGTACATTCAATTTTAATCAAGACTGACAAAGGCCAGTACAAAGGGGATCTGGAAATTCACCATTATCCATTGAATTTGTATTTAATGAATCCATTATGAAAAGAGAGATGGTAAGGAACGATTCCGGGGTTAACATGAGATTACTTTAAAGTTTTATATTGAAAACAAATGTCGGTTATTATAATATGTTACATTATGTCTCTACCCAAAAAGTATTAATAGCATAAATACATAGATTCTATTATGAGTGAATTTAGTAAGGGTACATTCTCATAGTGAATATTTGTTTAATTTCCTTAATCATTCAGGAAATTTTTTGTGTTTAATGTGATAGTTGTTACAAGTGGTATCAGAGCATAAGTTACAAACTAGGGCCAGGTATGCCAATACCATACTATGTCTTGTTTTTTGTTCCTATTAAATTTTAATGTCTGGAATTGTGTTAAGTACATGAATAAATTGGTGTAAGCTACCATGAGAAGGGGATCGAGTCATCAAGCACCCATAAACATAGGGGAGACCCATCCTGTGACCAATATTGAGGTTAGACCTGAAATGTGGGTGCAATTAAGTGTGGACAAACACCAACAGAGAAGCAAAATGTTTGAAGAACAACAAAGACAAACAAATAGGTTGTTGAATACTGTGTATCAGCTATAGACATAAATGCTTAAGGTTCGCAATGACAATGAAAGGTTGATGAGATAACAAGAGAGGATATGAAAATTCTATCAAATAGACAAAATCCTCCTAGTGGACAACCTAGCCCCGAGAGAAACACTTAGGAAGAAAGAGAATGACGCCAAGAAGTACATGATAATGTTGAAGAGAGTCGAAAGCAAAGAAGCTATAAAAGTCAAACATACAATGAGGCTAAATCTAGAAATTTCTTAGAAGAACAAGAGTTGAAAAAAAAAATGGAATTACATGGAGAATTCTGAAAGATCAAGCCTCCTACCTTTGATGAAGAGGTAGAGGAAATGGCGGAAGCTTGGATAATAAATATGAACAACTACTTCCAAGTGTATGAATATAATAGAAAACTTAAAGCCCACCTAGCCACTTTCTAGCTGCGGGAAAAAGAAACGATGCGGTGGGAGGAAGTGAAGAATGTACGAGGAGTGGAAGATAAAAATGTAACTTGGGATAAGTTTCAACAACATTTCAGAGATAACTATCTGACTAAACATTTTTACAATGAGAAATCCTGAGAATTCCATGATCTAAAATTGAGCCAAATGACTACGGATGAATTTATTACGAAATTCACCTCATTATTAAGATATGTACCTTATCTGCGCGATGAAAAGGAAAATTTATAACAGCACTTCAGAAGTTTTCCGATACACATGAAAGAAATAATTGAGTTCATAAATAAAAAAACTACAGATGAAGCAGTTGGAGTCCCTTGATTTGGAAGATTGGTAAACCAAATGACAGGGCAACATCATACCAACTTTGGAGTCCTAGGACCTAGCCTTCCTAAACTCAGAGAGGGCTCTATTTATTATGTGAAGGAAGTGAGCTTGTTCACTTAGTATATTTGATTTTAGGCTAGTTGTTAAGTACATTTATTTGTTTTTTTGTTTGGAGGTGAAAACCGATTAAGTAGGCATCAATGAAAGATAAGTTATCAAATCAACAGGGCTATGGGGTCAAATGAAAGCCAATGATGCCTAGACAATAGACAAGGTGTGTGGCAGGGCCAATTTAGTATAGTCAATGGATCTTTTGGGTGGTTTGTGAAGTGTAATGAACATTAAGTTTGTGCAAGACAAAGAGATATTAAGCATAAATAGTTAAACATCAAGCATTCATGAGGTAGGGCTAACCATTAATCTCTATGAATGGAACTCAAACTAATAAATGCAGAAAATAAACAATTAGGTGATGCATAGAAGTATAAGACCCTCTAACTTTGGGAAAATCACCTTCAGTGGTCGAGAAAAACATATAAGATAAACTAACAACTCAAACTATGAAGAGGGAAATCCTAAACATCATATCTTGAGCTATTGGGAACTTTGAAATAAGACCGCAAAGCATGGACAAAGGGCAAGATCGAAACAAGACCTCTTTGACTTAACTAAACAACCAATAATTCAGAGAGTGATTTCAGAAATGGAGTTTTGATTAGCTATGAGTAAGCAAGGCATACCGTGAATCATACTATACAACATACATAATAACCATTGACGAAGCTGAAAACAAGTTTTAGGGTACCAAAGAGAAATTAAGAATTCTTTGACATAACCAAGAAAGATGAAAACATAGAAGCTGAAATCAATCAGGAAACCTGAGGTGCCTTCATGGGCATATCTCAAATCTATTCTTTACTGACCTACAGTAAGCAATAAGCATGGAAACATGTATGAGAAACTAAGAAAACATAACAAATAAGAAACAAAATACCATTTACCAAGCCATGGAATCCTGCACACAAAGCCTCTACATCATCTAGACAAGTAAACAAATCATCCATTTCATAAACAAGTTTCTTCATTAAAGCTCATATCCATGTATTTCTCTTCAAAATGTCAAGTTCTGCTTCTAAAACATCCAACAATTTACAATGAGTCTTCATAATTTATATAGGAAATGAGTAGATAAGCTCACAAGAGTATGTAGAAGCTCATTGGCCAAATACAAATATATGATTTTGTCCTTGAGGCCTCACAAGGCCCAAGGCACAAAATATCTTCCAATATATATATATATATATATATATATATAAGATAAAAATAGAAAGAAATTTGACTTTTAATCTATGGCATAGAGTTAAAAATAGCTTAATGAACATTTGGATGCTTGTATTCAGAAAACTGTCTTTTCAGCAAAATCCAATAGAAGCGTAGCACCAGAAGAAAGCCTATTTTGTAGATAAATTTTGAGAGACTTCTCGATGTCAAAATGAGGCCCGTGATGGCTTGTTGAAAAGCCCTAGATATATGATTTCTAGAAATAATTGAGTTTTCAAAAATTGATCCTCAGAAGTTTTCCAAAAAGTGGACTGAGTGAAAAAACCCAGGTGGGTCTCACTTGTTGATATTTGAGGCAGAAAGGTAAAATTTGACTGTTTTTCACTTCTTTGGGGGGCCAAAACACCTTGTTTTGATCTAAGAATTTATGACTAGATGCCCAAAAATTTAATACATCCAAAAAAATAACTTTCATGAGCTGAGGATGTTCACAAAAAACATGGTAGTGCCTAGAAAAATGTGCAATTAGGCCTAAAAATCACAAAGAACAAGATCATGTCAAAAATTGCTCAATTTTGGTGAGCAAACCTCTTATGGGTTTCTAGAAGAATGCAAGGAAGCTGAAGCCAATATTCCAAGCCTAGATATGTCCTTTTCCTCTTTTTTCACCGGACCCCTCCTTGGGCAGTTTTGTGCTTGGCTTGGGCAATTCGCCTCTACTCCTGAGCGCTCTAGTGACATTACCAGTCACAGCTTGAATCTTTTTCTTCTTTACAGACTTGGTGATTTGAGGCTTTGCCACCTTTGAGGATATATTCATGGCCCCTTGCCTAGGAGAGGCAGCAAGCTCATGTCTTTGAGGGCTATTTTCATGTTCACTGTGTTTTTCTTCTTCATGTAGATTTCCACCTTCACCTTTCTTACTGTTTTTGTCTTCTTTATGTGTGCTGCCTCAAAATTTATGAACATTGATTTCAATTTGTGGTGGGATATCTTCATCATGAGGGATTTATTTTGTTTTCAGGATGCTATCACTATCTTCCCTATTTTTCTTACTTGTCTCTTGAGGGCTGCCTTCATTAGCTGTATGAGGATTTTCATCATGCTTACTATCTCTTTGATTGATTTCATGCTGACTTTCACTTTGTTTTTCATCACTTCTTTGCTTAGAATCTTCCCTTTGTTCCTCATCATCACTACTCTAATGCTATTCAGTTTGTCCTTTATCATTATTACCTCCTTCCTCAGTATTTTGTTGACTATCACTCTGTTTGCTTTCATGACTTTGTTGAGGACTGTTGTGTTCCTCATCATTACTGCTTGCTTGAGGACTGCTATGTTCTTCATCACCCTCATGATTGCTTTCATTAGATTCTTCTCTTTTACTAACAATCAAAGGGGATTTTTTCTTATACAAAGCATTCCTTCTCACATGCTTCTTCGAGAAAGGACTAGAAAGACTAGATGGAAACTGGGTTGGATCATGAGTAATTGAGTATGATGATTGACTTATCAAATCATATCTAATCGTGTCATAGTCCATATCATATTGTACTATTACATCATCTAATGCCTTATTGTGTGCATCAACAAGTTCTCCAAAGACAGTGCCTTGTTGGGAAAGTTCATCATATGTACCAGAGCTCATAATATGTCCTCCTTTCATAACAATTATCATATCTGCTTCACGCAAGAATTCCACTTGATGTGTCACTAGAATAGCAGTTTTGTTCTTTAAAGAAATTCTAATGCATTCTTTAAATAGATAACTTCATGTATGGGCATCTAAAGCACTTAAAATATCATCAAGAATGTATATATCTGCACTCTGATAATAAGCTCTTGCTAACTGGACAAGTTGTTTTTGTCCACCACTCAAATTGATACCTCCTAACAAACTCCTTTACAGCTTAGAAAAAACAATTTTATACATTCATTTGAAACTTTGCATTTCTGGAGAGTTTGAGACACAGGCGCATCACGCCTCCCTACAGGTGCTTCGCGCCCCTTCATTTTTCCTTTGGAGAGCGACTACAGGTGCGTTGCGTCCTGCAACAGGCATGTCGCATCTTAAAAATTTGCACAATAACTTGCCCAGTTTTGAAAAACTGTTCTCTCTAATTTTTAGTGAAGGAGGTCTCTTAAAAACTTGTGTTTTTCCACCTGCTCATGATCGAAGTAGGCACTATAACCACAAAAAATTTTCTTTCATATCTGCTATATCATTTGAAGATTGCATTTTGAACAAGTTTTCTGTGTGTGCTATGTCCTTGGTTCAGACATTTAAGGGAACATGTCAAAAAAACTATTTTTAGCCTTTGTTGATCATTAAATGAACTACTTTGAACACATTATCTCTCAAATTTGTCTATCAATGACACCCTTCCTAAAACAAAATATTAAACCTGGTGATTTCCCTCTGGTCATTTTTTGGAGGAGGCAATGCAAACATATCTTCTCAGGCCATCTGCTCATGATAAAGGAGGCCATTTAAAAAACTATAAAAAGTTGTCCTTTATCAAATAATGTATCCTCTCTCTATTTATTTAAAGAGAGAATTGGAAGAAAAATATGAGCCTTTCCACTTATCAATGATTGAGTTATTTAAACAACTATTCTTTTCCTTCATGAAACCTTGCTTATGATATATCTCTTTTTGCAAAAAAGCACTGTGAAACCCCGGGGTAAGTAATGAAAATTGCAAATGATAAATGCTCACTATGTCCATTATTGAAATAAATCCTTTTTGCATTAACTGTATCTTTATTTGGCACATCATATTGTCCTTGAATGTTTTTTAGAGCCTAGGTTTAAAGTAAGATATAAAAGGCAGATGTTCCTCTTATACCTTCATTTGGATACCTATTTTCTAGAGGATCTTTTTTGCCAAAAGACTGTCACTTTTGATTGTATAAGAATGATTTGTAGGGCTTACTCATATGTTTGAGAACTAATGCAAAAATGCCATCTTGAATTATCATGGAGCACTGGAGGCAGACATTACCCAACCTGTGTATTCATTTTCCATAATGGAAGACCTTTGACCTTTTGGTGTTTTTACTTTACAGGGATGAATCCTATATGTATTCTTCTCTCTAAACTCTGTATTTCTCTTCGTTCTTAAAATAGTCAACTATTATTTTTACTTGAAGCTATTCCTTGAAGTTTTCCCTTGCCCAAAACTGATTTGTGCCATTTATCCTAGCACCCCTACACAGATGCATTGATGAAATGACCTTGATCACTGAAGGCCTTTGCTGATATAACATGATGATAATGCTTGAATTTTCACTTGATCATCTTTCTTCATATAGGGAAAATTTTTCTCTTTTCCTAATTTGAACACTTGTGAGCTCTGCTAAAAAGAGATAAAGCAACATCTAGTGGTGTGTGACCTAAGGATAGACTAGGGTTTTTTTTGTTGGATGAGAAGAAAATGATGGCTGACTGATGCTGAAAGTAGGGCTTTTGGTTTAAGACAGTTTTGTTCAGGAATTTGCCCTAAACACCACCACCTAGACCTACAGATTTTGTCATAGATTCCGAATAGTTTCTTAGGCATTAGTAGTTTATCATATGACAAAATGATCAGTGAGAAAGGGGTAGATACATTGTATAATTTTGGTCAGTGAGTTGTATGAAAAACAAGGGATTTCGATGGTAGAGAGACAAACTTATGACAACTATAGACAGGGGGGGTTTGCTGATTTAGGCCATGACTGAAAATTGAAGGCCACTTTCATCACAATATGAAAGAGAGGGGTAGGAAGACAAAAAAATGTTTGAGGGGTTTTCTAGATGACAAATTGACTGATCGAGATTGGTTTCTAGAAAACCTAGACAAGGGATCTAGTCATCAAAACAGGCAAAAATATTGATGACTAGAAATGGCTCCATTTGGGGAGGGAAACTCCTTTTCAGGAGGTGTCCAGAACTGCAGATCTTGGGCTTGTGAAGACCAGTGCCTCCTCCATTGGTGAAAATTCTATTTTCCTTGATGTTATTCCTGAAAATGATGTTCTTTGACAAATTTACAGCATGATTAGCATCAACCTCATCTCTACCTACCCAGCTATATTTCCTGGCATTTTTTCTTCTTTGGGTGCACTTGGACTAAACCCTTTGACATTATATTTTTGAAAAAATAAAAACTATATAATTCTACACTTATATCCTCCGGGAGTTCAGATTAAACTGATTAACTCCTTTGGTTCTCTACCTACGCTAGATCGACTGTCAAGATTAAGCTGTTTAGCATGATTTCATTCACTAATCTAAAACATGAAATTGAAAAATGATCAAATCAAGATTAGATGGTATGTTTTGTCATGTGTTTTTGGCATAAAAGACAAGATGCACACAAATATTATTTTCGCACAAAATGAGATATAGAAAAACTAGGGCTAGGATACATAGTTTGTTTTTCATCCCTGCTTTCCTCTTTGGACTTGTTTTGAGTGTGTGGAACCAGTATCTTTTCCTAATCTACTCTCATTGATAAGTTAAGCTTACACAATTTGACTATCACTTCTTTTACTAACTTATCAGCCATGAATTTAAAACATGTCTAGTTATGATTAAGCAAGATAACTTAACAAGATATATTTTGAACACTAGTAGTGGAATTTAGACTTGTGCACTTTCAACATAAATATTTTTTGGGTATGGGGCTGAACCATTGCTTTAGAAATTGCCCTCTGTTTTTACTTTTCCTATTTCTTTTGTATTGTCTATCTTTACCTTTTCTTCAAACAATATAGGACTAAAAATATGCTCACAAGGTTGAGCTTATTTTTCACACCTATCTATCTATCCTAATCTAACCTATACACAATATAAATTCATTTGGTGAACTCTCTTTTCCAATGTAACCAGTCAAGTAGATGATTGCATGGGTGATCTTGGTTTAGTTCTTTCATGATGTTGAAGAAATCAAAAGGCCACTTCCACTTCACTTGTTTTCAGACAGTAGTGCTTAAACATTTTCTCACACTTTGCACCAAACTGTTCATGGTAGAACACACTCCTCCCTCATACTTCTCAAGGAAAACAAAAAATGGATCTCGGAATAATACCTGATCTAGAGGATTTGAGACATAAGCTCCATTTAGGACTACTTCTTTTATTTGGCTATGCTTGGGATTCTCTTGGGAAAGAAACTTTTCCTCTTCCTCATGATCACTTGAACTGTTAGACTCATCATATATTGCAGTGTAGTCTTCTTGCCAAGCTAATGTGTTCTGATTAAGTGGACTGAAATTTCTGTGAAGGTCACCATGTTGATGAGTAGGGATACTCTTTCGCAAAAACTCTTCCCGAGAAATAAGAGCAGCAACTTTCTTGTGATCATCAATTTTCAAACCTTCATTTGCTTCCAAATTTTCTGAGCTTTCCTCATCACTGTCATAGCTGCTATGTATTGGTTGGTTACCTTCCCCAAGTTGATGAAACTGAGCTTCCTCCCAAAAATTAAGTGCTGAGTACTCTGCAAAGTTAGCTTCTGTTTGGAAATCATCATCATTATCAACATATTGATCAAACCTTGGAAAATAATCAATATAATTAATGTCACCAACCATGCATATTGGACTATCAGATTTTTTTTTCTTTGAATTGATCTATAAATCTATTTCTGCTATGTGATAGTTAAGATCAGGAGAAAAATCAAGAGAGGCTGACTGCATGTTTATGAGTTGATCTATCTCTTCTTCAGTAAAAAATGGAGGAATTTTTATCTCTCTTTGGATATAACTATAATAAAGAGGATGCATGTCTTTTTGGGACTCACCTACGAGAGATGATAACTCATCACTTGTGCCTTTAGAGAGATCCATTGGATTCTCTTTCATTTCTTGATTGGTTTCCTACTCAACCAACTTTTCTTGGTGTTTGGGACAATAAGCATGGGATTCATGAGTTGCCTCTGATAGATTCTTAGGAGGCCAATTTTCTTGTATGAACTGAAATGAATCAAAGAATAAAGGTAGAGATCCCACAGGTTTTGATTTTTCTACTATTTCAGATTTGATTTCATCCTCAACCAACTCTTCTTGATGTTCGGGACAATAAGCATGGGATTCATGAGTTGCCTCTGATAGATTCTTAGGAGGCCAATTTGCTTGTATGATCTGAAATAACTCAAAGCATAAAGGTAGAGATTCTACAGGTTTTGTTTTTTCTTCCATTTTAGATTCTATGATTTCAAGATGTCTGATAGATTCTTTAGAGCATTACTCTATGTTTTTATTTGCAACTTGCTTATTAGGCCCATTTTGTTTGTTACCCTTATCTTGTAATGGTTAAGTGTGTTCTTCCCGAGGAAAAAGTGTAGGTTGGTTTGACTAAGCAGTGTTAACCTTAACTTTGTGTCTTTTACTTTTCCTGTCAAGTAGAAGCATCCGTTTGCTGAATGTATATATCAATTTTTCCAACTTTTCCTCTGAAGATATTAGTCTCTCTTGATTTGTTTTGTCTTTCTCTATTATTCTTAGTTGTGCCTCTCTATTTAGTATGTTGACTTCCACATCAATTTCTATCCTTTGAATTTCTTCCAGGGTCAAAGGATCTCCTTCTTTTATCCGAAAAACCATCTTTAGGTCAAAAGAACTTGGGTAGTGCAAGAGAGCCCATCCGAGTGGTGGATTTATGTTAGTAGGCATTGCATGGTATACTTTATTGAACCTGGCTGAAAAGTCTTGTATTGTCTCCCCTGGTTGTATTTTTAAATGATTGTATTCCTCCATGATGAGAAATTTATTACCCATGACCACCCACCTATCTAGGAAGATTTGAGTGAACTGATGAAAATTGGTAATGCTTGCAGTTGGAAGGTCTTTAAACCAACTCTTAATTTTTCCTTGTAATGATAAGGAAAAAATTCTAATATGCACATCATCTTCTTCTATTTCAAAAAGGTCAAGTAAATTCCCAATATTTTGGATGTGCTCTTCAACGGTGACTTTTTAGCTTTCTCCATCAAATCTGGGTAATTTATTTTGAAGATTTGCAGGGAGGGCTTGGAAGATGGGAGGTAAAACTAGAGGCTTGTATCTTTCAGGGACCTTTGTGGATATAGGTATTGTAAAAAGAGAATTATGACTGTTTGAGGTTTCAGCTAGATTAGGAAAGGTAGCATGAGGCTCATGTTTCACTAGGTTTTTCATATGTGAATCTAGGGTAAGCACAGGTGTATAAGTCTACTCATGGTCTAAAATTTGAGGCTTAGATTTTCGAGGTTTGAGATATTTCCAATGATCAATGTAGATATCATCAGTGTATTCTTGATCAAACTCAAAGTAGGATAGAACATAGTTATAGATAAAAACAATAATTTCTTGAATCCAACTAAGGCCTGAGTGCTTTTTATTTCTAGGATGACTGGTCATGTTTCAGGTTCTTCCTCCATTGGAGTATTTAGGCCTATTAAGAGTTTTGGAGTTTCCAGGTGGATATTTTAGCTTGTTTTGAAGATATATGTCTATGGTCCACCACCAATAACTAATAAAAAACCAATCTAGGGATGTTTTTGGGGTTTTCTGAGTTCCTAACTGAATCTTCATTTTTCTAAGATGGTGAAAGAGCTAGTTTCTACTCTTTGGACAACACTTAAGTTTTCTATGTTTGACTGAGACCTTGAGAGTTCCTAAGGGATACCTAGGATGTTTTGACTCAAGGTCCCACTGTGATCGCCATTATGTTAGGGTCTTGTGATTTGGCAGATTGGTAAACCAAATGATAGGGCAACATCAGACAAACTTTGGAGTCCTAGGACCTAGCCTTCCTGGACTCAGAGAGGGATCTCTCTATTATGCGAAGGAAGTGAGCTTGTTCGCTTAGTATATTTGATTTTAGGCTAGTTGTTAAGTACGTTTGTTTGTTTTTTTGGTGTTTGGAGGTGAAAAATGATTAAGTAGGAAACAATGAAAGATAAGTTATCAAATAAACATGGCTATGGGGTCAAATGAAAGCCAAGGATGCCTAGACAACAGACAATGTGTGTGGCAGGGCCAATTTAGTATAGTCAATGGATCATTTGGGTGGTTTGTGAAGTGTAATGAACATTAAGTTTGTGCAAGACAAAGATATCTTAAGCATAAATAGTTAAACAATAGGCATTCATGAGGTAGGGCTGACCATTAATCTCTATGAATGAAACTCAAACTAATAAATGAAGAAAATAAAAAATCAGGTGATGCATAGAAGTATAAGACCCTCTAACTTCGGGAAAATCACCTTCAGTGGTTGAGAAAAACATATAAGATAAACTAGCAACTCAAAATATGAAGAGGGAACTCCTAAACATCATATCTTAAGCTATCGGGAAATTTGTAATAAGTCTCCAAAGCATGGACAAAGGGAAAGATCGAAACAAGACCTCTTTGACTTAACTAAACAACCAATAATTCAGAGAATGATTTCAGAAATGGAGTTTTGATTAGCTATGAGTAAGTAGGGCATACCGTGAATCATACTAGACAACATACATAATAACCATTCATGAAACCAAAAACAAGTTCTTAGGGTACCAAAGAGAAATTAAGAATTCTTTGACATAACCAAGAAATACGAAAACATAGAAGCTGCAATGAATCAAGAAACTTGAGGTGCCTCCATGGGCATATCTCAAATCTATTCTTTACTGACCTACAACAAGCAAGAAGCATGGAAACATGTATGAGAAACTAAGAAAACATAACCAATAAGAAACTCAATACCATTTACCAAGCCATGGAATCCTGCACACAAAGCCTTTCCATCATCTAGACAGGTAAGCAAATCATCCACTTCATAAACAAGTTTCTTCATTAAAGATCATATCCATGTATTTCTCTTTAAAATGTCAAGTTCTGTTTCTAAAACCTCCAAAAATTTACAATGACTCTTTATAATTAATATAGGAAATGAGTAGATAAGCTCACAAGAGCATATAGAAGCTCATTGGCCAAATACAAATATATGATTTTTTCCTTGAGGCCTCACAAGGCCCAAGGCACAAAATATCTTCAAAAAAGATCTATTTAAGCTAAAAATAGCAATAAAACTGACTTTTAATCTCTGACATAGAGTTAAAAATATCTTAACGCACATTTGGATGGTTGTCTTCAGAAACTGCCTTTTAGCAAAATCCTACAAGAGCGTAGTGCCAGAAGAAAGCTGGTTTTGTAGATAAATTTTGAGGGACTTTTCGATGTCAAAACAAGGCCTGTTATGGCTCGTTGGAAAGCCCTGGATGTCTAATTTCTGGAAGTACCTGATTTGTTTCAAAATTATCCCTAGAAGTCTGTCAAAAGGTGGATAGAGTGAAAAAACCCAGGAGGGTCTCACCTGCTGATATTTGAGGCAGAAAGGTAAAATTTGACTATTTTTTGCCTCTTTGGGGGACCAAAACATCTTATTTCGATCTCAAAATTTATGAGTAGATGCCCCCAAATTTAATACATCCAAAAAAATAACTTTTATGAGCTGAGGATGTTCCTATAAAACATGGCAGCGCCTAGAAACATGTGCAATTAGGCCTAAAAATCACAAGGAACAAGATCATGTCAAAAATTGCTCAATTTTGGTGAGAAAACCTCTTATGGGTTTCTAGAAGCATGAAAGGAAGCTGAATTGAAGATTCCAAGCCTAGATATTTCCTTTTCCCTTTTTTTCACTGGGCGACTCCTTGGGCAGTTTTGTGCTTGGCTTGGGCGATTTGCCTCTACTCCTAAGCGCTCTAGTGACATTACTAGTCACAGCTTGAATGGTTTTCTTCTTTGCAGACTTGGTGATTTTAGGCTTGCCACCTTTGAGGAAAGAGTCATGGCCCCTTGCCTAGGAGAGGCAACAAGCTTATGTCTTTGAGGGCTATTTTCATGCTCACTGTGTTTGTCTTCTTCATGTAGATTGCCACCTTCACCCTTATTACTGTTTTTTCCTTCTTTATGTGTGCTGCCACCAACTTTATGAACACTAATTTCAGTCTATAGTGGGATGTCTTCATCATGAGCACCTTATTTTGTTTTCTGCATGCTATCACTATCTTCCATGTTTTCCTTACTTGTCTCTTGATGACTTCCTTCATTAGCTGTATGAGGATTTCCATCATGCTTACTATCTCTTTGATTGCTTTCATGCTGACTGTCACTTTGTTTTTCATCATTGCTTTGCGCATAATCTTCCCTTTGTTCCTCATCATCAATACTTTGCTGCTCTTCAGCTTTTTCTTTATCATTATTACATCCTTCCTCACTATTTTGTTGACTGTCACTCTATTTACTTTCATGACATTGTTGAGGACTATTGTGTTCCTCGTCATTACTGCTTTCTTGAGGACTTCTATGTTCTTCATCACCCTCATTCTTGCTTTCATTAGATTCTTCTCTTTCACTAACAATCAAAGGGGATTTTTGCTTATACAAAACATTCCTTCTCACATGCCTCTTTGAGAAATTACTAGAAAGACTAGATGGAAACTGGGTTGGATCAGGAGTAATTGAGTATGATGATTGACTTATCAAATCATCTCTGATCGTGTCATAGTCCATATCATATTGTACTATTACATCATCTAATGCCTTATTGTGTGCATCAACAAGTTCTCCAAAGACAGTGCCCTGTTGGGAAAGTTCATCATATGTACCAGAGCTCATAATATGTCCTTCTTTCATAGCAATTATCATATCTGCTTCACGCAAGAATTCCACTTGATGTGCCACTATAATAACAGTTTTGTTCTTTAAAGCACTTCTAATACATTCTTTGAATAGATAAATTCCTATATGGGCATCTAAAGCACTGAAAATATCATCAAGAATGTATATATCTGCACTCTGATAATAAGCTCTTGCTAACTAGACATGTTTTTTTTGTCCACCACTCAAATTGAGACCTCCTAACAAACCCCTCTACAGCTTAGAAAAAACAATTTTATACATTCATTTGAAACTTTGCATTTCTGGAGGGTTTGAGACACAGGGACGTCGCGCCCCTTCATTTTTGCTTTGGAGAGTGACTACAGGCGCGTCGCGTCCCACAACAAGCACGTCGCATCTTAAAAGTTTTCATAATAACTTGCCCAGTTTTGAAAAACTGTTCTCTCTGCTTTTTAATGAAGGAGGTCTCTTAAAAAAATTGAGTTTTGCCACCTGCTCATGATTGAAGGAGGCACTATAACCACAAAATTTTTCTTTCATCTCTACTATATCATTTGAAAATTTCATTTTAAACAACTTGCCCGTGTGTGCCATGTCCTTGGTTCAAACATTTAAGGGAACATGTCACAAAAACTATTTTTAGTCTTTGTTTATCATTAAATGAACTACTTTAAACACACTATCTCTCAAATCTATCTATCAATGACACCCTTCCTAAAACACAATATTAAACTTGGTGATTTCCCTCTGGTCATCTTTTGGAGGAGGCAATGAAAACATATCTTCTCAGGCCATCCGCTCATGATGGAGGCCATTTAAAAAGCTGTAAAAAGTTTTCCTTTATCAAATACTGTATCCTCTCTCTGTTTATTGAAAGAGAGCATTGGAAGAAAACTATGAGCCTTTCCACTTATCAATGATTGAGGTCTTTAAACAACTGTTCTTTTCCTTCATGAAATCTTGCTTACGCTATATGTATTTTTGCACAAAATCACTGTGAAACCCGGGGGTAAGTAATGCAATTTGTAAATGATAAATGCTCAGTATTTCCATTATTGAAATAACTCCTTTTTTCATTAATTGTAGCTTTATTTGGCGCAGCAGATTGTCCTTGAATGTTTTTTAGAGCCTAGGTTTAAAGTAAGATATAAAAGGCAGTTGTTCCTCTTATACCTTTATTTGGATGCCTATTTGCTAGAGGCTCTTTTTTTCCAAAAGACTGTCACTTTTGATTGTATAAGACTGATTTGTAGGGCTTGCTTATATGTTTAAGAACTAATGAAAAAATGCCATCTTGAATTATCATGGAGCACTGGAGGCAGATATTACCCAACCTGTGTATTCATTTTCCATAATGGAAGACCTTTGAACTTTTGGTGTTTTTACTTTACAGGGATGAATCCTGTATGTCTTCTTCTCTCTAAACTCTATATTTCCCTTAGTTCTTAAAATAGTCAACTGTTCTTTTTACTTGAAGCTATTCCTTGAAGTGTCCTCTTGCCCAAAACTGATTTGTGCCATTTATCCTAGCACTCCTGCAGATATGCATTGATGAAATGACCTTGATCACTGAAGGCCTTTGCTGATATAACATGATGATAATGCTTGAAAGTTCACTTGATCATCTTTATTCAGACAGGGACATTTTTTCTCTTTTCCTGATTTGAACACTTGTGAGCTCTGCTAAAAAGAGAGAAAGAAAAATCTAGTGGTGTGTGACCTAAGGATATACCAAGGTTTTGTTTGTTGGATGAGAAGAAAATTATGGCTCACTGATGTTGAAAATAGGGTTTGGTGTTTAAGATAGTTTTGTCCAGGAATTTTCCCAAAACACCACCACCTAGACCTACAGATTTTGTCATAGATTCCAAATAGTTTCTTAGGCATGAGTAGGTTATCATATGAAAAAATGATCAGTGAGAAAAGGGTAGATACTTTGTCTAATGTTGGTCAGTGGGTTGTATGAAAAACAAGGGATTTTGATGGTAGAGAGACAAACTTATGACAACTATAGACAGGGGGGTTTTGTTGATTTAGGCCAGGACTAAAAATTGAAGACCACTTTCATCACAGTATGAAAGAGAGGGGTAGGAAGACAAAAAATTGTTTGAGGGGTTTTCTAGATGAAAAATTGACTAATCGAGATTGGTTTCTAGAAAACCTAGACAAGGGATCTAGTCATCAAAATAGAAAAAAATACTGATGAATAACAGAAGCGATAGGGAAAGCATGGATGTTCTATCAACAATCCAAGACAAAGGGAGAAACGAGGAAAATCTAGCTTCCTCGAAAAGGGAAAAAAATATTTACCAATAATAGAAGGAACAAATCCAATAATTTTAAGAATTCTATGAGGAATCCACTGAGTAAACAGAATGACAAAAGTAAAAAATGGACCAAGTGGGCTGGTGAGGAGCAACATACTGAAGCTTCTAGCAAACCCTACATTGGACATCCCTAGAAACCTTCATTGCAATGCTGGGGATGTGGTGAGGCACATTACTTAAAAAACTGCCCTCATCGAGGAAGGAATGAAGTGGCAACAATTATGCAAGAGGCATTGATGGTGGGGGATGTAGCTCAAAACATAACCAGAATCAATGCAGCACTAGAGGATCAGAAAGATGATTACCAACCAACCATGATAGAGTTAGAAGGTAAGCTTCAAACCTGATCTGTTTATATTTTAGTTGATCCTGGAGCCACCTTGAGCTAGATACACCCTCATGTAGTTGAAAACTATAAATTGCAAAATATGAAATTTAAAAACCCCTAGCTAGTTTATCTAGCTACAGGGACAAGAAGACAAGTCTATGCTAAAGTACCAAATTGTGAACTAAGTATTAGGGACCAACACATAACTGTAGAACTCAATGTTATACTCTTAGGATCATATGATGTTTTATGGGGAATGGATTGGCTAAAGAAACATTGGTCATTAGTGGACTGCAAGAATAAGGTCATTCATTTTAATTCAAATGATGGGACACGACAAGAATTGCAGGGTATTAAAAAACCTTTACAGTTACGAGGTATTACTGCATCTTAGATAAGTAAATTCATTAGAAAAGGTTGCCAACTTTATGCAATCCAAGTAGGATTCACCAATGCAAAAGATAAGAATATTATGTTGGAAAATACTCCTATTGTGTAAGAATTTGAAGATGTATTTCCTGAGGAAATTCCAGGATGGCCACCAAAAATAGACATAGAGTTTACTATTGAACTAATACCCAGGGCAACACCTGTGTCCCGAAATCCATACAGAATGAGTGTGCCAGAATGAAAATAATTAAAGATGCAGCTGCAAGAATTGATGGATAAAAGCTACATTCGACCAAGTGTGTCCCCATGGGGAGCACCAGTGCTATTTGTGAAGAAGAAGGATGGCACTATGTGTATGTCTATGGATTATCGACAGCTCAACAAACTAGCCATTAAAAAGAAATATCCACTACCGCACATAGATGACTTGTTCGACCAAGTAAAAGGAGCTACAATATTTTCCAAGATTTACTTAAGGTCAAGTTACCAACATATCCAGATCAAGGATGAAGATATAAGAAGGACAACCTTTCACACCAGGTATGGGCATTATGAGTTTGTAGTATTACCATTTGGGTTAACCAATGCACCAGCAGCATTTATGAGCTTAATGCATGGAATTTTTCACACATACTTGGATAAATTCATTTTAATTTTCATTGATGATATATTAATCTACTCCAAGAATAAAGAAGAGCACAAGGAAAATCTATGCATTGTACTGAGGATGCTAAGAGAACATCAAATCTATGCCAAGTTTAGTAAATGCGACTTCTTTAAGGAGCAGATCCGATATTTGGTGCATGTGATTTATGATGAAGGGGTTGTTGTTGACCCACAAAAGATAAATAAAATTATGGAATGGAGGGTCCCAAAGAACATAGTTGACATACACTTGTTTATGGGTTTGGCGGGTTACTACCGACAATTTATCAATGGATTCTCAAAAATAACCTTTCCTATTACATCCCTACAGAGGAAAGGACGAGTATTTAAATGGACTCAAGAATGTCAAAACAATTTTGAGTTATTAAAGGAGATGTTAACTACTACCCCTATTCTGAAGGTATAAAATTCAAGTAAAGAGTTTTAGGTGTGTACTGATGCATGCAAGGAGGGTGTAGGAGAAGTGTTGAATCAAGAGGGAAGAGTCATAGCATATGAATATAGGAAGCTAAAGGATCATGAGCAGAGATACTCAGCTTATGATTTGGAGCTAACTGTCGTAGTGCATGCCTTGCATATATGGAAGCATTATCTTCTAGGAAAAAGGTTTGTGCTGAGAACTGATCACAATAACTTAAATAGATATTTTAAGCAAGACGATATGAATGCTCGCCAAGCCAGATGGAATGATTTCTTAAGTGAATATGATTTCAATATTTAACACGTGAAAGGAAAAGAGAGTCGGGTGGTGGATTCTTTGAGCAGAAACCTGCATGGCATTTATGAGCTTTACTTTAACCAGATTGAATTTAATTTTCAAGAGAAGATTATGGAGGCAACAAAGAAGGACCCAGAATACCAGTCCGTATGCTAGCAAGAGAAAGATGATGAAAGGAAAGGGAAACAATCTGAGTATGAACTCAATGATAAGTAGTTCCTATTTTAACAGAAGAGAATATATATCCCAAACCAGAATAATCTGAAAATAGTTATTTTGGATGAATATCACAGGAGCTCCTATGTCGGACATCCAAGATATCAAAAAATGTTAACGATAATTAGAAAGTACTATTCCTGGCCAGGAATGTGAAGGGACATTTCCACATATTTGAAAAAATGTTTAGTGTCAACATATTGAGGTTGAACATCAGCACCTTGCTGCATTGGTTCAACCAATTCTAGTGCCCGAATGGAAGTGGGAAGTAATTTACCTTGAATTTATCACCGGACTACCGAGAAATAAAAGGCAAAATGATTTGATTATTGTTATAGTCGATAGACTCAGCAAAGTGGCTCACTTCATCCCTATTCAATCTACCTACAAGACAACGAAAATTGTTGACATCTTCATGGAAGAGATCTTTAGATTGCATGGTATACCCCGAATAGTCATTTCAGATTGTGATGTAAAGTTTACATTAGCATTTTGGAAGACTTTTTAGTGGCCTGGGGACACAAATACAATTTAGTACTACCTATCACCTATAGACAGATGGGAAAATAGAAAGGGTAAATCAAATTTTAGAAGACATTTTGTTCATGTACGTATTGCAACAACCAACAAGGTGGGAGGACTATCGTCATTTGGTTGAGTTTGCGTACAACAACGGATATCAAGAATCTCTTAAGATGAGCCTCTTTGAAGCATTATACATAAGATAATGTCAGACTCCTATCAATTAGAGTAGTCCAAGAAACAAGATGATGCTTGGGCCAGATATGTTATAGGAGATGGAACTAGAAGTCAAGAAGATCAGGGAGTATCTCAAAGTAGTACAAGACCGACAAAAAGTTTATGTAGATAGGAAAATAACCTTTCAGGAATTTGTGGTCGGAGACCATGTGTACGTAAGAATTAAACCCAAGAAAAGCACTCTGAGGTGTATTTATTGTGCCAAATTGGCTCTCCACTATTGCAGACCCTTCCAAATTTTGGAAAGGATAGGACCGGTGGCCTACCGGTTGGCCCAACCCAACCATATAATAGTTGACAACGTATTTCATATGTTATTACTGGAGTGTTACGTACATGATCCCAAGCATGTCATACATTGGCAGTGTATACATGTAAGTCAACAACGCAATATAATTAGAAAAAAATTAGTTTTATGATTTGAACTAATTAAAAAATTCATGTCGTGTGCAGGTAGAACTCGACAACGAATTCCTGGTAGAACCACAACATATTCTAGATCGAAGAGAAATAACGCTTCAGAAGCGGGTCATCCCCCAAGTTAAAGTGTAGTGGAAGCACTTTGGCCCTGAGGAGGCTACTTGGGAGGAAGAGAAAGTTATCTATGAGGCTTATCTAGAGTTGTTCTTAGAGAATAGATAACACCAAGGACAGTGTCTATTTTAGGGGGGAAATATTTAAGCCCCTGTTTTTACTTTACCTATTTTTATATAAAGTTGTTAAAATGCATTTCCAAATGAATAACGAATGGGGAATTCGTTAATAATACTTTAATATTTAACTTTTTATTTAAAGTGATTAATTTTAATCATAATTTGCTTGAGTTAAAAGAGAAATTAACTGTTGGTAAATATTCCAAGAACCCAGGGAAAAGAGGTTGAGATAGTTCTGGATGTTACATTTCCAAAAGGATTTAAGGGAAAATCCTAACTAGGAAAGGGTTTTTGTGCAAAAAGTGATGGGGGTTAAGCAGCAGAAGGTTGCACTAAGCTATCCAGAGCTGTTGTGAGAGCAAGTGGAACTTAGAATTACCCAGAGAAGTAAAGGCTGGATTTAATCCTGAGGTCTAACTTCCAGTCTCAAGCAAATACCTAAGCCCTAGTGTGGAGCAAGGGGGGAGCGAAGGATGTAATAGCCTCGCTCAAGGTTGGGAGGATCGACATTTACTAGAATACAAGCCTTAGAAGTAGGTATTTAAGTATTTTTAGTATATTGTTTAATAATGCTAACAGTTGAAATAAATGCTGGAATAATGTTGCACATAAATTACAGAAAAAAATTTCTAGTCTAACAAATGTATTTAAAATTACAGAAATGAAATGCTAGCTTAGAATTTGTATTTAAGTATAGAAATGAAATTTCTATTTAATATTTGTACTTAAATCATGAGAAAGAAAAAATAGGAAAATACCGGATTTAAAAATTACAACAATGTATTCTAGATTTATACTGTCATTATATTCTGGTGTAGATAGCTGGAAGTAACAAAAATGTATTGAATGCTAGATGGAAAAGTTATAGTGATAATACTGTATGAAACTAATTAGATTAGACTTTTTCTATCAATATTATTTAATGAAAAAAAACGATTGTAAAAACTATAATAGAACTTTAAGGAATAATAGCGAGTCAGAAACAAGAATTGGGATTACAAATTATGATGGAATTATAATTTCTATTTCCCAACCATTTACATTGGCCCACCTCACGGTATAAATAGAAATATGAAATGCATTGAACAAAAAACTTGAGATTCCACGGAATCCCTAAGCCGGTATACGTACATGGGAATAGGTTGTAGGTTTAGAACCAAGACCCAAGAGGAGGGCCGAGGTTGTGGTCCCATTATGTCTGCTAGAGAATAACTGTAGGAAAACCAACAAGTACCACTACAAACTAAGAAAAAGAAAGCTAATTAAGTCGACTGTATAAAAGATGCAATTAGAGAAACCCACAACATTTGCCACATAACCGAATAGAAGAAAAACGATCATGCACAGAAACAAATAGCATTCATATGTAAAAGTAAAATGGGAAAACCCTTACAAAATCCATTTTGGAAAATCAAATAAGTTATACATCAGTCATTTGAGAATGAACAAAAGGAGAGTCCCGACATGCACATTTATCAATAGTCTGGAGTACTAAAACCATATTGTTATTTAAAAATTTAGAAAAACGGGCCAAGCCCCGAATAGAACAATTTAATTAAGTATTCCAGAATAGAGTAATAAGGAAACGACTGACCTGATACACCCATGGAAAAAAATGAAACCCCTGCCTGCAATAACAAATGGGATAATTGAGAACTACTATAAGAGAATACCATGGCTGTCGGAACATGAATGTTAAGGAAGGACATGGAGCAGAGCATACCGGTGATTGAGGGAAGGAAGAATCGAATGAGGCCGCAATTCCATATGCTACCAGGTTCCGCGAGTGTGCATCAACATTTAACATAGATATTTCAAACTTAGAAATCCTAGAGTAAATAAATGACAAAAATTAGAAATGTAAGTGTTAAAACCTCGACAACTGCGCTAAGGAGGAGGGGGTTGTACTGGAGCTAGCACAAAGGTCATCCCTCATATGCGGAGCCAGCGTGTAGGTGTTCGAAGAATATGACCGGAGGTGAAAATGTGAAGTTGGGTTACAATTTTTTCCCTTTTTTGAGAAAAAGATTTCATTTTTTTCCTGTTCTTCAATTTTTTGCAAGCCAAAATAATTTTTCTATTTATAATTTCATTTTGCGATAAATATAAAATTTGTCTGAAATTTTATTAGCTTTTTGTTACTTATTTTTTGGAATTTTTTTTTATAAACATTCGATATGTCAACTTAGCGTTTCTTTGTGTGTGTGTTTTTTAACAATCAAAGGATTCATAAAAATTCATGTTAATACGTGCTAGTGTATTCTTTGAAAAATTTGTGTTTTTGAGAAAAATAATGTGCTACAACAGTATAGACAGATTCTACTTTGGTTTCGTTATATTTACGAAACCAACTGATGCATATCATAATTACTAGAATTTTTTGAACTAATCCAATATGAAAAAGATGCATATTTTTAATATGTTTTGGGATGCACAAAATTTCTCAACATATAAGTTATAAACTAAAAAACTAAAAACTACCCATTACAGACGATGGACCAATGTAATGCACCATAATTTTTTTCAATTTTTTTACAGTGTATTTTAGAAGATACAAAATATTGATTTCACTGAATCATAATGACGTTCAGAAATTGTTTGCATCAATTTTATTACAAAATTAATTAAAATTAGTAAATATTTATGAAATTCCATAAAATTTATATTTCTTGAAAGTAGATTGAATTCTACAAATGCTTGTCTTGGTTCAGACAATTAATTCACAAAGTTTCATGGAGTTTAATCAATCCAAAGTTGAAGAAATGTGTTCAGAGCTTGGCTCTGCATAATTGCAGACGTGTTAGTTCGGTCCAAATTTTAAAAAAAGTCCGGTCGAATTGTTCTTTGCCCCAATGGCCCGTAAAGTCTAACGACACAAAATTTCGGTCGAATTTCTTACAAAAGTTTGACCAAAATTCTAATTGAATTTACATTGGCTGGAAAATTCAATGAAGCACCTCCAAAAAAACATTTTGCGGCAATATAAATTCACGTAAACATATTCATTATTTTTGCAATTTCGCTCATTTCTTCATTTGGTTTGATTTTGCAAAGGAATTTTTTGGGTTTAAGGACTCTTTTTTTCATAACATTCAAAGGACATTTCTCGGAGGCATGTGATACATTTTTTGGAAGTTTTTTGGGCTTCATTGTTTTTAAGGTATTTTGTTTTCAGAGGTTTTGGGCTTAATTTTGATTGTTTTTTTTTCAAGGTATTTTGTTTGTAGAAGTTCTGGGCTTAATTTTCATTATTTTTAGAGGTTTTGGGCTTAATTTTCAAAGGACATTTTTTTGGATGTATTTTGATTTTAGAGGTTTTTCGGCTTAATTTCCAAAACACATTTTTTGGAATTAATTTCGAAAGGACTCTTTTTAGGCTTAATATTCAAAGGACATTTTTGAAGGTATTTTTTAAAGTGATATTTTTTTAGAGGTATTTTTTAAAGTGCCATTTTTTAAGAAGTTTGGCCTAATTTTCAATGGACATTTTTTGGAGGTATTTTTTGAAGTGACTTTTTTTAGAGTACGTATTTGGGGTTGAATTAAATCTTTTATAATGATTTTTTAAAACGAGTGTTTGTCTAACTTTTTAAATGAAATTTTTTCGGAGGACTTGGAAGGAAATATTTTGAGCTTCATTTCATTTTTATAAGACATTTTTTTCTCGGATTTTTTTAAGTAAGTGTTTTGGATTGAAGTATTTGTTTTTTGCAAAATTTTTAAAATGTGTTTTTTTTTTTTTTTTAAATTAAATCTTTTGTGATGTTTTTTTTAATTCAGTTTTCGTGTAAATTTTTGAAGGAAATTTTTTGAACTTCATACTCAATTATCATGGGAAATTGAAGGAATTGCACAAGAAAATATGATCAAACAAGAGACCTTGAAGAACATATAGAACAAGGGAGAGAATATCGCAAAAGAAAGAGAGAAGAAATCACAAATATTGAAAGGGAAAATCAACCTCAACTAGAACTTGAAGAAGGTATGTAAATGTAAATATTATAAATTTGATATTTAAAATTTTCCTAGTGTAAAATGTGAAGCTTAACTTTTATTTGATGAACTAATTTGAAAAAAAAATTGCAATGTAAACATAGAGAGATATTACTCAAAAAATTGATGATGAGATACAAAATTTTGAAAGAAAAGGTGAAAGAGATATTGAACCAATGATTGAAGATGGTGAAAATGTTGAAAGAAATTCAAGTGAAGAAACTAAATCACGATATATATATATATATATATTGAACACATGCACATATTATTGAAACCATACATATTTATTAATTTATCTATTTATTGAATATTTGAACTTATTATGTACTATTAATTCGAATATGTACAAATGAAATCAATGTCGATGATAGAAAATGTTGACACTCACACATATGGAGATAAAAGAGCTGACCATGTTATATGATATCGTGTTAATCACATTTTTGATACGTACTTCATAAAGGAAAATGTGGCAGTTAAATCCCAATTGTTGAAAGGTATCCTATCATTAAGGAAATTAAAAGAAGCTATGATTTTATTGGGTATTCGAAAATCAACAAAAGATAAAAAAAATGAAGGAAATGTGATACAAATTATAAATAGTGCTATAAATTCAATTAGAATATCTAGACACAAAAAAAATTGAGTTTCACATAGAGAAATACATATGGCAGTGGTTTCATCAAGTACTATAGAGAATCACTTGGTAAAATCTATGGCACGAGCATTAGGAACCTCATGAAAAACTTTGCACAAACATCGGAATTTTCAGTCGAAAATAGATGTAAATGATGAACTCGCTTGTTGGAGAGCTATTTGTAGGCAACCATACAAAGATAGACTTGGAGAAAATGTTAAAAAATATATATATATTAATATTGGATGAAAAATTCATGTGTTTCGCCAAATGCAAGGGATGTGATGCGAAGAACAATAGCATGAAATCAGTAAGAAACACATCCAAAAAATTTCTTGGAAACCACTCAGATAGAGTTGTTCAACAAGTTAAAAGAAGATAATTGTGAAATTGATGTCTCAATCAATTCTTTTCTGCAACAAAAACCATTGTATGTAAAACCTATAACCATACGTGACACTTTTTGTTTTCGTTATCATGTGGAATTTCAGTTATATTATGATGCATTCCTTAATTTTGGTAGAAAATTTTGGAAAGATTCACCTCCTCCTTCCACTATCTGTGATTTCATATCTCAAATTCTATGCAGAAGATGGTAAAAAATGCGATGATTGTGGAAATTTGACTAAATTTCAAAACAAATTTCATACTGAAATAAATGATCAATCATTGTCCAACATGAAAGTGAAATGGAAGAGATATGAATATATCCATACATCGATTCAAGGTTCAAATAGTGCTAAAATAATTGAATTACAAGAAGAAGAAATATTTGTGATATATTTTTTGAGAAAGTTTGAGGTAGAAATTTATAAATACACCAAGCATTCCCATAGAGCGCCATGGCAGGACTTGCAATTAAAAAAAATCACGTGAATTTTTTCCACCAGGGACCATTTTTTCAGTAATTGATTTTGCAAAAAACTACACATTTGTTCCACAAAAGGAAATTCAGAGTCAATACTATAATTTTGACCAAGTCTCCATGCTTTTCCATATTCTATATAGACATGGTGAAAAGAATGTTGATCATATAGAAAACACCAGTGAAAATTGGCATGTTGTTGAGGAATATCACTTTTATATCAGTGATGATCGTACACATGATAAATATTTTGTAAAACACTGTTTTGGAAAGATTTATGACTCCTTGAAAATTCATGGAATAAAATTCAATGAACACTGGATATGGTCAGATTGATGCGTAGGTCAATTCAAACCTTCACAATCATTCTTTTGGTTGTGTTGTCTTCATATGAAAACCTACAATAAACATTTTTGAATTTCTTTGAGACTGGTCATGGAAAAGGAGAACATGACAGTGCTGGGGCATGCATAAAATGTGCACTTCGAAGATATCAAATGGACCCCTTTGCAAACCAACTTCTGGACACTAAAGAACCTGTTCAATGGTGCATCGCTGCACTAAGCCATGAGGCTAACCAATCAAAGGAAGTGTGAAGGTACATTCAATTTCATTTTTATTGGATATCTAATTTTAAATAGTGTACATTTATCATAATGATTATCTATGATGGTATTTTGATATCATATTTACATTGTTCTTTGAATTTTCCATATAGTTTTTTTTGGCATATTGAGGTCGAAGATGTAGATAAATCGATTGGAAATGACGTTGAAACAATAAAAGGGACTCGAAAATTGCATTCAATTAAAACAAAGTTGTCCACAAATGTGTTTGCATTGGATAAAAGAAAATATTCTTGTTTTTGTCATGTTTGCATAGACAACAAAGAATCCAATGATGTTTGTGAAAACAAAATGTATGTAAAATATTGGAAACATATAGAGCTAAATACAAAGGGGAAAATGTCTGTTGTAATGTTTGAAGAAATGCAATCAAAGGAGACTATAATATCATCTGATGGTGATCACGTTTCTGATCTTGCTAGAGAAGGTAACATTTAAATTACTTTCAAATGAAAGAAATCTAGAAATAGATACTAAAAGTATTTTAAAGTTAATTTTTCATGTTATTTATGATCAAAATTTAAAAAGATTAGTTTGTTTTATTGTGTAGGAGATGTTTTTGATATAATTTTACTTGCTATCAATGATGAAAATGTGAAGTATTATTTGATGCGTTGCACTGAATGACAGATGAAATTATTAGAAAACTATAATGATCATGATTTTCCATACGATAGAGGGTCTATTTTACTGAAAGGTTATTTTTTCAAACAAAATAATCAAAGTGGGAATTTTTTTTACTTTGAAGACTATGAACATGATGCCATAAGTTGTCAATATAGTCACTTGGTGTGTGCAACACACATAAAGTTGATAGAGGTTCAATAAAAGAGAAAAAAGAAAAATAAGAAATGGAAAATGTGAAAATCCGATCATGAACAGATCATTGAAGATGGCATTCCATTGGAATTTTTTTGATTAAACTTCTCAAAAATTTCTTCTCTTTGGATTCATGTTTTAGAACTTCCAGATTTCAACTAAAAATTGAATTGCCTTGTTATGTTATCTGTGCAAGTGTTTTCACATGTACATTGTTTGGGTACATGCACACTAGTATCAACTGAAAGTAGCTTCCCTATGTGCATTAATGAAAATTTTTACACGTACTAGATAGATATGTTCAAGGATGTAATTAACTAAAAGTAGCTTTTCTATGTGCATTGATGAAAAATGTTGCACGTACTAGATATATATGTTCTAGAATGAAATTAACTGAAATTTTCTTTTCTATATGCATTGATGAAAAATTTTGCACATACTGGACTTATATGTTCTCGAATGAAATTAACTGAAATTAGATTTCTATGTGCATTGATGAAAAATGTTGCATGTACTAGATATATATGTGGGTGGATATGTGAAGATGGGTTAGACTTTTTTGAGAATCAAGGGTGGAATTTTTTTTTTGGCAATAGTTCAGCTGAACCTTTTATAAAGTTCAGCCAAACTACTTGATAGTTCGGCCGAAATTTCTGAGAAATTTCGGCCGAACTCGTGCTTCCGTTAAGATTGACAGCACACCGATAGCGTGGGCAAACATAATTTTTGTCGGAGATGGGAAAATCGGCAACAAAATTTCGACCGAAATTTTACTCTTAAAATAGTTCGATTGAACTAGTTCCTATAAATATATCACCTGTGAAGTTTATTGGTTTACCGAGTTTTTGTGTGTCTGTTTATTCGCGCATTTTTCTGTCTGTGCTATTGTTGGTCTGTTTGTTTGCACATTTTTCTATCTGTGATGCTGCTTCCGTCCGCGCTATTGGTCTGCGGAGACTTCAAGCAACTTCAAGCGACTTCAAGCGAGCAAATTACCAGGTATTTGCCCTACTCCTCCTCTATTTTTCACAAGGGAAAAATTCGTAATGCAATGTGTTCTGTGATGTCTTCTGTAATGCTGAACTGTTCTTAGCTTTTTACATGAACCCTTAGCTAATACGATAGACTGAGTTAGATATTTCACCATGTTGAAGCTGATCGAGTAAGAGCTATGTTGGAACTAGTCTCACATGATTTTTTCCCAAGCATAGTGTTTCCCATTGATTTTTATGGTTCATTACTGGTATACTTTTAATCAAGTGTATTTGAGCTTGATGCTTTTCACTGCATGACTTTGATTGGTATGCTATGTTGAAATTAATGGAAATCATCGATATTCGTTTACCCGTGTTTGATTACGTTGATACTTATACTCAATACAAGCTGCTTATTCCAATAGAGCTAGTATATTCCAATAGAGCTAGTAGAGGATCCATAATAAGCACAAGCTTTGATACGTGTTCACTAGTTAAAGTAGTAAATACTTAAGAAGTACCACCTTTATAGCTTACTGCTAATCCCATATGTAGATAGTGATATGTATACAATATAGTGTAATCGAGAGAACACGATTGTTAGAATGGTTAGGTGATTCCTTATCTTTACACATAGTATTAACTCCTTAACCTGAACAAGCTTTGCATAAGATGATGATTAGGGAAAGATAGTATTATATAAATACATACAAGGTAAGTGAGTATCGAACTTTGATGTGTTAGTACCTGCTTATTCGTTACGGACATTCCTGGGAGCTTATAGCTAGTATTACAGAACACTCTTATGCGTGCTTTATTCCTTAATACATGGGATTTATAGACCCTGTTTACGTAATAAGGTAAGCTTAAGCTCTTATAGAGGTAGTTTACATAATATTAGTGTATTCCATAGGTATAAGTACATCCATAATCTCTGATGTGGTGAACATGATATCATTACACCGTTACAGATAAGCTAATACGATTAACTTCTTACAGTAATACAATTACAATTTACTCTATGTAAGTGTACACTAGTTCATTTGATTACTAGTATCATACTGAACCAGGGAAGGGCCAAAAACCATATAGAAAGGGAGTAAAACTTTGTGCCCCAATGTTTCTGTAACATGAACTAATCAACCTTAATATAACCTGAACTAATCAACCTGAACTAATCAACCTAAACTAATCAACCTTAATCAACCTGAAATAATCAACCTAAACTAATCAACTTGAACTTATACCTTCTGAGTTAGCCATGTTAACCTTAATATAACGTAAACTAATCAATGTGTTATTTTGTACCATGTGTTATTGTGTACCATGTAGCTAGAAATATTAAACTAGATATAAGTTTATGAAATTATGACAAGTGTATTGTTTTTTCATCCTTATGTTCTTTTTCATTATTATTTCTTTAGGTTTGGAGTAGGTGACACGAGTCCCTTTATCCCTCTATTATAAGTGGGTTATGGTTTTCTTGACAATTATGACAAGTGTATTGTTTTTTCATCCTTATGTTCTTTTTCATTATTATGTCTTTAGGTTTGGAGTAGGTGAGATGAGTCCCTTTATCTCTCTATTATAAGTGGGTTATGGTTTGCTTTGTCTCATTGTTATGGCATAGTGATTTGTGATCTAGAGCAAACTTTTTAGTAATTTCAACTTCAAAATTTTGATTTTTAACTAAGAAGTTAACATCTTTATGCTCACACATATTTTTTATAACATATGTAATAGATATACCTTAATATAACCTGAACTAATCAACCTGAACTTATACCTTCTGAGTTAGCCATGTTAACCTTAATATAACCTGAACTAATCAATGTGTTATTTTGTACCATGTGTTATTGTGTACCATGTAGCTAGAAATATTAAACTAGATATAAGTTTATGACAATTAGGACAAGTGTATTGTTTTTTCATCCTTGTGTTCTTTTTCATTATTATGTCTTTAGGTTTGGTGTAGGTGACATGAGTCCCTTTATCCCTCTATTATAAGTGGGTTATGATTTGCTTGACAATTATGACAAGTGTATTATTTTTTCATCCTTATGTTCTTTTTCATTATTATGTCTTTAGGTTTGGAGTAGGTGACATGAGTCCCTTTATCCCTCTATTATAAGTGGGTTATGGTTTGCTTTGTCTCATTGTTATGGTATAGTGATTTGTGATCCAGAGAAAACCTTTTATTAATTTCAACTTTAAAATTTTGATTTTTTACTAAGAAGTTAACATCTTTATGCTCACACATATTACCTTTTATTTTTATTCTCTCCTACACACACACACACACTATCACACACACACACACACACACATGTGAAGAGATGATTCCATTTTCTTAAATTTTATTCATAGATCAAATGTCATTTAAATACAAGATTTATCATAATGTACAATGATTCATTCCATATTATTTATAATTTTTTTCATTAAAAAATGAACCCTTTAAATGATGAACCTAGTTAATGCTTCTTCTTCATGAAGAAGACTACTTGATCTTTCAATTTGAATTTGATGATGGTCCTTTGTTATCTTTCTTGACTACTTCAAATTATTGACAGAATCATATGCTTCTTGTTACTCTTTTTATTCCTTCCTTATATTTTATTCTCCCCCTTAGATATTGTGAACTCTCCCACATAGATATTGCACTCAATTTTGATGGTCCTTTGTTATCTTTATTTAATTCAAATTATTGACACTTGATCATATAGATATCATATAGATATTTCACTCAATTTTGATGGTCCTTTGTTATCTTTCTTGACTACTTCAAATTATTGACACTTGATCATATAGATATTGCACTCAATTTTGATGGTCCTCTGTTATCTTTCTTGACTACTTAAAATTATTGACACAATCATGTATGCTTTTACCTTAATATATTGTAGAGCCCATTTCATCCAAAACACTCAAAAATAAGTAACTACTATGCATTCCACTTCTACTCTAGATAAAGAAAGTAACGACTCTCTCTTTCTTAACCATTAAACCAAAGACTCTTCTAAGTAGAATTATACATTGTCCACTTGTACTTTTCACAAGCCTAGTTGAATCTCTATATGTTGTCAATGTAAATTTCTTACAAGTAAATTTGTCAATGTAAATTTCTCAACTTCTACAAGTTTTATAGGCAGAGTCTGTAAAGGGTCAGGTAGCCTTTGGATCTCATCTTTAATGGCAGGTGACATATCAAGTAAATGCCTCTACAATCAATCTCTAGAATAGATCTAAATATAAGTTCTTCATTTTAATATCCATAAAACACAATCAATTTAAGGTAAACTATTTACATGCATGCCATTTCTCCCACAAACTAAAGGCTTCCTCCCATTAATTTTAGATGTGAATTCTACCATAAACTTTTTAAGTAAAACTTTAAGATTTAAACCATGCACATGTGATTTGCAATAAATTTCAATTTAATATCTAAACTCACATATGTTTAGTGGTGTCATTGTTTCACTTGCGATATTATGTTTCTTACCTTGATGAACAGGTGGAACTCTGCTGGGAGGCCTCTCTATTTTTTGTCTCTTTGCTCATATTGTCAAAGGTTGTTATATGTTATATGGGCTATACTATATCTAGTTATTAGACTACATATCTTCATATAGAACTTTAAAATAGTATGATGGAAACCAAACATAATAATGTATTAGGACATCACAACTTTCTAATCAGTTATTAGACTACATATCTTCATATAGAACTTGCAAATAGCATGATGGAAATGTGAACTTGCAAATAGTATGATGGAAATGTGGATCTCAAAGAAAAGTCATGATTAATGCTTCTAGAAACAAAACATAATAATGTATTAGGACATGCTCCTTTAACTTGAAAATAGTACATGGTTGAAATGTGGATCTCATGACTCTTCATGATTAATGCTTCTAGAAAACAAACATAATTTAATGTATTAGGACATGCTCCTTTAGGCTTGGTGGAATTACCTTTTCTTTCATGATTAATGCGTCTATAAACCAAACATAATTTAATGTATTAGGACACTTGATAATATAGATATTGCACTCAATTTTGATGGTCCTTTGTTATCTTTCTTGACTACTACAAATTATTGACACAATCATATGATTTTTGTTACTCTTTCTATTCCTTCCCACATATATATTGCACTCAATTTCATAGGCTCTTCTTTTGAAGTCAAATATATTGTATTCTCCCCCTTATATATTGTGTACTCTACCACATAGATATTGCACTCAATTTTATAGGCTCTTCTTTTGAAGTGAAATAAGTGACAATAATTTACAAGAACTATCCCTAATTTGTTTCTCACATGTTCAAATGGTTCTCTAACAAGATAATTTACAAGAAATATTTATAATTTGTTTCTCACATATTCAAATGCTTCTCTAACAAGAGGCTTTGAAGGATCTAAAACCTTCGGTTGAAGGATGAAGGGAAAGGACCTTCAAATTACAACCAAAGGTTAAAGATCATTAAACTAAAGGTTTAATAATACAAGCTTGAGTGATTCCACGGGTCCTCTACACCCTTCACACAGTGAAATTAGGATAGGTCTAGTGTTTTCTTCTACAAGTTCTATAGGCGAAGTACGTAGCGACAGTGTAGCCTTTCGGATCTCATCTTTTATGAAAGGTGACATATCTAGTAAATGCCCCTCACAAAGTCTCGATCTGCGGAATGGATCTAAATAGAAGTTCTTCATTTTAATATCGATAAAACACAACCACTTTAAGGTAAACTGTGTACATGTTTCATTTCTCCCACAAACTAAAGGCTTCCTCTAGTATCCATAAAACACAACCACTTTAAGGTAAACTATGTACATGTGTCATTTCTTGCACAAACTAAAGGCTTCCTCCCATTAATTTTAGATGTGAACTCTACCATAAAATTTTTAAGTCAAACTTTAAGATAAACAGTGCATGCTGTTTCACTCTTAACCTCATAATCTTGTCATGCATCAACAATTATTTAATATATATATATATAAAGATTTTTTTTTTATTTTTTTTTCATGATATGTTCATTAACATATATTGAAAATGAAATTATAGAATTACACCAACTAGAAAGAAGGACTATATATGTGTTTGGGACAGTGACTAGCAAAGTCGTCTAAAGGAAAACAATGGAGAACCACAAAGATTATAATATATTGGATTGATAACGATCCGTACGTGCAGAATGCAATAGAATAAAAATATAAATCATAAATATAGAGACAGTAGAAATAACACTTCATTTCATTAATATCAAAGAACTCAAATTTTCTTACAGTATTTAATGGAAATACAAACTAAGCTAGGCACTGGTAGCTGGCCCCCGAGGAGAGATGGGGGCTATAGGCCCTCCCCCGAATCGAGTTACAACGAGGCTCGAGGCCTATTTTCTATTATCGTAGAAACAATGAGAACCCTAATCATCCAAAACCCCAACCCAGGAGACAATGAACAAATTGCCTGGGCAATGTTTGTGTTTCAACTTCCCAAGGACGTAACTTTGCATACTATTTCGTTGATGTTCATGATACATCATTAGAAAGATCTATCCTAGAATAAATCTTCTCCATGAATATCATTTTGAAATAGAATGATACCACGGAGGCGCGATGCCCAAAAAAAAAAAAATCGTCATTTAGGGCTCAAATGTTTTTTAAAGTTCAATTCAATGCAAAGCTGACAAACAGCTTAAACCGAAAATGAAAGAGACAATGGTGGTGGCCTCATGGAATAGAAGGGTGGCTACCAATATCCACCCGGATCATTCCTCCCTCCTTATGTGTACGATCCCAACAGTGTTAAGTTCTTCATGAGACGAGGACATTTTATGCTTAACTTGTCCTTCGGTGAACCACTTTCCTTTACAGTAGTTATCAGCCATGTTTACCGTTATACCGATCTTTCCGTTATGTTGTTCTTGACGGCATGTCCATGATAATCAAAATCGCTCAGCGTTACTCATTAACTCCGTCGGTGAGTTGAACGGTATCAAACCGAGAACCATCAGAGGGCGGCGACTTCAAGGTGATCCACACATTAAAGATCAGCATCGCGAACAGAGAACAATCAAATAATAATTATTCTCATGCCCCAGCGATATGTTCCAGATTTAGCGCGTTTTGCAGAAGTCCAGAGAGGTGCCTGACAACGTAGCCACATTTTTCGCCCACCTGGAAGTTGTGTGGCACCCGTGCTGGCGATCATGGCACTGTTTGTATCTCTTCGTATTGATCCTGCCCAATATATCGCGAACCTATTGAAAATGTGTGTTGAACGCGCCGATGAAGCTACCAGCTTTGTCAACTTCGCATCGGGATACAGGATAACTCACCGCTGTACCGTAATGTACGGCTATGCCATTGGCGATAATAATAATCCGTCACCTGTGCGGGTTACAATACCATCCGGAGAGTTCGCGAGAACGCGCTGTACATAGAGGTTTCTTGTCCTTACGCATGGATGCTTTAATCAGGTTATTACCGTAATGCGTCATCCCCTGACTTGACCGCTTTTTATCTGTTTGTGATATGTCGCGACTGGTGAACTTTAGTCCAACACACCGCAGGCCAGACCAAAATGTTGAGGAACCGCTTATCTTATCTGATATGACAGACCTGGATCCAGTGCTCCTGCACCAGTTCATGAAGAGTTAACATAGTTTCCATTGCGATATTCTTCTTATTGGAAGTCGCCATAATGGCCATCTTCGAGAATCTTTTCTAATGACCACGAAACACGCTATTTCATTCTGCAGAAGGCATCAACATGTAATCCATGGATGGATTCCTGGACACCACCATAGTAGGAGCATGTTATATTTTGTTTTTGCTATCCAAGCCACAATGCAGTGTACAGATCTCATGCAAGCCAAGACCTTTAGTTGTCTTTACTACTAGAAATACTTTTGTAGTATTACATCATGCCGTACCTCGAAATTCCCAACAATGCGAATTCAGTGCTTCCATATCATCTTAATGCTTTTGAAGGAACACAAAGGTGTCCTGTGACATAAAAGTATATTGGAGGTGAAAATTTGGAACTTCATACCCCAAGAGCCTGTACAAGTCGATTCCGGGTCACTTACAGAGCAGTTGCCACCCAAAAGTCTCGTGCCCGTCATTATTTGGAGAGCACGGTGGTGAGCGCCACGATCGATGGTCGGTCGAGGCGTCTGCCATTATTGGTGCCTCTTTCAGCTGATGTTCAACGCAACTGTCATATATATGTACTTCATGCTACCTACTCCGCAACTTCTCATGTGTCCGTAAGTGAACCGTAGGGGTCATGGCCTGTGACATCTGCCTTCAGCCTGCATTGCTTCCACCAACAAGTCACAACACATATTTTGTCACAGGGATATCACGAACCGTTCGCACAATGTCTCACCGTGACATGCCACCGTATTGTCTCTGTTGAGAACAACTACCCAATATAATGATAATTGCCTGGACCAAAACACTGTTAAAATGAATATTGTGGACTCAGAACAGTAACAGAGAAATTTTTCAATTGCATCAGTTTTCTATTGAGGCTCCACTGCAACAATGCCGCCCCTTGGTGACTTGACCTCAAGGGCCAAGTGATATGAGATAGAATCTCAACACCTATCTACTAGAGAATTAGAAGAAGACCCCGTTCGTCGTTTAGTGGTTAAATAATGCAATCCCAAATGACTCGGGATTCAATGATCCACATGCACCCCTTCATCAATAATGTATCCCAGATATTGAACCCATGCCAAACATGTAATTTCTTCAAATTAAACGCTGCCTTGTGGTTACCAGAGTTGTCATAATTGGTTTGCGCTGACAAAGCTCGTTCATTAAGATCAACGTTTCATCTTTAAGCATATCACCGCGTCGAATGGTGACCAATGCGAAGATATTCCATCATCCCCGCGAAGGTTGTAGACACTTCGCCAACCTAAGGCATGACCAGCCATTCAAAAGGCCCGCTTGCCGCGCTTTCTCTTCCACACATCGAGGTTCAATCAATGGTGATACCCAAACTTAATTTTCAGTTTGTTGACAACTTTATTCATCTACGTCATCAATCCAGACCAAACAATCGGCGTGACCGTTCGGCGTCACGGCCAATGGCGAGGTTCCACGCCCCACCTTTTCCAGACCAAGACTCAAGCTCTGCCAGCATAACGAGGTACCGACCATAACTTTTTCTGTGAATAGCCTTTAACCGCCCTTGATTTCATCATTTTAACAGAACGCCACGATAGATCGGAAGTCCACTGGTGGTATGGGGCACCTGTATTCGCATCAACGCGTTGACCTGATGTTGCAAAGGAACCTCTGGTGAGGTGAATATGTCCCCTGCATCTCTCCACAACTCAATCACTATTTTGTCACAGAGCCTGTCCTGGAGGCTGCAATAATTTTCTCGTTCCTGCGATCATCAAAAAAATTTCTAGTTTAAATATTACTCATTTTTTTGCAGAATTCAAGAGACACATATACGGAAATTTCCATATCCAAACCAGTTTCCAAGTAACAATAATAGCATGAGGTCGAGACCATACACGCATGATCGCCCACAAGTATGATGTCTCATCATCACATCAACATCAACAGAGCACCACATACTATTCTCATCCTAATACCCCCATTTTGCTAGGAAGCACACTATCTGTCTCAACAGTGATATTCGCCTGCAATACCCAATGGTGTATGGATGTGGGTGAGATGTGATTTGGCAGTTCAACCGGGTCATCATGGTTCTGGCTGAAATGAGGTCTTTGGCTCCATTGTAGTATTAACCACAGGGAGCTCTTTTTACCCATCTAAGAGTGGAAGAGACATTCCTCCTCCTCCGGATCTTCCGGTTCCTCCTTCAGACTTAGTGTTACCATGGTACTGGCTCCATCAATAATCTTGCTTTCCCTTTTTCACTCTTTCTGTGTTCTCGATTCCTGAGTCTGAGTACGCATCCCCCACTGGTATTTTCTCATTCCCACCCACTATGATCTGTTGTACCCACACTCACTTGTGTTGTGAGTGGAGTTTTATGGAACTCACACCACTTTCCCGTGTCCTTCTTTGGATTTGTAGCTGTTCTTTCTTTTTGTGACTTAATCGTTTGGTTCACTGCCGCCTCCTGCCTGAGCCAGTGTACTGCCACTTTTCCTTGCTTTTGATTTGCGCATCCAAAGTCTGGCTTTCCCTTGCTTTGAATGTCAACATTATGTTGATACCAGAGTTTCATGACAAGAGATAGGGATGTTCAGAACTCAATTTCTCCCTAATAGCCCCATGATTATCATAATATTTAGCACCAAATGGTTTTCCAATTCTCATACCCACCTTGTGGTTAGGTATGGAACAGGCCTGCTTTACCATGCACATCTGATCTCTTTGTTGTTTCCAGTAAATATGTCCATTGTATGTACTTTGTCCTCATAGTTCTCATGATAGCACTGTTTCATTCTGTTATTTTATAGCATCCACAAATGCACAGATTTTATATGTTTTTCTGGTCCTTGTTCTCACGTAGGTTTCCACCACTCAATATAAATAGCTGAGAGTGCAAAATAACTTTATTCATTTCAAAATTCAATAACGAGAATATCTTAAATAGATTCAACTCGAAGATTACTATATTCTATGTTCATTTGAACTCAACATAGAATGTTGTATCACTTTACCTAAAGAACAAGACTGTGAGTGGTCAATTGATGCGCATGCGTCAGTCAGTAAAATGCTAGCATCTGAGCAGTTATCTGACAATGCCGCCTTTGTTCTTTTGTTCTTGCCTGACACTTCCCGCTTCCCTCATATTTCTTTTTCATCCCCCATGTCTATCCAGTTACAGGCTAATCTCAAAGGTTCCACCAGACCAAGTCTCAGTTCTTTATACCCCAAATTTCACAGAGAATAATATCTAGAAAAAGTTGCATCGCCTGACACTCATCAATTCCAGATTATAAGAACAAAAAATAAAAAAACATATGTTCATAAATATTAAGAGATGCAACAGAATAACACTTCATTTCATTAACATCAAAGAACTCAAATTTTCAACATTTTCGTAATAAAGTATACTAAAGCAATCGTAGCTATCTTGATATATGAAGCAGGAAATTTCAACTAAGCTACAATGAGGCTCGAAAATTTGTCATTTATTGAGAAACAATGGAGAACCCTAAACATCCAAAACTCCTAACCGAGAGACAACAAAACTATGTCTGGTAACTGAAACAACCTTCAGTTAATTTTAACTTGCATACTATTCCATTTGACGCCATGATACATCATTAAGAAGCCCTATCCGAGGACTACAACGCCTACCTACAAATATTATTTTGAAACAAAATAATGATATTTTCTGAGGCTGCCATGCCCAAAAAACACAATAGCCTCCCAAACGTCTTAAGTTCGACTTGAAAACTACTTACAATAGTAACCCTATGTCAAACTGAAAACTCCAACAATGGTATAATCGGCAGAAATAGTGGTGGTCACCAACATCCACCTAGATCATAGAAGGCTTGTGAACAACGATGAAGTATGGATCAAATGGAATTGTAGTTTTCACCAATTCCCGAACTTGTGTGCAACTAGATGAATGGCATGTGCCAAGTTAAAATGGGGAGAGGCTAAAAGAACTCATTAACAGGAAACAATGCTGTTAACCAATTTCAATTTTTTAGTATACAACATTGTACAAAATGTGAATAAGATGTCCTGGCCGATCTATTGGCATGGGGCAAATGCCAATTCATGATTCATATATCAAAGATGAATTAGAATTATACAAAGCAATTCCAATGCAAGATTCATCTCTCAAAGATGAATTGGTTTTGAGATGCTCTTCTTCAAAAATTCAAGATTCATCTCTCAAAGATGAATTAGTGTTGAGACAGTCTCCTTCAAAATTTATTGATGGACATTGTAACATATCTTGGATATGTTTGTGATGTGTACTTATAAATGTGTCTTTTTTAATGATCATGTGTTTTTTTCAATTATATACCAAGTGTGCTCCCACCACACCATATAAAGCGCAACCTGGTGAACTTCACATTTGCAAAAAGTGGCGAACTTCACATTTTTATAAAATTAAAATGCAGGGACTTCAACAAATTTTTGTTTAAATGGAGTTTCATGCTTCTTTTTTAATGACCATGTGTTTTTTTCGATTTTATACCAGGTGTGCTCCCACCATGTAAAGTGCAATTTGGTGAACTTATCATTTTTATAATTTCTTTTGTGCTAAAATTGAGTTTCACACATCAATTATTGCTTTGAAAGTTGTGTTCTAAATAATTTGCGTACACTAAATTACAAATTGATTTTTTGAAATCTATTTTGTGTAAATTTCCACCAATAGATATATATATCATGGAGGATGAATGACGAATATCAACCGAATCCCATATGGGGGTTCAGGGATTAAGGGATGTTCATAGTATTTAAATATAATTTTAAATATCCATAAATGTGTGTACACATGGAATTGATTTTTTATTAACTTTGTGAGTTAAATTAGTTGTTAATAAGTTTCATTTTTTAATTTTTAGGTGCTAAGAGGAGAAGGGTATCTACTCCATCCATGGAGCGAACCCATGGTTCACCCAATCGTGGTATGGTACATGCAATTTAATCAATGAATATGTATATGTATTTATATGTATACATGAATGTATTTTTCAATTGATTATAAATTTGTATTTTTTATGAAGCTTCTCTCATCGTCTCAAGAAGTTGGTGGTGGTTAAAATCCACTTGAGGGCCATCAATGAGTGGTAGCAAAGTTGCGTGAAGGGAGGGTGATATTTATTCCCCCGAAGGCCAATAAAGCTATGCTGGTTTTCACCAGGGGATCATTTTAGGGTCCGGGTTTTCGATAGGGTCGTTCGGGTCTCAACAATTTCATGGTGGAGAAGATGCTAACCAACCACGTCAGAGGTTTCCCATCAATTTCAATGTTTTTTTCATTGAATTTTAGTACAATTTTTTTTACATGTGTTTTTTCTAATATACCAAAATTTTATATATATTGATGCGAGGCCAAAAAATGTTCCAACTAGTGGTCAAAAATAGACGTAGGGCAGAACGCTACATTCAAGAAGAAGGTTGTTTACCCAGCACAACTTATCCGGCCGACATTTCTGATATAGCATGGGAAACAAACATGGCACAATACACCTTACAAAGGTGTGAAAAAATTCATGCAAAATTGTAGAGAGATCTCGTGGCTTTGACTCTACCTGTGAGTCGACAAAGCCTTGAAAATAGTTACACATTCATTAGGCGAAATTGTAAATATGTACAAAACTCTTGAGCCAACGAGTCGATACATTTTGAAGAAGTGATGAGAAAGAGAAAGGAAACATTAATGGGTCCAGATAAATGGGAGGATGTAAAACAAAGAGTTACAAAAGATGTGGCGAAGTCAATGTTTAATTTCAAGGAAGGGCCAAAAATAAAAATGATGAAGGTGCAATATTTCAAGCACCCAAATATAGCTCGTTGTTTGTATGATAGGCACCTTGCGGCCTATGGAAGCCTCCCATGGAACGATGAGGTTCCTATTTATTTTTCACAAATGTTTTACTGTGAATTTTTTTTGGGTATGAAATCCAACTACAATGACCTTCCCTCAGAATTTTTTGGTCCGGGGAAAGGTGGATTGTATGACCGTAAGGGCGCTAAGTGAGATGTGGAGTTGCCTCACCCTGAGATGCCATTGGTGAGTCGACCTTTTTCAGAAATTGAAACTCGCGGTCAGAGATGGATGTGACTTCAAATAATTCGAGAAGCAAGGGATGTCATGATCGACAATGTTTATAGGGGATCAGTTGGACAGGTTGATGTTTGTCTAAATCGACAAAGAGCGCGTGAAAATGCACGTGCCAATTTTGTGTATTGTACAGATGAAGAGATTGACAACATGAATGTTGAAGATCTTCGAATATATGCAAAAAATTGTCACAATGGTTTTCAAGACCTAATTCTTCATGAGGAAGGCACAAGAACGGTATGTGTTAATGTCCTTAGGGTTTGAAATTATTTTAACATACATATACATGTGTACAATTTGTAATAAATACATGTTTATGTACATGTATACATTTATTTGTATGTACATTAATCTAACAAAAGTGTATCATATATGTTAAAAATACCATTTGCATGTTTCACACATGATGCATGACGAAAATGTTAATATCACGTCCAGGACATCTAGTTCAAACAATGTAGATGGGTCTCACCATCAAGATATGTTCTTAAATTTTAGTGTTTTTTAAGCGATATTTTAAAATAAATAATTGTGCACACATGTACATGTATGTATATATAATGATAAAATGTTTTAACGATGCATTCCAATTTCTTTAGTGTTTTTTGGGATGGTGGTACCTTCTTCTTCCTTGGGAGATGTACATATACTTCCTTAGAGAGATGAGCCACGAGTATGGACAATTTTTCACGTTTAAAATTTATGTGTTTAAATATTTATATATATATATATATATATATATATATATATATATATATATATATATATATATATATCTCACTTTTTTAATGGAACTATATATATATATATTGGGTTATTTTAAATTTTTTGAATTTACGTTCCTATAGAAGATTTTTTAATCTACTTTAGACTTACTTAGCGTAGATAGGAACATCCACACCATTTGCAACTAAAGTTGTCTTTAACTTTTTTTATATATTATTGAAAATAAGTTTATATATGTACACATGCATTTTCATTTGAAAGTTTTTAATATATATATATATATATATATATATATATATATATATATATATATACACGTATATTGTACAGTTTACCATTGCAGATGTTCCTATGGGGCGGAACTTGTTCATCAAATGGAGAGGGAACCTCATGAGGTATTGCATGATTTTTTGTTATATTTTGTTTTTTAGATGAAGTTCTAGATATATATTCTGGCTCATTTTTAAAACATCAAATTTTAATGTTCAAGTACATGTGCATTGTGTATGTAGGTTTCCCATGATGCTTCACATGATAGTGCATGGATTGAGACTCTAATAGGAAAGATGCTAGATCCATCTCTATTTGATGGACATGATTTGTAGATTTGATTTCAAGATTTAGATAGTCTTAAATTTTCTTTTTTATATATTATCTCAGATATATATATATATATATATATATATATATATGACTTAATCTGATTTTTATACTTATGAGATCTACAATTTACTGGACATATTTTATTACGTGTGTTAATATAATTTGTTTTGTTTCAAAAAGTTAATTTTTGGATGGTTTTAGTACTTTTGGCATGTGAATGTGAAGCAATGTTGTTATATAATTTGTTTGGTTTTTAAAACTTTTTTGGATAATTGAACTACTAGTAATGTTGTCATCTATAAATTAACTCATTTGTCATCTAAACTATATTTGGCATGTTATGTAATGATGTGTTATAATTTGTTTTGTTTTTTAAAATTTAAGTCTTCCTGAACTACATTTGACATTTTATGTAATGATATGTTATACTTTGTTTTGTTTTTAAAATTTAAGTTTTGGATGCTTGGAGTACATTTGGCAGGTCTAGAAGTGTGTTGTGAACTATAATTTTTTATACAATTAAAAGTTAAAAGTTTTGTGGATGGTTTCAATCTACATTTGGCATGTGATATAATATTAAATGTTTTTATTGGATAGTTGAACTATAATTGGGATGGCATGTGAAGTAATGTTATGTATGATATAATCAAAAAGTTTTTAAAACTCAAGTTTTGGATGGTTTCAATCTACATTTCGCGTGTGATATTTAATGTTTTAATGTTGCATGATATATAATCAAAAAGTTTTTAAAACTTAAGTTTTGGATGGTTTCAATCTACATTTGGCACATGTGGTGTAATGTTAAATGTTTCTATTGGATAGTTGAACTATAATTGGCATGTAATGTGAGAAGTAATGTTGCACCATATATATAGTTAAAAAGTTTTTAAAAGTCAAGTTTTGGATGGTTTCAATCTACATTTCGCATGTGATATTTAATGTTTTAATGTTGCACGATATATAATCAAAAAGTTTTTAAAACTTAAGTTGTGGATGGTTTTTCAATCTACATTTGGTACACATGTAGTATAATGTTAAATGTTTCTATTGGATAGTTGAACTATAATTGGCATGGCATGTGAAGTGATTTTGCATGATATATATAATCAAAAAGTTTTTAAAACTCAAGTTTTGGATGATTTCAATATACATTTCGCATGTGATATTTAATGTTTTAAATGTTTAATATTTTAATGTTGCACGATATATAATCAAAAAGTTTTTAAAACTTAAGTTTTGGATAGTTTCAATCTACATTTGGCACATGTGGTATAAATGTTAAATGTTTCTCATTGGATAGTTGAACTATAATTGGCATGGCATGTGAAGTAATGTTGCACGATATATAATCAAAGAAATTTTAAAACTTAAGTTTTGGATACAACATTTTAATCTACATTTAATGTAAATCCCTTTAATTTTTGATTTAATGTTAAATGTTTTTTAAATGTAAATCCATTTAGTGCAGTTTAATGTTAAATTTTTAAATGTTTTGATATAATGTTAAATGTTTTGATCTAATTTTTTGATGGTTTCAATCTACATTTGGCCCTATAGGTAGCCATAGACAACGGATGCGTTGCGAAGGAGGTGGGGATAGGGATGGAGGGGAAAGGTGTTGTCTCTCGCCCTCCTCTTTCCATCGATGACCCCAGGTAGCCACCCTCCTTCAACAAGCAATGAAGCACAATTTCACTTCACCAGCGCTATGGTCAGACCGCGAATTACAACAACCATTTCCATCTCTTTTTAGGAGGAGCTGCAAGATGAAGGTGCTTATAGTTCCAGGAAGTGGTGGATAAAGTCCACCATCCTAGCCCATCTTATCGGGGACGCCGAAGTACGCTCTTCCCGACCAAATCCACCTTGACGAGCTCCGAGCGGTGATGTGCGAGCAGCAACTCCTCCCGGCACTCCAAGGAGTAAAGATGATGATCCCGGAAAATTTACGGTTGTCCCAATTATGGAGGAGAATCCTCCTACACATCAAGTATTCTTTGATGTCGGGGCCTCTTCAAGCTTTTCCGGTTGTAGGTCCCTTTTTAAATATTCATACCCCCTTTGGTGTTGGCTAGTTAGGCAACCCGGAGACGAATGCGCTATGTATATTATGTTCATTACGATTATATGTATGTAAATCCTTTAATTTCGATTTATTTTTAAATTTTAAATGTTTTTGATATAATGTTAAATGTTTTGATCTAAGTTTTGGATGGTTTCAATCTACATTTTGCCTAGATGAAGACTCCCATGTGAAGTACTTTCTGTTTTATCGAACCAAAAAGAGGAAGTGAAGTAGTTGTATATGTTGTTAATTGTTGTTATTGTTGCCAATGTTTTATCCAGCGCCTTTAGATGAACAATTGTATTTACTAATATATTATCTTTATCAGTATTGTTTTTGATATATTCTAAAAGATTAAATTAGTTATATGTAAATCCTTTTAATTTTGATTTAATGTTAAATTTGTTTCCAAGATGTATACAATTTTTATTTAAGTTGATAATGATCCATTACTACTGATGAAGGGCTCCTATTAATAAGTATTGTTTTGATTTAACTGCAAAAGATAAAGTAATAGTTATACAAATTTTTTAATGATTGTTTACAATAACGTTAGATATAATGAAAATATAAATTTTTGATCATCAAATTACATTGCTTATAGGATCTTATGACCGGTAAATTGTTTATTTAATCATGTTTTTAAAATCGTTTGATGGTTAGTGGCATTTCAATCTTAATGATTGTTTCATCTCATATATTTGTTTGAAGGAAAAATTTCCAATGGGAAGAACATAGTCATCACAAATCCAACCATGTATCAATTCGAGCTTCTAATTTGAAAAAAGAGTTTAGAAGAACAGATATATGTATAAATTATCCTTTTAATTAATGTTAAAAGTATATATATGTTTATTAATTTGGGTCAATATTAATGCACCAATATGTTTTACGATTGCGTGAATTTGCAATGACATCTGTTAATCAGCATTTGTAATATAGAACATATATCCACCATTAATACAAATTGTATTTAGGATTTTCAATCAAAGATATATATATCAACCTACCAGCAATGTGAGAAGTGTTCGTTTCTTGTTCAGTTAACATCATAAAATATATTGTGGATTATTATTTATTTGCGATACTTTTCACCAAATTCAATAAAAATTAGTATTGATTAAGTTGTATATCCAATACTATTTTTTCATCAATGTAGAAAATCATTTCTAGTTAAATACAACTGTAATAATAGATATTGAGCAATACTTTAAATGTTTTGTATCAACGTACATAGTAAAACCATTTATACCATCATTCATCATATATATCCAAATAATAAGTAATATTTTTTCATCAATGTGTATTTGAATATATTCAAATCAATAATAAATAAATTTTGTACTATATTTTCAATCGAATAGAGATGTTTGTCAAATCACCAAAGTTTTATATGTTCTTCCAGTCTTCAGTTCTGGCATAAATACTAACATATCACACATTTATTTAATGTGATATTTTTTACTAGAAAATCCAACTAGTTTTTCATCAATGCACATAGGTAAACTACTTGAAAAATTAATTACATTCTAGAACATATATATATATATATATATATATATATTCCTTATAATACGTAACATTTTCTATCAATTCATATATATCTTTATACTTTCGTTGATACTAGACATGTACAAAATAAAACACTTACACAAACACTTGCACAACAATATACGCTAATTTATTGATGTATTAAGTTTAAAACATATTAATTCAGTAGAATAATTGTATCAATCAAAAATTTCAATACTACTTCGAATAATCTGTCCATGAATTTAATTTATTATTTCTTCATTTCACTTTTCGCTTTCTTTGATCAACTTATCAACGCAAGTGGTTAGGTAAGCCACACCAAGTGACTATATTGCAATCTATACGAATCAGGTTCATAATGCAAAGTCCCACTTATCAGTCAACTAAAAATAACTCTTCGCATAATAGATCCCATGTCATATTGAAATCATGATCATTATAGTTTTCTAATAATTTCATTTTTCTTTTCGCTATAACGTATCAAATAATACTTAACATTTTTCATTAATACCAATAGGTGCACCATAAAAATACTTCATAATAAAACAACCATATCATATTTAATTTACATTTAGATCCTAAATTATAAGAAATTCAATTCCAACAGCCATTTTTCTAACAAGATCGAAACTTGATCACCATCAGATGATATTGTAGTTTTCCTTTCTTCCGATTACATTTTTCTTGAACATTAAAGCAGTATTTTTCTCATTGAGTTTCATGTTTCAATATTTTCATACGCATATGCTATTTTCACAACTAAGGATTTTTTGTTGTTCATGCAAACATCACAAAAACAATAATATTTTCTTTTTATCCAACGCAAATACATTTTCTCGACAACTTTGTTTTAATTGAATGCAATTTTCAGTCCCTTTTATTGTTTCAACGCCATTTCCAATTGATCTATCTAATGCTTTCAATCCCAATATGCTTAAAAACTTTATATGGAAAATGAATAATAATTTGTACATATATCGTAACACAATTGTGATAAATCACAAATTGGCAAATGCCACAATGTTTAAAATTGTATTTCCAATAAAAATTAAATTGAATATACCTTCACACTTCCCTTGATGGTTAATTGGCATTAGATGCAATTAATAAATCATTTAGCAACTTCATTGTCATAAGCAATTCTATAGTAGGTTCATTTGATATCTTCGAGTGCTTGTTTTATGCATGTCCTGCGGATCAGCTATGTTCTCCTTTTTCCATGGCCGCCTCAAAATAACGGAATACGATGACAGTTTTTAATATAACCAGAAATAAATATCTGCATATTTTAATTGACTGCGATCTTGATCCTACCATATCCAATGTCGCTTGAATGTTAATCACCATTTGCTTGCTGAATCATAAAATTTTCCAAAACAATGTTGTACAAAATATATCATGTGTACGATCATCATCATATAAAAGTGATATTCTTTAATGATATGTTGATTTTCACCGGTGATTTCTATATGATTGACGCTTGTTCAGTACACCATATAGAATATATCAAGGTGAGACTTATCAAAATGATAGTATTCACCGAATTTTTGTTTTTGAAATTTAATAAATTTCATAACCATCGTATTTTTACAATTAAATACATTTATTTTGCAGGTGTTGTTCATCGGGACATTTCTTCTTCTACATAGAATTTGAGATAAGAAATCACTTCTGGAGGAGGAATGAGTGAGGTGAATCATTCCATAATGTTCTACTAAAATCAAGGAATACTACATATAATCAAATTCCACATGATAACAAATAAATAAATGTTGCTGTCATGTATGGTGATAGGTTTTATATACCATGGTTTTTGTTGAACAAAATAATAATTGAAATATGAATTTGACGCATTCTTCTTTGAACTTGTTGCATAACTTCCATCTCGAAAGTGGTTTCTGCAAGAACATTTTTCATGTTCTTCGTACCATTTCTTCATATATTCTTTTCACATCAAGTACGTCTTGCAATGCATATAAAAGCACGAATCGTTTCCTTCCAATATCTAAAGGCTTTAACATTTTCTCCTACTCTATTCGGTGTTGCCTACAAATAGCTCTCCAACAAGCGACTTCATCATTTACATCTATTTTATGCCGTAAAAATTTGATAAATTATAGCAGCTTTTTGCAATTCTACTGCAATATAGATGTTACCAACCATTTTCTTTATACTTGATGAAACCATCGCTATCTTCTACATAATTCTAAATATTTTTATCAAGATTTCAATTGAATTATACTACTTGTATTTTGTATCACATTTTCCTTTCATTTTTTTATTTTTAAGTTGATTTTCTATCATTCTAGTAGTGTCGTAGCTTTAACTTAATAATAGACCTTTCAACATTTGGAGTTTGAACTATCACCATTACAGCCATTAAAAATGCAGTTAACATTTATATCATATAACATGGTCATGTTTATCTACATATGAGTAACAATATTTTTCAACATCTCATCATTACATCGATTTCTATCCGTATATTCAAAAATAGTACATAATAAGTTTACATATGAAAAATAAATAACTAAATTAATAAATATACATGTATAATTTCAATAATACGCAGTATGTTCTCAATGTATGTATACCAGTTAGTTACACTTTGTGATTTTAGAAAATTTCATTTTTCGTTCTTCTAAATTTTCAAATTACAATTTTTCTCGTATAGAATTTCATTTTGCTATAAAAATAATACTTATTAGAAATTCTTGTTAGCTTTCTATTACTTATTTTTTGAATTTTTTTTTTATGCAGATTTCCATATGTCAACCTAGTGTTTCTTTTTGATGTGTGTTTTGAACAATCAAAGGATTCATAAGAAGGCATGTTAATAATAATGTTGTATTCATTGAAAATCATAGTTTTTGAGAAAACAACTTGTGTTGGAACACCCAGACAGAGTATACTTCTGGTTTGTCATATTTACAAAGCCAATGGATGCACATCATAGTTACTATAATTTTTTGAACGTCCAATATGAAAAACCAAATATATTTTAGATATGTCTCCACATCAACAAATTTCAACATATGTTGGCAAACTTTTCAAAAATATAAAAGCTATCCATTAGAGCATTACGACAAAAATTTAATGCCCCATAATTCTTTCAAATTTTTTTACAATGTATTTTTAAGATAAGCAACGATTTCAATTGATCAGGAAACACCTCATAAATTGTTTGCACCCATTTTATTAGGAAATTAATTAAAATTAGTAAATGTTTATGAGATTCCGTAAAAGTTATTTATTAAAAGTAGATTCAATTCTAAAAATTCTTGTTTTGCTTTGTAGACAAGCATCCGTAATGTTTCATGCGCTTTATCCGCCCAAAAGTTATAAAAGTCAAGTCATGGATCGCATTAAAATTTTGTCAGATCTATTTTTTGTTGCCGAAGTTCAAGTTAAGCTCAACGACCATATTTCGGCTAAACTATTAATCGTGTTTATCAACTTTTAATCAAAGTTCAAATTGAACTGTAATTTATTTTTCCGCTTACTTGAAAAATTTCATGGCAGTTCTCCTTCTAAAACACATTTCGTATAATAAATTGCCGCGAATCATTCATAATTTTCGCATTTACTGATTCTGTTTAGGCACTTGGGTTTAAAGACTTTTCTTTGGAGGTTTGAGTTTAAGGGCATTTAATAGATAGATCAATTTTGCAAAGCATTGTTTTGGGTTGCGACATTTTCTTGAAACGATTATTTTGAAAAAAATATTAAGCCGAAATAATTTTTTGACGACATTCGCGACATTTCTTGAGGTTTGTGACATATTTTTTCAAAATGTCTTTTATCATTTTTTAAAGTATGGATTTGTGCTTAATTTAATTCTGGAGATGGTCTGATTTTTGCAAAGAATTGTTTTGGGTTTAAAGACTTTTCTTTGGAGGTGGCTCCATTTTTGCAAAGAATTGTTTTTGCTTAAGGAATTTTCTTGGACATACATTCAAAGCGACATTTCTTGGAGGCATGAAATACATTAATGTTTTGCGGTCATTTTTTTGTAGCATGATTAAATAATTTCGTTATTATCGTACTAAAGTGACTTTTTTTTTAGGTTACATTTTTTGGGGTTGTATTTTTGAGCAATGCGCTTGTTTAAAGTGTATTTTAGATAGTTTGCCTACTTTTATGGTTATATTTTTTCTTACTAAAATATGTTTTGATTGGAGTATGTATTTTTTATTTTTTTTTTATTTTTTAAATTAAATATTTTGTAATGCTTTTTCTAATTGAGTTATTGCTCAATTTTTTGAAGGAAATTTTTGAAATTATACTTCGCTATCATGGGAAATTTGAAGGACTTAAAGTAGAAAACAGATCTAAAAAGAGACCCCGAGGAATGATAGAGAAGAGACTAGACAACTTAAAATAAAGATAGAAGTCTTCAGTCATTGAAGGGGAAAATCACCTGGCTTAAATTGAAGCAAGTATGTAAATGTAAATATTATGATCTATTGATATATTTAAAATTTTTTCTAGTGTAAAATGAAGTTTAACTTTTATTTGATGAACTAACTTGAATTTATATATATTGTTTATTGTAAACATAAATATATATTCCTCAAAACATTAATATTTGTATACAAAATTTTGAAAGAGAAAGTGATAGAGGTATTGAACCAATGATTGCAAAGAATATGGGGAAAATATTGAAAGAAATTAAATGAAGAAATTAAATCACAAGGTATATATAATTTTTCTGCGATTATGATATAATGTTTTGTTTTTAAAATTCAAGTTGTCATTTTTCCAAACAAAAAAAAAGTTCACATGAATATTGTACATTAGAAATGATTTAAGTACATGTTTGAATATATATGTTAAAGCATACGAAGTACAATACCTTAATATATATATATATATATATATATATATATATATATATATATATATATATATATAAACACCTAGATTCTAGGTCTTATTAGATGTGTCAAACAATCATAAAATTTTAAAATTGCATTCTATAATGTATATATATCCAAGACGTATAAATATTTTCTTCATCAATGCACATATAAAAGATACTTTTAGATGTACCTATTACTATTCAACCATCCAAAACTTGAGTTTTGAAAACAAAACAAATTATAAAAGAACATTACTTCATAGGAAAAATGTAGTTCAACCATCCAAAACTTGACTTTAAAAAAAAAAAAACAAATTATATCACAACATTACTTCACATGCCAAATGTAGTGTAACTATCCAATAAAACCAAAACATTATATCTTGCAATCACATGGCAAATGTAGTTCAACAATCCAAAACATGAGTTTTAAAAACAAAACAAATTATAACACAACATCACTTCACATGAGAAATGTAGTTCAACCATCCAAAACTTAAGTTTTAAAAACAAAACATTATAGATCACAAAATTAGTTCACATTACTTCACATGCCAAATGTAGTTCAACTATCCAATAAAAACAAACATTATATCACAATCACATCTACCAAATGTAGTTCACATAAAATATGTCCAAAATTTGTATCTCACAAGTATCAAATATCAAGTTATATATGACTCCATCTAGATAAGACTATATATAAAAAATTAAATTTAAGACTAAATATATTGAAAATATAATGTTTCATATGCATGTGCATCATCCATCAAATACAGATTGATGTAGTGTCTCTCCCAAAAAAGTCACGATCCTTGAGCTATCCTGCGAAGCATGGGGAGCATGTACACAATGTGTACAAACACTAAAATTTAATGTTTTAAAATTGAATGAGAATATATAGAACTTCATGTAAAAAAAATGTAAAAAAAAATCATGCAATACCTCATGAGGTTCCCTCTCCATTTGTTGCTTGTCTACTAAAATTTCCCCCACTGGAACATCTTCAACAGTAAATTGTAAAATATACATGTACAAGTATATATATATATTTAAAAAATTCAAATGAAAATGCATTTATAAACTTAATAATATCAAAAAAAAGTTATACAACTTGTTCAAATGGTTGAAATTGTGTGGATGTTCCTATCTCCTTCATACACTCCATCGCTAGAGTCTGTGGAGAAAATAAATCCTCTATAGGAACCTAAAATTGAAAAAAATTAAAAGTATAAAATACCTCAAGATCTAGATGTCAATTTATAATAAAACTTTTGAAATTCAATTTAAAACTTATAACTTAAAAACATATATTTAGGTAAAAAATTGAATAATTATGCTGGTGCATTTGGCACATCTCCTAAGAGACGGTCCCAAATAAAATCTCCAAAAATTTTGAACTTCAATTTATAACTTATAAATCAAAAAAATATATATTTAAGTGAAAAATTGAATACTTGTGCTGGTGGATTTGGCACATCTCCTAAGAGTGGCTCGGAAAGAACATATCAAAAAAACTAAAATTCAAAAAATTTAAAATAACTCAAGATATAGATATCTCATTTTTTAATTGAACTTTTTGAGCTAGAATATATAACTTAAAAACATATTTAAAAGTGAAAAATTGTTCATACTTGTGATGGTGGATTTGGCACGTCTCCAAAGGAAGAAGAAGGTACCGCCAAAATTTGATTCTGTTAAAACATTTTATTATATATGTACATGTACATGTGTGCACAATTATTTATTTTAAAAATATCTTATCATGTTTCGATATATATAATAATAGATAAAAAATAATTGTACATCATCATGTCCACTTAAAAAACACTAACATTTTCCAGCATATCTTGATGGTGAGAACCATTTTTATTATGTTATTGATGGTGAGACCCATCTTGATTGTTTGAACCGGAGGCTTCGACCGTGATATTAACATCTTCTTCGTTCATCAAGTGTGACAACTAAAAATGGTGTTAGCATATAATGGTACATTTTTGTTAGATTAATGTATAAAAATAAATTTATGTATATATGTATTTATTACAAATTGTACACATGTTAAAATAATCTCACTAACCATGAACACATATTGTTACCATGCCCTCTTGCTTATGAATAATTAGGTCCTTCTAACTATTGCGACAATTCTTTGCATATGTTCTGAGATCTTCAACACTCATGTTGTTAATCTATTCATCTATATAATACATAAAATTAGCACGTGCATTCTCACGTGCTCTTTGTCCATTTAGAAAAACATCAACTCCACCCAATCCACTTTGAACATTGTCAATGATGGCATCCCTTGCTTCTCAACTAATTTGAGAAGTGGCATCCATCTCTGACCGCAAAGTTTGGACACAAAGAGATTGAATAACCAATGGTGTCTCAGGGCAAGGAAACTAAACATCACACCTAGTGCCCATACGGTCACACAATCAACCTTTCCCAGGACAAAAAAAATTGAGGGAAGGTCATTATAATTGGGTTTCATTTGCAAAAAAAATTCTGCATAAAATAATTTTTCAAAATAAAACGAAACCTCGTCGTTCCATGGGAGTCTTCCATAGGCTGCAAGGTGTCTATCATACAAATAGCAACCTATATGAGGGTGCTTGAAATATTTCACCTTCAACATTTTTCTTTTCATCTCTTCTTTGAAATTAAACATAGAATTGGTCATTTCTGTTGCAAGTCTTTGTTTAAAAACCTCCCATATATCAAGACCCATCATTTTTTTCTTTCTTTTTCTCATCACTTCTACAAAAGTATTAGTGGTTATCCCAAGCTTTAGGTACACATTTTCTAGTTCTCTTAAAGAGTGAGTAACTATTTCCAATCTTTGTCGACTCTCAGTAGGGAGAGTCAAAACCACGAGATCTCTCTTCAATTTTGTATGAATATTTTGACACCTTTGTAAGGTGCATTGCTGCATGTTTGATTCCTAGGGTATATATGAAATTTTAGACGAATTAGTCATGGTTGGTGCACAACCTTCTTCTTGAATGACACATTCTATCCTACGTCTTTTTGAAGCAACATTTGGAGCAAAATTTTCAGCCTCTGCATCAATATATAAAAAAAATTATATTAAAAATTTTGTTTTAAAAAATTTGTATAAATTGAATGAAAATAATATTCAAATTGATGGCCACCTCGATATTATTGGCTAGCATATTGCCAACCCTGAGATTGTTGAGAACCAGAATGACCCTGTTGATAACTAGAATGACCACTGATTGGTTGAGAACTGACACGACCATCCTTTGATTGGCCTCTAATGGAATACATATCACAACCTTCATGCAATTCACTAGCACCTATAGATGGATCTCCAAGGGAATGTGTACCACCACCAACCTCACAAGATAAGAGGGAATCTTCATAAAAAAAAATATGAATTTATAATAAATTCAAAAAAACATTCATACATATAAATACATGTACATATACATTGATAAAATTGTGTGAACCATACCATGATTGCCTGAACCATGGCCATGATCCATTGATGGAGTATACACTCTTGTCCTCCTACCTCCTAAAAAATAAAAAATAAAACTTAGTAACAACTAATTTAACTCATAAAATTGATAAAAAAAATCAATTCCATATGTACACACATGCATGTATATATATGGAGATTTAAGGTTATATTTAAATACCATGAATATCCTTCGATCCTTGATCCCCCTCTCTCGTAGAGATATGGGATTATGTTGTTCTTCACCTTTCATCCTCCACAATATATATATATATATATATATATATAGTGGACATTTGCAATTATTTTTAAATTACTATTTAAAATAAATTAAAAATTAATTTCAAAAAATTAATGTAATTTAGTGTACACAAATTATATAAAGCACAACTTTCAAAGCACTAACTGATGTGTGAAACTCAATTTAAGAAACTTTTTTATAAAAATGTTAAGTTCACTAAATTGCGCTTTACATGGTGGGAGAACCCTTGGTATATAATTGAAAACATGGTGGGAGCACACTTGATAGATAATTGAAAAAAACACATCGTCATTAAAAATGAATCGTGAAACTCCATTTAAACAAAAATTTGTTGAAGTCCTCACATTTTAATTTTATAAAAATGTGAAGTTCACCACTTGTTGCATATTTAAAGTTCACCAAGTTGTGCTTTACATGGTGGGAGCACACCTGGTATATAATTGAAAAAAAAAACATGGTCATTAAAAAAGTCGCATTTATAAGTACAAAACACACACATATCCAAGATATGTTACAATGTCCATCCATAAATTTTGAAGGAGAGCGTCTCAACACTAATTCATCTTTGAGAGATGAATCTTGAATTTTTGAAGAAGAGGGTCTCAAAACTAATTCATCTTTGAGAGATGAATCTTGAATTGACATTTCCTCATATAACTCTAATTCATCTATTAATTCATATTTGATAGATGAATCTTGAATTGGCATTGCCCCACGCAATAGATCAATAGACATCTTATTATCATCTGTACAATTTCTTATACTAAAAAATTGAAATTGGCTAACAATATTGTTTGCTTTTCCATGCAGTTGTTTTAGCCTCTTCTTCTTAACTTGGTACACGCCTTTCATCTGGTTGGACACAAGTTCGGAATTGGTGAGAACTAAAATTCTATTTGATCCATACTCTCCTAGATGTTTCCAAGCCTTCTATCAATGCAATATAATATGCCTCATTGTTTTTTGTTCTTCCCAGTATATTCATTTTCCTTTAGAGGAAATTGTTAGTCGCAATATTGCAAAGCACATATGTAATCACTACTTTCCTTGGATTTCGATAGCAAGAAACATCATTGCATAATGTCCATTTTTCAACCCTATTTAGTGGGTTTTTTTAATCCTCGAGAAAAAATAATTCAATAAAATATATTAAATTAACATTTATTGCAAATGCATGGGAGGAATGACACATGTACATGAGATGAATGACATGTGCATGGTTTAAATTAAATTTTGACACAAATTTTATGGTAGAATTCAAATCTAGAAATGATATGCCTTAAAGATTGCATTGCCTAGAGTTTAAGGAATATTTATGACATGTATAAATTTTGCCTTAAATTTTGCCTTAAATTTTATGGCAGAAATCACATCTAGAAATGACATGCCTTAAGAAAGGATGAGATCTAGAGGTTACCTGGCCCTTTAAAAACTCCTTTAGATCTTGTAGAAGTTAAGAATCAAGAAACAAACTAAAATCATATGGAAGTTCAGCCACTTTAGGCTCAGTTTTTAGGCCTTAAAGTTTGCCTTGAATTAATGAGGGGAAGCCCTGAGTTTGGGGGATCCTATCCTATGGAAGTCCAACTACTTTAGGTTCAGTTTTTAGGCCTTAAAAGTTTTCCTTGAATTAATGGGAGAAAGCCTTGAGTTTGGGGATCCTATCCTATGGAAGTTCAGCTACTTTAGGTTCACTTTTTAGGCCTTAAATTCTTCCTTGAATTAATGAGAGAAAGTCTTGAAAGATGACACATGCTTTAAAGTTAATGGGAGAGGACCTCAGGAGAAATGACACATGCTTTAAAGTTAATGGGAGAGGACCTCAGGAGAAATGACACATGTACACAATTTTCCTTAAAGTGGTAGTGGTTTATGGATATTAAAATGAAGAACTTCTATTTAGATATTACAGAGATTGAGTATAGGGGCATTTACTAGATATGTCACCTTTCATAAAAGATGAGATCTAAAGGCTACCTGGCCCTTTATAGACTTTGCCTTTAGAACTTGTAGAAGTTAACACTCAACAGATAGACTAAAATCCTATGGAAGTCAAAACAAACTAAAATCCTGTGGAATTTTAGCCACTTTAGGTTCAGTTTTTAGACCTTAAAGTTTGCTTTGAATTAATGGGAGAAAGCCTTGAGTTTGGGGGATCCTATCTTATGGAAGTTCAACTACTTTTGGTTCACTTTTTAGGCCTTAATGTTTGCCTTGAATTAATGGGAGAAATCCTTGAGAAATGACACATGCTTTAAAGTTAATGGGTGAAAGCCTTGAGAAATGGCACATGATTTAAATTTTTCCTAAGAGTTTATGGGAGAAATGACACATGAACATAGTTTTCCTTAAAGTGGTAGTGGTTTATGGATATTAAAATGAAGAACTTATATTTAGATCTGTCCAGAGATTAAATGTAGGGGAATTTACTGGATATGTCACCTTTCATAAAATATGAGATTCAGAGGATACGTAGCCCTTTATAGATTCTGCCTTTGGAACTTGTAGAAGTTAACACTCAACAGGTAGACTAAAATCATATGGAAGTTCAAAGAAACTAAAATCCTATATATGTTTAGCCACTTTAGGTTTATTTTTCAGGCCTTAAAGTTTGCCTTGAATTGATGGGAGAAAACCTTGAGTTTGGTTGATCCTATCCTATGGAATTTCAGCTACTTTAGGATCATTTTTTAGCCCTTAAAGTTTGCCTTGAATTAATGGGAGAAAGGCTTGATAAATGACACATAATTTAAAGTTTGATTTTGGGGGATCCTATCCTTTGGAAGTTCAGGTACTTTAGGATCATTTTTTAGCCCTTAAAGTTTGACTTCAATTAATGGGAGAAAGCCTTGATAAATGATACATAATTTAAATTTAATGGGAGAAATCCAATGTTGCATGCTTCAAACTTTTCCTAAGAGTTTATGGGAGAAATGAGACATGTATGGGAGAGATGACACATGTACATGGTTTTCCTTAAAGTGGTAGTGGTTTATGGATATTAAAATTAAGAACTTCTATTTAGATTTGGTAGTGGTTTATGGATATTAAAATGAAGAACTTCTATTTAGATTTGTTCCAGAGATTGACTATAGGGGTATTTACTGGATATGTCACCTTTCAAAAAAGATGAGATCCAAAGGCTACCTAGCCATTTACAGACTCTGCCTTTAGAACTTGTAGAAGTTAACACTCAAGAAACAGACTAAAATCCTATGGAAATTCAAAATCCTATGGAATTTCAGCCACTTTAACTTCAGTTTTTAGGCCTTAAAGTTTTCATTGAATTTATGCGAAAAAAACCTTTAGTTTGTGGGAAAAATGGCATGTCCATGGTTTTCCTTAAATTTTATGGGAGAAATCATATCTAGAAATGACATGCCTTAAAGTTTTCCTTGCCTAGAGTTTAAGATAGAAATGACATGTACATAGTTTGTCTTAAAGTTTGCATTATATTATATGGGAGAAATGGCATAGAAATGACATAGAAATGACACATGCCAAAAGTCACACCTTTATGAGTGTGTGGGAGAAATGACATGTACAAGGTTTTTCTTAGAATTTAGTTTGCCATTTAGTTTGCCTTGAATTTTATGGGAGAAATCACATCTACAAACCTTCACTTTGATGTCTATAAATAGGCTAAGAACATTAAGAAAAAAATTTCAACTTACAAATTAGTTATGTCCTTAATAAGAAGTATGATTTAGCAATTATCAAATTGTTTAATAATTTATAATAATGTCATTTTTGGCTTGTACTATCATTCATCCTTGATATGTACAAAAGTATTACAACTTGAACATCAACCTACACTATCATCATATCATTGTAGACATGTCAATCTAGATTATTTATATCCATAACATCATAAAACACTCCACTTTTAACATTTTACAAGAATAAAGAAACATCGAAGGTGTAAATTTAGGTACATTAATAAAATATAGCCATTTCAATCTAGATTATTAAGATCCATTACATCATAAAACACTCCACTTTTAACATTTTAAAATATTAGAAGCATCATGGAAGGTGTAAATTTAGGTACATTAATAAAATACAACCATGTCGATCTAGATTATCAATATCCATTACATCATAAAACACTCCACTTTTAACATTTTACAATATTAGAAGCATCATGGAAGGTGTAAATTTAGGTACATTAATAAAATACAGCCATGTCAATCTAGATTTTAATATCCATTACATCATAAAACACTCCATGTAAATATAGGCACATAATATTCATTACTTTCTTATTGTTGTTGTTTTATGTCATTACTCTATTTTATACCAGTTTACAACACATTAGCTCTTGGTTAGGATGATTCAGCTTGATGCAAGAAGCTTAAGGTTCATCAGCTAGTTAAATTATATTTGAGGGTGTTCTAATTAATTATAAACAATTTGGAGACAAAATCCCAAAATTAGATGGGAAAAATTAAGATTTAAAGAAATTTAGCCTGAATACCATCAACACCCACACATTTTGCACCAACAAAAAATTGTGAATTTGAAAAATATTTTTAAAATGAAACAGATGACCTAAAAAACAATTGAAATATATTTTAAAAATTAGATATATGACCTCAAAAACAATTGAAAAATATTTTTAAAATGAGACAGCTAACCTCAAAAAACAATATAATTCTCTGTTGAAGGAATCGAATTCCAAAAGGTATTTCTGAAATTTACAATCTGAGTTAAGTTCAACCAGTAATTTAAAGATAATTTCAAATTTTTAAGCAATAATATTTTAGAATCAGATAAACAAAATAAAATTAAAAAAAAAGTCAGGTATCAGTATTTCAAAATTCTAAAATTCCATTAAGCTCAACCTGCAACAGAGTTGGGCTCATTTCATATGATCTTGGTTAGGATGATTCAAAGAGTCCGAGTTATTCCTCTCGAGTCTATGGATGCTTTTGGATCAACTTATTAGTTATTGAATATTCCATTCCTTGCAATTATTTTCTTGCAACTAGATACACATTGTGTAAATGAATGCAGAGACCATCAACATCCACACATTTTGCACCCACACAAAATTTAAAATTTGATAAATATTTTAAAAATGAGATAGATGACCTAAAAAAAAGTTGAAATATATTTTAAAAATGAGACAGATGACCTCAAAAAAAATTGAAAAATATTTTTAAAATGAAACAGATGACCTCAAAAACAATAGAATTATCTATTCAAGAAATCTAGTTCCAAAAGGTGTTTCTGAAATTTACAATCTGAGTTAAGTTCAACCTCCAATTTAAAGAGAATTTCAAAGTTTTAAGCAAGAATATTTTATAATTAGATAAACAAAATAAAATTTAAAATAACTCCTATCAGTATTTCAGAATTCTAAATCGAAGTAAGTTCAACCTGCAACAGAGTTGGGCTCATTTGGTATGATATTGATTAGGATGATTCAAAGAGTCTGGGTTATTCCTCTCGAGTCTATGGATGTTTTGGGAGAAAATTATTAGTTATTGAATAGGTCATTCGTTGCAATTATTTTCTTGAAACTGGGTACACATTGTGTAAATGAATGCAGAGACCATCAACACCCACACATTTTGCACCCACACAAAATTGCAAATTTAAAATATATTTAAAAAATGAGACAGATGACCTCAAAAAAAATTGAATTTTTTTTTTAAAATGAAACATATGATCTCAAAAACAATAGAATTCTCTGTTCAAGCAACCGAATCCAAAAGGTATTTCTGAAATTTACAATCTCAGTTAAATTCAACCTACAATTTAAAGAAAATTTCAAAGTTTTAAGAAATAATATTTTAGAATCAGATAAACAAAATAAAATAAAAAAGAAATCCTATCAGTATTTTAGAATTCTAAAATCGAATAAAGTTCAACTTGAAACAGAGATGGGCTCATTTGGCATGATCTTGGTTAGGATGATTCAAATGGTTTGGGTTATTCCTCTCGAGTCTGTGAATGTTTTTGGAGAAACTTATTAGTTATTGAATATGTCATTCATCTCAATTATTTTCTTTCAATTGGGTACACATTGTGTAAATGAGTGTAAATACCATCAACGCGTACACATTTTTCACCCATAGCAAATTGCAAATTTGAAAATATTTTAAATAAGACATATGACCTAAAAAACAATTGAAATGTATTTTAAAAATGAGACATATGACCTCAAAAACAATTGAAAAATATTTTTAAAATAAAACAGATGACCTCAAAAACAATAGAATTCTCTATTCAAGAAATTGAATTCCCCCACACATTTTGCACCCACAGAAAATTGTAAATCTGAAAGATATTTTAAATAAGACAGATGACCTCAAAAAAAATTGAAATATATTTTAAAAATGAGATAGATGACCTCAAAAACAATTGAAAAATATTTTTAAAATGAAATAGATGACCTCAAAAACAATAGAATTCTCTATTCAAGCAATCGAATTCCAAAAGGTATTTCTGAAGGGTAACAAACTATTTCGAATTCCAAAAGGTATCGAATAGGATGAAGTTTAACAAACTAGTATAAGCAAACCAGTAACATAAACATTACACTAATTACGAGCTTTGTAATCACTAGTATTATATGTAACCAGAAGTTGAAATGGTTGGCATACTAATCACTATGATTGCATAATGAAACACCCTTTTTTACAAACTCTGATATGGCTTGATTTATTACAGAATTGGAAATTTGTGAAGATTGAAGAACTAGCTTGCTACTGGTGGCTTTCTCTTTTGTTGGGCTTACTGATAGAGGCATTCCTAAAGCATATGTAGGTTAGTTTTCCCCGCAAGAGAGGCAGTAGGAGATAAGAGCACTTGGTAAAACCTAAAGCTCTATGGAAGAGCGCAGTTTATGAAATGTAGAAGTGCGAAATTGAAGCCTTTAAATACAAAATAGACAGAATATGGTTGTAGGTCACTAGTGAAATGTCGGTCCTTTCTGGGAAACCCTTAATGGCTGGTAAACCCAATAAGGTAGGTAGGTTGATCAGGGCCTGACCTTATTTCTTTCTAATACTACTTTCTTGCTAAGAGAATAAAAAAAAATGCTTTGTAAAAGACTCAAACTATTACGTATATAATAGTCTTGGCACAAAATTTTTCTGGAAGTCTCAGGGCTTAGGGGAGACAGAGACGTAATTTCCAGTCTCATAGGAAGGGATGAGAGCTTTATTCCTAAAAAATTTCCTAGACTATCTAAGTTAACCAAATAAGTATCTTCGTCTTGATAATGGTTTTATGACTAAGGTATTATGGTATATTTTAATTCTGGAAAAAATTTGAAATTTTGATAGGATTTGTTATACAAAATTAAAATAAACAAGATTATGTGTGTTTATGAAAGAAGCATCTATTAGGAGAAGATTTTTCTGCATTATTTAAAATATAAATAAATAATGTATCACATATAGAGTCAATATTGGGAAGGAGAAGGAACAAAAAAAAAAAATCATGACAAATAGGTCAAGAAATTGACTATGTAAGGAAAGGATAGTTCGACATCAGACAGAGTTCAAGGCCAAACTACTCCTTTCCTGAAACATGTATAGAATCTTGTGGTCTGAGGGAGAACCCGATTGGGTAGTACACGAGACTAAGAGGTAATTAAATTTATTATTAAATTATAGAATACACAGAACAAATTATAGAAACATAGAATTACCATGGAATTAAATCCTGAGCATATGCTCATATTATAATCCTAACCAGTTTCTATTTTTGATTAGATGCAATTTAGAAACAATTTTGTCCATCGAGAAACTTCACAGTTGCTACCAAAAGGGGGAAGGTCCAAAAAAGTCATCAGAGAGGAGCCATGTAGTGGCTTGAACTTGGACCTCACAAAATTACATTTATGCAATAATTTGACAATTCAGAGACGCAGGAACCTGGAAATTTGGAGACGTCGAGTCCGTAATGAGAAGAAGACATCTAGGCCACAACGAGAGGACAAGGAGGAGGCCAAGGACGTCACAAATTAAAAATTACCTACAAAAAAAAAAAAAACTATAAAATTAAAATAGCAGAATGAAAAAACAACAATAAAAAAAATTCACAACAAAAACAAAACAGAAAACCAACACCAACAAATTTCTCACTTGCGCCTATGACCCTGCAATTGCGCCTGTGACCTTGTAATAGAAAGAAATGGTAATAAGCCTGAAACCCATCCACATTTCCCGGCTGGTGTATTTATAAACTAAAGTTCGGCCAGATTATTTTAAAATTTCGGCCAAACAAATACTCTGGCCAAAATATTAGTTCGGTTTAACTTTAGTTGCTGATTTTATCATCTCTGACCAAAAATCTGTTTGCACACACCATCAATATGCTGTCAATGTAATGAGTTTGGCCGAACCAATTTCAAAATTTCAACATAACTCTAAAACAGTTCGGGCGAACTAATTTGAAAATTTCAACTGAACTCTAAGACAATTCGGCCAAATTTTTATAAATGTTCAGCTGAACTATTGGGAAAATCACTTTTCCGCCCCTTATTTTCACAAAAGTGTAACCCAACTTCGTGGGTTTACCCTTATGCATATTAGTGTTAGAAAAAAACCATACAACAAAAAACATAACATGGTTGTAATTTAACCTTTTATCATCTGCTAGGATTGAAGGGAACATGAAAAAAAAGGGGAAATTCAATTTTAAAACCCAATACTAAGTTCTTACCTCCGTTATAACTGGGATTGCATCGAAAAGCTTCCATTGGTGGCACTTGGACTGTGGGAGAGAATTATAAGTTTAACCTGTGAATTAACAACTTGCAGAGCCAAGTTCAGAACACTACAGTGGGGAAAATGACTCTCTCATGGGAGGTTGGGGGTGGGTAGTTACCATAACCCTCCTCCACAGCCAGATCCACCACCGATTTCGCTGTAAGGGGATCGGGTGATCCAAGATGTTCTAGAGGATGGAGAGGTGGACAGGTAGAGCTTGTCACTACTACCGAGATAGGTGGTAATAATAACCAATGTAAGAATCATTCATTATTTCAGCCATAGTACATTCACTTGTAATCAAGATTGACAAAGGCTAGTACAAAAGTGTCCTGGAAATTAACCATTATCCACTGAATTTGTATTTAGTGAATCCATTATGAAAAGACAGATGGTAAGGAACATGTTAGAGGTTAAAATGATATTACTCTAAAGTTTTATATTGCAAACAAATGTCCTTTATTATAAGGCGTTACATAATGTCTTTACCCAAAACGTATTAATAGCATAAATACATAGATTCTATTACGAGTGAATTTAGTAAAGGTACATTCTCATAGTGAATATTTTTTTAATTTCCTTAACCATTGGGTAAATTTTTTGTGTTTAGTGCAATAGTTGTTACACTATATATATTTTTCTTCTCAATTTATTGTTTCTATGTTTATTTATTTTATTTAAATACACAACATCTTTATTTTAATTCAATTTATTTCGAAATTACAACCTCTTATTTTATTTTATCTTTCCTAAGACTTTCTTCATTTACATGGATGCAAAAGAGTCCACATATTTCTTTTCAAACCAATTTTTATTTTAATGTTATATGATTGTTATTTAAATGGTTTATTAAAATATATTTTTTTAAAAAGGTATAATTAAATAGTTTATTTCAATAGTTAAATAAATGATTACTTTAAAAAAAATAATAGATGGCTTTAAAAAATACTTTTAAAATTTTTATTTATTTAAAAATAATAATTGCTACAGGGTAGCATTCATTGCAAGAATTTTTTCATCTTGTGAACTATTTTTTTCCCACAAGATACGTTCATTATTTTTTTCCTTTCCCAGGGTTTTCCGCAATTTATTTTCAAACCAACTGTTATTTGGATGTTATATGAGCGTTATTTAAATAGCTAAATAGTTAATTTAACATTTTAATGTTAAAGAACTCTTTCTTCTTTCTTAATTAACTCTTTATTCATAATATATTTACTCTTTATTCACTCTTGATTTACTGTTAATAAAAATTTTAAAGTTTTCTTAAATGAAAAGTGTTTCTCTTTTTTCTTTTCAATGTGACTGAAGTCGTTATTTCGTGTTTATTTACATTCAAGTCACTACAAATATTTTGTTACACCAAAGGTGTTTTCTTTGTCGGATTCGGCTGGGAAAACACTGTTCCGGCCAACCAATACCAATTCTTCATTTTTTACTTTCCATTGAATAAAATTAAAAACTAACGTGTGGAATCGTGGATATCATTGTTCCCATTGGCTTCTTGTTAGGTGATATCAAGTCACGGCCTCCCTACATGCAGTGTTTCATTTCTGAGCTTCTCAACATAAATCGTGACCTTGTTAAGTAAACAATTTGGATGATGCGAAGTGTTTAATAGAAGAATCCATTTTAATTAGGCTTTGGATTGAAATCATGAGTTTTTTAAAGATTTTCTTTTCTGGAACCAATGGAAAGTTCCATATCTGCAATGGCATATCCCAATAGGTTTTATGCTGCGGCTTCCTACACAGGCCTCAGATCATCTCAAAATTCTTCGAAAGCTGCAATTTCATGCTTTAAAAAAAAGAATGCATTGCTTTTGTATGGACATTACCAGCAAGTGACCATGCACCATGTAATGTTTCTAAACCTAAAAGCTAGAACCCAATTGTGCATATCAAATGGACAAGCTCGAATAGCCTTGGAAATATGCCTTATCAGGAAGCTATGAGGTTGTTTGTTAAATTATTGGAGGACGAGGACGCTGCATGGTATTCAAAGGTACCATAGTCTGCACCTGAGACAGTGGTGGAAGTGAAAAATCCATTAAAGGAAACAACTTCCCATCACCACAATTCTATTTCTGTTCCTAAAGATATTGCCATTGACAATGGAAGTTTTGTAGAGACACAAAATAAGGATGTAATTATATTGGAAGGCCTGGGATCAGTTGATGTTTATGACCTATGGGTTTCACTGTCAGTAACTATTCGGCAACAGAAATCCCACTATGATCATGCAGCGGCATTAATGATAGATAAAATGTATCTCTTTGGTCGAAACCACAATGGGCGCTTTATTACATAAAAAAATCGTGACCTTGCTGCAATGGTTGGAGATTCATGGATTTCCAGGAAATCCCCATTATGCTAAAATGTTGGTGCTCATTTCCTTAGCAGTCGGGTACTACCACTGTCAGAAGAGTTTGATTGACTTCCAGTGGAAAACAGATGTGATGTTTGTTCTTTAGATTCTTGCCTGTGATTTTTGTAACGATTCAGCTATGAAACTTTTATTAAATACCAGATCTGAGCACATATGATATTTGAAAGTTCTCATTCAACAGTGGAAGATTTCTTAAATGCTGGAATCTGAACGCATTTTAGTTTCGGGTTTCAGGTCATAGGTTGAAGACTTAGGATCATCTTCTGAGTTGTTTCAGGTTTTGTAGGTTGCGCGGGAAGTGTTCTACTTGGGGCCAATTTTTTTGGGAGGTTGATTTCTATTAGTCATCAGTATTTACTAGTTGTAACAACCAAGTTTTCTAGCAGCTGATCTAAAAATTGTCAAATTTTCCAGCTAGAAAACACCTGTAAACATTTTTTTCCCTCTTACCTTTTCAGTCCGCCCATGACAAGATGAAACCTCATTATCAAGCCCTATCTAGCCTCAGCCATACTAGCTTGTCCATCAGCTCTAAAGAAAACAATCCAAATCTGTCCAAAGAGGTCTCCCCTAAGTTAGGTAGTGGAACTTTAGGCATTTCTCCCTTGGCAAACTATCCTAAAGCAAAAGAACCTCTATCTGCTACAAACCAGTCATAAGAGACCTTCCCATTCTGCAAATAAAGTTGGTTACAACCCTAAGTCACGCCACTAAAAAGCCCTAAAGTCTCAGCAATGTACATGCCCTAGGACAAACTGATATTAGGTGATTTTATAGTGTTTCAATGGATATTTCAAGAGCAAAAGTGTACCAGCATCCCAGAAGACAGTTTTTGGCTCAACCTGAGAAGACAGCTGCTTCTCATGTGATTTTGAGCCTGGGATGCAATTACAGGGCAAAGAGTTGTTTCATTAAGCTCCTACGATCACAGTCAAAGCATGAAAAGGCAGTGAAAGGAAAAACAACACTGTTAAAGGCTGATGAAATGGCATCACTGAGAAAACCTCCTTCATTTTATAAGCATAGGGTTGAAGACTGAGAAAACCTCCTTCATTTTATAAGTAGAGGGTTGAAGACTGAGAGCGCCTCCTTCATCTATAAGCAGAGGGCCAAGGATAAAGTTTGATTTTAAGAATTGCACTAACTGTAAGACAATTTTTGAGTACAGTGAGATAGCAATTGAGGGTTTCTGAAATAAAATTCATGTTAAAGGCAGAGGCAAAGCAGTGGTGTTTTTAAAAAATTGTTTGCATGAGTTTCACTGCTATTAAAATCCAATGTGAAGCTAATGGGTTGATTTTCAATGAAGAAATATTATTAAGCAGTTGGCCAAAGGAGTCTTGGTCTCAAACTAACTTCTGTCATTATGAATAAAGGAAACCACTATCAGTATGTTCATCAAACATTCTGATTTGGTTGAGACAGAGGTTGAAAGTAAACCAGGCATCTGTCAAAAAATGGGCCTCCTTCATCTATAAGCAGAGGGCCAGGGACAGTGATTGAATTTAGGGTTTTTCACTAACTCAGAGACAAATCTTAATAACAATAGGAGACAGTCGAAGGCTTCTAAACAGAGATATGGTGTTAAAAACAAAGAGAAAGCATGATTACTATAACTATCAAAGAAGCTGACTTATCTCCTATCAGGGATTTCTTTCAAAGGCAGTCTGGAGCCAAAAATGAACAAACCTTGCTGAGGGATGTAATTTCCTTAAAAGTTACAAAGATCCATCTCCTTGATAAACAGGCTTGACATTTAGTCTCTGTTCCTTTAACAAAACAGAGTTGAAAGTAGTTGAATTCAGCTAGGCTAAGCACAAGCCAAAAAGTGATGATTGATTTTCAAAAGGTTCTTTTCCTCTTGTTCATAAGGAAATTTCTTTCAATAACTCATCATAGTGGAAAAAAGGCAATTTGAGCTTAGTTTTCCCAAAAGGCATTGCAACTGAACACATAGGTTCATAAATGTGCAAGAAGGGTTATGGCATGTGTTTCAGGTTCTAGAACAACATTCAAAACCAATAAAGCATGCCACTGCTACAAATGAAGGCCTATTCCTTATAAAAATAGGTTAAAGATACCTTGCTATTTCATTTTGAGTAAAGGAGATGTTTTTGAAAGAAGTTCCCTTTTGATGGACAGATGATAGTAAAGCCCAGGTGAGTACAACTGAGTTTCACCTCACAATCAAAGAGAAAAGTCATTTGGAGAATGCATCTACAGTCACTATATGGATTTGAGCCAGGTTTCCCTCTAACAAGCAGATATAATCATCAGGAATAGACACTGTCAGTTTAAGTTATGTTATCTCCTTGCAAGTATGGGAAAGGATGCTTCACAGATCATTGGGTTTCCTTTTCAATAAGAGAAACACTGAGTGATGATTAGCCTTCAAAGTGGTTTTCTCATGGTGAAAAAAGGTCACAAGTATAAAGACCTCCAAAAACAGTCATCCACAGTACTTCAAAGAGGCCTGGTCGAGTTTGGGTTTGTTTTATTTTGAAAAATCACAAATGACAAGATTTCGTTTTCATTTGTTGTTTCACAACCAACACCTTTTTCAAAAAAGGGACTTACAAAAACCCTCACAAAAGTAACCACAAAGGGTGCTTGACTTGTTCACTTTCAAAAGGAGTTAAAGAACGTTGCCCATATCTATTTTTCATCTCAAAACGCAAACAACTCCCCTTTGTTGTTCACTAGACCGAAGAAGGAGTTTTTGAGCGAAAATTTGCAGAGTTTAAAGCTTGGAGACTGTGCGGCGCGCCTGGAAAAGCGTGCGGCGCGTTCAGGACTGATTTTACACAGAGGTTGTGTTGTTGCGCGGCGCGGCTATAGGCGCCGGTCATGACTGCCCATCGTCAACCCGACTCCTTTTATATTGCGCAGCGCCTTCCCAGTTCAACGTGACACGCATGTTTTAACACTCAAAGCGCCTCCAACAAGTCTTGAAGCTGCTCAATTCCTCAAGCAAAGGCCACCATCGATCTTCAAGGTATTTTGTTTACCTCCTTGATATATTCGAGCTACTAGATGGTGTTTGAAACAATGAAGGTATTGGTATAAATCAAGGTGTGTTGAGTAAATATTTTGAAGAAAATTATCACAGTGGGAGATTGGTGGGGGGTTCATTTTAGCTTCAAAGAGCCTAAACTTCCTTAAAAACAGTGCTAAACATCACACTACCTGTGAGACAAAACAAACACCGTTTTAGTGGTTTTGTCAAGTATTAAGGGTATCCTAACTGCTTTAGCATCAGCCATAAACTCTGTCAGCTTTATGTATTGGTGAAAAACGTGGTAAGGAGGGTTGAATTTTTGTTTAAAGATCCAAGATTGATGTGGCTATGATTTCCCAACATTGACATAGTGAAAGTGGTGGGTTTTTATTGATGTCAAAAGACCAAATAAACTGCCCTCAAAACAGTGTTAGAAAGGTGAAGCAATGTTTGGAAGGAAAGCATAGTGATGATTTGAATAAGTAAAACAGTGAAACAACTGCTGCCTCATTTGTCCCATGAAAAACAAATTGTGGTGAAAAATCTTCAACTCAGTCTAAAGGTGTTTTCTCTAACTGTGTGTGAGAAATAGTGAATACAAGGAGGGTGTTTTTGATTGGAAGCAGTGTTTTGCCTCTGTCTAAATACAAGGCTATCTTGTTTTTTATCAAAACATAAAGGATCTTTGTAAACATACCCAGCCACAGTAACATTTTCACTATGTGCTTGTTATTTTGATAAATTTGGTTGATTGGCATACAAACGGATACATACAGTGTTTTGGAAGGAGCATAGAGTTTTGTGTTAAAGAATCATTTCACATAGCATTTGAAGAGATCTGCCTTGGTCAAACAGTGACTAAAAAAGAAGACAAAGTTGTGTTTGAGAAATCATTTTAAAAACCATTTTGAGGCAGCTTGGTGTTGCAAAGAGAATTCAAAACAAGATGCCTCCTAGGCAGGACAGTAGGAGTGGCTTGCATAAGAGATTTGAGCCTACTTCCACTGAAGAAGTGAATGCCCACCCACCAGTCTTGTTCAATTTCCATGAGGTTGGGTGTTTATATTTTTTTCAAAGAGTGCAAGAGGTGAAGAGTTTTTCTCCTTTGACACATCTTTGCGCTTTAAGGTTTCAAGACAAGCATTTCCAGTTGGCAGGCCTAGACTTCAAATTCTCTCCAAGGTCCATCTCCAAGGCCACTAAAATCCCTTATGTCGGGGAGAAGTGGTTTAAACAAAGCCACCTGGACTCAAAAGAATACAAGCCCTTTCTAAAGCCTAAGCACAGAGATTCATGTCCTTCTATTTTTCCTTTCTCATATCTTTTGGCTAGCTACACCCCCCTCATGAAAATCATCATGAAATACTTCACTTGTGAGGGAATATTCTCCTGAGTTTATGCATTTCACATTCAACTGCTCATGCATTTCACTAGGGCCAAATTGCTAAATATTCCTTTCTTCTTACACAAGAGCATTGAGAAAGTGGCCTCCACTGTTCAGAAGAAGCCTCCTTCACAGCAAACAACCTGCCTCTTCCATCACTCTCTCATCAAAATCATCATTCTTCATCAACTTGAAAAGAGGGAGGTATCTTGGGATACTTTCATCACCCATCCGGATTTCTCCACTGTCCCTCCAGTGCATACATCCCCTACACCTCCTACTCAACATCCTCCGCCTTCTTCTAGCAAATCTACTCCCAAAAACCTCAAGTTTACCACAGAACAAACAAAGGAGCTTGAAGAAGGAGAAGAGTATGACCATGATGATGAAGATGATGAAGGGCAGTAGCATGAATAAAAGAAACACAGTGAAGGTGAGAAAACTTATGGTGAAGGACAGCAGCATGAAGAAAAGCAACACAGTGAGGGGGAGCAGACTTATGATGATACACAGCAACATGAAAGTGTTGAACATGAACAAGGGCATGAAAGTGATGAACAGGGGCAGCCAAAAGATGATACACAGCAGCTACAACAGTATGAGCAGAGGCAGCCTCAGGGTGAAGAACAACAACCTCCTCAAGAGGAACATCAAACTCAAAAAGATGAGGGGAAAAGTGACAAGGGTAAAGAGCCCATGGAGCATGTGCTAGCTGCCTCTCCTAGGCAAGGGGCCATGCTCTCTTCTCCGAAAGTCGCCAAGCCCCAGAAAACAAAGAAAAGGGTGCCTGGAGTCGTAACTCCAAATGTGACTAGGGCCCTCTGAAGCAAGGGAAAATTGCCAAAGAATCCCATGGTCGAATTGAGCAAGAGGAAGAGTACTAGAAGAGCCACCCAAAGCAAAGGGAAGGGCAAGGAAGAAAGCAGTCATGAACAGGAAAGAGAATTCGACATCATCCAAATCTAAAGTGATGATAGTGATAATGAAGCCTGGATCCTAGAAAATATCTTGATCCATAAAGAAAGCCAAATTGATGACTTGAGGGTTGATCTTCATAGAGCTAGGAACTTCAAACAATTTTTGCAAGTTCAAAACAAGCAGATGAGTGTCCATATGGTTGTTTATGAGACACGGGCAATCAAATACAAGAAGGAGGCCTCCAAAGCACAACTGAGGTTGGAATAACTCATGGGTGAGTTCGATGAAAGTGAAGGCAAAGACCAACCTAGGCGAAAGAGGCCAAGAACCATGGGGCTAAAAAATGCCCTTGAGAAACAAAAAGAAGAAGAAAATGCCCTTCTCCAATCTACCCCTCTCACTGCATTGTTCGAACAAGAGATAGAGAAAAATCGGGAGGCATGGCTTGAGAGAGTTAATGATCACTTGGAGAAGAAATTGGAGAAGGAAAACAGGGACTTGGACCTTCAACGGAGAATGACGGAGCATTATAAAAATCTAAATCAGTTTGCCCCGCGGAAGTTGAAGGGTGCTCAAGAAAAACTCAAGGAGGCCAAAGGGAAGCGCCCGACACAAAAATTGAAGAAAGACACCTCAAGACTCCAAATCTTGGCCTCTACTTCACAACATGTTTCTGAAAACCCTTTAGGGTCATGCTCGTAAGGTTTGGGCGAAATTCGACATATTTTGGTTTTTTGTCATTTTCAGGTTTTTGGCCAAAACTCATGGGCGTCGCCATTTCAGTTTGGGGCATCATCAAAAGATGAAAATGGTATCATTGGATGCCATAATTTCAAGAGCACATACTCAGCAATTTTCAGGACATTTGAAGATCATTTTCTCCCCCAAAATGGCGAAAAATGCTCGCTTTTTCTACACTCTGCCCAGTTTATTAGCAAGGCTTATTTTTGGGTTTTTACACACAGGCTTATTTTTTGAGAACTTCCAGTGGTCAGTTGGGAGAAAACTAAACATTTTTAGAAATTAGACACTCATAGCTTTCCAACGAGCTTTCATGAGCCTCATTTTGACATCGGGAAGGCTTCCAAAAGTTGCCGGAAAGTCTAGGGACCTTTTGCTGATGTATTTTTTGAGTATTTTTGTAAAAATTGAACCTTTCAAAACTACTTTTTCCTCATGTGCGTTTAGCTATTTTTATACATGAGAAGTTATGAAAATTCAATTTATTTCCCTCTTTTAGCATTTTTTAGATATTTATGAGATATTTTGTGCCTTGGGCTTTGCAAAGCCTCAAGAACAAAATAATATATTTTGGATAGGCCAATGAGATTGCAAGTTGAACTAAGAGGTTTTCCTCACTTTGGCCTATATATTCCAAAGGATTTCATTGTAAACAAGGCTGAACTTGATGAATAGAAGCAATATATGGTCACATAAGCTTTGGAAGAAATACTTGTCTCATGCTTTTGGATAGTCTCTTGGATGTTCTTGGATGATGAAAGAGGATTGTTGTTGGATTCCATGACTTGGTAGAATTGTATAGTGTCTCTCTCTTTGTTTTGTTTCCTAGTTTTCATTCATAAATCCATGTTCTTGCTTGCTATAGGATAGTAGAGAACAAATTTGAGACATGCCCTTGGAGGCACCTCAAATTTCCTGTTTCTTCATAGCTTCCATGTTTTCTTCATTCTTAGTCACATTAAATAATTCTTGATTGCTCTTTAATAACTTAAGGATATTGTTGCTTGTTTCATTCATGGTTTTATACATGCTAAGTATGATTTACAGTATGCCCTGCTTACTCATGGCTAGCCATAGCTCCATCCATGAAATTTCTCTTTGACTGATTAGATTGTCATTTGTTGAACCAAGGAGGTCTTGTTCTAATCTTGCCCTTTTCCTAAGACTATGCAATCTTGTTTTCAGAGTGCGCAATAACTTGAAGTAATGTGTTTAGGCATTCCGGCATAGTGATTTGAGTTGTTTGTCCATCTTAAGTGTATTTCTCCAAAGTCTGATAGCCATTCCCCAAAGTTAGAGAGTTATATATCTCTATGCATGGCTTGAATGTTTATTTATATGTATTGATTAGCTTAAAGTTACATTTCTCATGATTAATGGTTTTCCCTACCATGTTTATGTCAGCTATTAAACTAGTTATGCTTGGAATCCTTTGTTATTCACAAACTTGATGCCCATCTTACTCCATTTTTCCCAAAGATCCATTTTACCTCGAATCAAATCGGCCCTTCAACAACCTTGTATCACCATCTGATAGCTTTCTTGACCTCTTCGACCCCATAGCCCATTTGATCTGACATATTTTTACCTATCTTATATCTTTGATCAGTTTCATCCCTCACAACCTAAAAACCAAAACCAAAAAAACCTACTTCATAACTAGCCTGAAATCAGAACACAATAAGCAAACACACAAATATCCCTTACACAAAAATAGAGAGCCCTCTCTGAGTCCAGGAAGGCTAGGTCCTTGGGCTCCAAAGATTGGTTTGATGTTACACTGTCATTTGGCTTGCCAATCAGCCAAATCACAGGAACCTAACATAATGGCGATCACGGTGGGACTCTGAGTGATAAAAAAACTTAGTTTCCCTAAACCTTTAGATACCTTTGAAAATACTATCTGTTTTACTTATCCCACCGCTCCCTAACATAATGGCGATCACGGTGGGACCCTGAGTGATAAACAAACTTAGTTTCCCTAAACCTTTAGAGAACTTTGAAAATACTATCTGATTGACTTATCCCACCGCTCACTAACATAATGGCGATCACAATGGGACTAACTGAGTACATAATAGTCTAGAAAACTCTTGTAGATTCATTAGTCTTTAAACAGTTAAACAGGCAAGCAGTCCATAGAATCATTTAGAGTAAACTCTTTTTGTTTTCACCACCCTAGAAAAGTGATGAAACAGGTTTAGAATACTTTAATAAACCATAAGCTGCACATAAAACTCAAAAAACCCCAAAACATTCCCAGATTGGCTTTTCTCCTAGTTACTGGTGGTGAACCATAGCTACGTCTTTACAAAAACAACCAAGTTCCACCTGGCGACTCCACTAGCCTCCAGTAGGCCAAAAAACTCCATAAAAGACCAAAAATTCATAAACCATACCTTTCTGCTAACTCATCCTTCCAAAAACTTAAAGCTTAGGGTAGAAACTCTGTAATCAGTGACAAACTAAGTATAACTGAGTGATTCATAAGACCTCACCTAAACATAGGAGATAAGCAGAAACCTTCTTGCCAAGAGAACCATTAGCTTGTCCATACAGCCTAGCAAACTGTTGAAACCAAGTGAATCACTCCTCTTTACAAGTTTCCATCTCAAAGTTTGCTATAAAATTTTTTCCCAAAAGCATCTTTGATAGTGTTGGTGGTGGACCATAGTTCTCATAGAAATCCACCTGGCGACTCCACTAGTCCATCATTTTTGTTTTGACCATCCTTCACATTAGTAAAGCCCTAGAGAGGCTATCCATTCAAAACAATCACAAATACCATCCTCTCTAAACTCTAGACCCGAAATCTGGCTTCATGAAGAATCAACACCAGATCTCATCCAGACCCAAATCCCCCTATCATAGTAGATGACCCAGAGAAGATTATGTGGCAAGCTTCCGAGACTGGAAATTTAGCTACCGATAGGTCCATCCTTAAAGAAATATCAGTACCTGAACATCTCTCTGCCTTGTAGGATTCCCCCCTTGACTTAAAATTAGCAAAAACCCTTTTTAGAAGAAAGTCACAAAGTAAGATATACTTTGATGATCTTGAGCCCCTATATCTACCACAGAGTCCTAGTAGAGAAGCCTCACCTACGACACCTCCCGACCTTCAGCTTCTCCATCACTTTGGCTCCTACCATCCCAGATCTGCTCAAAATCAGATCACTAGTCCAAGTACATCTACCACACCCATCCAAAACACTACTGTTCAAACCACCTCAGCTCATCCCACAAGCCCTCATTTTGTACATCATCCATTAGCTCCCGTCATGGCAACTTGGTATGCACCCTTGGTGTTGCCACAGCCTTTGGCTCCCTTACAAAATGACTATCAAGCCAAAATCCCACACTTTACCGGAGTTGAGACTACCACAACTCAACAACATGTAGATAGGATTAGCAATGCCTTTGAATACATGGAAATAGAAGACGAGACCATCAGAATGAGGATGTTCGCCCAAAGCCTCGGTGGAGAACCCAAAAAATGGTTTAAGCGCTTAACTCCAAACAGCATCCACAATCTCCCAGAACTCTACCAAACCTTCATAAACAAGTGGGAAATCCGAAATAACCCCATTCAAATCATGTCAGAGTATAACAATCTAAAACGAGAAAATGGGGAAAGTGTCCAGGGATACTGCACTAGGTTCAAAAGTGTGTATAATGCCCTCCCACCTCACTTCAAACCCCCACTTGGTTCAGCCTTGGAAAATTTCCCCAAGGGTTTTTACCCAGACATGACTTATCAGCTAAGAGACAAGGACCCCCTTACCTTAGAGGAAATGCAAAAAGTAGCCATAAGGGCAGAAGCCAACTTAGCAGAAAAAAGAGCTAGGACTAGATCAGAAAGGAAAGTCACCTACCGGGATGAGGTCTCCACTTTAGCTCCTTCCTTAGATCCTAGAATAGATGACTTAGTCAGGTCCATGGCCAAAATGTGGGAGAAGATAAGTGAGAAGACCCCTCTTAGGGACAACCAGCCAAACCCTCCAAACAGAAACCAGAACCAAAATTTTAGGAGGGAACAGCCTCAAAACAAACCAAGGGAAAATGACCAACAAATTAGGCCACCATTTAATGAAAATTATGTGGAAGAAGATGATGGGGATACAGAACCCATTGATGAAAATCATTTGAACCTCATAGGATCTGATAATGAGAGTGAGGTGTACCTCACAGAAGAAGAGCAAGCATTCTTCTCTCTGAATCAAGATGAAACCAACTATGAAGATCCGAGGATCCTGCCATAGATTTTCAGAATGCCATAGTAGAAGCTCACAGGCAGTATGACCTTAGAAGCAGGAAAAACCAAGACAAATCCATGAAAGACAGCTCAGACACTGCTAAAACCCCTGATACCATCCTTAAAAAAGCAGTGGACAGCAAAAAAATCATGGTCAGAAAAAATGACTAAAACAAAGATAAAGTTACCCAAAAAAGTCTTGGCTCAGATGCTCCTAGTACTTCGACAAATATTCCCAAGGTGGCTGTGACAAACAAAATCCCAAAAAAAAATCAACAAACTCAGAAAATAGAGAAAGTCATGGCTGAAAAAGCTGAAGCAAACATGTCTAAACTACAACTACCTTTCAGTTTTGAGGGTGAAATCGCCAAAATAAAGATCACCATGCCTCTTACTGAGATTATCACCCAAAACTCTTACAAATACCATGTGTTAAAGGTCTTGAATATAGGAAATGATGCCAACACCCTTAACCTAGCTGATGACAATCCCGAAGTATTGTTTGGTCCAAAAATAGAAGGGAAATTCCAAGAGGGAACCACTCTTCCCTTTTACATCAGTCTAAATATCCATGACCAAATCCTTCACAATGCCATGCTAGACTCCGGCACCTCGTATAATCTTATGCCGAAGGTTGTAATGGAAATATTAGGCCTAGAAATCACAAGACCATACAAAGACTTATATTCATTTGATTCTAGTAGAGTCAAATGTCTAGGCTTGATCAAAGATCTTTGTTTCAGTTTGGCCCAAGTACCTGCAAAACATCTGATCATGGACATAGTGGTAGCAGACATCCCTCCCAAGTATGGAATGCTTTTATCCAGATCTTGGGGAGCCAAGCTTCAAGGAAATATTCAACTTGATATGTCCTACGCCACTATTCCTATGTTTGACCAAACTAGAATACTCTATCGAGAGTCACACATGAAATACATGATCAGTAGCCAAGAAAGGCCAAATAACATCCCGACGTATTCCTTGCATTCCGATTTGAACTCTTTCATTCTACACACTGATGAGGACATTGAAGAAAAGTCAGAAGGATTTGAAACAAAATTAGACCCACCACATTAGCTGCCCCTAGTTCTCTATGATGAACTGGACTCTCAAAACTATCATGATCACGAACAGCTATGTCATGAGGAAAGTAAGTGTGTTCCTTTTGAAATAGGAATAGAGCAAGAAGCACAAACCATTATGTACTATCAAGCGAATTGCTCAAACCTTAGTCAAACATTAGTAGTAACATCGGGAAACTTTTTCAGAACAAAGGCATTCAAAGACTTACATATCACAAACCTCTTCGGAACTCAGGAGCAGGGAAGCTTAATGTTCTTACCATACTTCAAGGATTTACCATCGCATAACTCTACCACTGCAAATGAAACCTTGACTGTAGCCATAACAGCTTAAAATCTAGAAAAAATGCCTGATAAACTTCTTATGAGAGGAGATGATGACTGTAGTTCGAATATACCTGAGTTACTTGGACTAGCTAACATCCTGTCACTCCACCAAAGACTTATAACTGCTAGAATTGGCAATCTCATTCAAAATTCTACTTCATACAGAGAAAATAGTGAGAAACACTATGCCACTGCCATCACTCCAAGAAACAACTTCGACAAAAGAAAATAAAAAAATCTGAACCAATTAGTAATAGTTAAAGATTAAATAGCTGGTCATAGGATTTATTTTGATTTTAGAAACACTAATACACATCCTTGTAACAGAAATTTTATCCTTCCTTCCTAAGACCATGATATACCGATGATAAGTGCTTTTAATCATATGCCTTTGCGAGATGATGTTTCAGGTTATAGCCAAATAATTCCCTTGCAAAGTAGACAGCTCGAAATTTTTTTCCAGTATGCTGGAAGTAGTCCCAGTTTAAGACTTAGAATTGCAAAACGACTGGATATAAAAAATATGCTCCTAAAAGCCATGTTTAAGGTCTTAAATTTTTGCATGTTGACATACCTTGATGATGTCATTAAATATTTCAAGAATGACAAAGAATATATGCATTACTTGAAAAAGATGTACAGTAAAGGAAGGAGTGGAAATCAAAGGTATCAAGAGGTACAGTGGGAAGATACGGGTTTGTTCAGAGATTCTTGCATGAATCCTTATGTCATGCTTGAAAGAGAAAATTTTCCAAATTTCTCTTTTCAAGAGCTGAGTGGACCAAGAGTGGTAGGAGATCCTTATGAGGATAAGATGCTTAAGTTTCGCCATTTCCAAGATTTTTGAGTTTAAAACATTTTCAATCATTGTATATATCATTGTTTGAAAAATAGATAAAAAACAGAAAATTCAAAAACAATAGAAAAATAGAAAAGAGGGCAGTTTGAAAAAAAGAAAGAAGGCCCCATGTTCAAAAAATAGTCATTCGGAAAGCGTGCAAGTCTAAATGCCGCTACTAGTGCTCAAATGTCTTGTTCAGTTATCTAGCCTAATCATAGCTGAACATGTTTTAAATTTATTTGCTGATAAGTTAGTGAGTGGAAAAGATGGTCAACATTGTGTAAGCTTGACTTATCAAAGAGAGTAGATTAGGAAAAGATACTGGTTCCACATGCTCAAAACAGAACCAAAGAGGGAAGCGGGGATGAAAAACAAATTGTACATCCTAACCCCGTTTTTCTAGATTTCATTTTTTGCAAAATAATATTTGTGTGCAGCTTGTCTTTCATGCCACAAGTACATGAAAAATCAGACTGTCTAACCCTGATTTGATCATTTTTCAATTTCATGTTTTAGATTAGAGAACAAAATCTTGTCAAACAGCTTAACCTTGACAGTTGATCTAGCATAGGTAGAGTAATGAAGGAGTTCATCAGCTTAATCTGAACTCCCGGCAGATATAAGTGTAGAACTAGATAGGTTCATTTTTCAATATATATATATATATATATATATATATATATATATCTATATATATATATATATATATATATATATATATATATATATACTGTCAGTATATATTGGTTAGTCCGAAGTGTAATCATAAAAAAAATGTTAGGAAATATAGCTGGGTAGGTAGAGATGACTTTGATGCTAATCATGTTGTCAATTTTCAGAAATAGCATCAAGAAAGAAAGAAATTTTTGCCAATGGATAATGCAATGGTCTTCAAAATCCAGAGATCTGAAATTCTGGACACCTCTTGAAAGGGAGCTGCCCTTCCCAAATGGAGACACTATTAGTCATCAATATTTTTACCTGTTATTGATGACTAGTTGCACAGTTAAGCTTAGCAACGGACTTAAAAATCGTTAACTGCATTTGCCACCGGAAAAAACATTTATGTGAATTTTTTTCCTACCTTTTCAACACCCATACCCAGATGAAACCCTATCATCGTCTCATTCAGCCATACTAGCTTGTCCATCAGCTCCAAAGAAAACAATCCAAATCTATCCAAAAAGTCTCCCCTAAGTTAGGTATTGGCGCTTTAGGCATTTCTCCCTTGGAAAACTATCCTAAAAACCAAAGAACATCTATCTACTAACAGACCTTCCTATTCTACAAATAAAGTTGGTTATACCCTTAAGTCACGCCACTAATAAACCCTCAAGTCTCAGCAATACATGTACCATAGGTCAAACTGATTTTAGGTGGTTTTACAGTGTTTTAATGGATCTTTCAAGAACAGAAGTATACCAGCATTCCCAGAAGACAGTATTTGGTTCCACATGAGAAGACAGCTGCTTCTCATGTGATTTTGAGCCTGGGATGTACGACAGTGGCGTAGAGTTGTTTCACAAGCTCAGATCACAAATAAGCATGAAAAGGCAAAGAAAGGAAAAATAACACTAGATAAAGGCAATGAAATGGCATCACCGGAACACGCCGGCTGGTTGGGCGCCGACCGCTGAAGACCTTGAGAAATCCTCCTTCATTTGATAAGTAGAGGGTTGAAGACTGAGAGTGCCTCCTTTATCTATAAGCAGAGGGCCAAGGATAAAGTTTGATTTTAAGAATTTCACTGACTGTAAGACAATTTTTTAGTACAGTGAGACAACAACTGAGGGTTTCTGAAATAAAAATGATGTTAAAGGAAGAGGCAAAGCAGTGGTGTTTTTAAAAAATTGTTTGCATGAGTTTCACTACTATTAAAATCCAATGTGAAGCTAATGGGTTGATTTTCAATGAAGAAATATTATTAAGCAGTTGGCCAAAGGAGTCTTGGTCTCAAACTAACTTCTGCTATTATGAATAAAGGAAACCATTATCAGTATGTTCATCAAACATTCTCATTTGGTTGAGACATAGGTTGAAAGTAAACCAGGAATCTGTCAAAAAATGGGCCTCCTTCATCTATAAGCAGAGGGCCAGGGACAGTGATTGACTTTAGGGTTTTTCACTAACTCAGAGACAAATCTTAAGAACAGTAGGAGACAGTTGAAGGCTTCTGAACAGAGAAATGGTGTTAAAAAACAAAGAGAAAGCAGGGGTACTATAATAATCCAAAAGGTTGATCTTATCTCTTATTAGAGTTTCTTTCAAAAGAAATCTGGAGCCAAAATGAAACAACCTTGTTGAGGTTGAGAGATGGGTTAGACATAGGCCAAAGAGTGATGATTGTTTTTCAAAAATTCTTGTTCTTCCTGTTCATTAAGAATTTTCTTTAAATAACTCATCACAGTGGACAAGAAGGTAACCTGAGCTTAGTTTTCTCAAACAGGCTTTGCAAATAGACACATAGGTTCATAAATGTGCAAGAAGGATTATGGCATGTGTTTCAAGGTTAGGAACAACACTCAAAGTGAATAAAGCATGCCACTGTTACAAATGAAGGCTTGTTGCTTATGAAAATATGTAAAAGGTACCTTGATTTTACATTCGATTGTAAGAAAGGTTTTCAGAAGAAGTTCTTTTTGACGAACAGATGATGGTAAAGCCTGGGTGAATACAACTAAGCTTCACCCTTAGTCAATGAGAAAAGTCATTTGGACAATGCATCTACAATCACCATATGGATTTGAGCTAGGTTTCCCTCCAACAAGCAGATATAAGCAGAGGAAAGACATGTCCCCCCCTTAATAGGCAAACAATGAAAGGAGTTCGGCCCTTGAATGATTTTCATATAAGTGGATAGGTTCATATCTATTAAAACTGTCCAAATAGCAGGCATAGCCTTTTTTACCAACGTTATTTGAAATATAGGCCCCTTATAGCACTTTCAAATTCATTTTGGTTTTTTTTCATTATAAACAAAGGCCTTTGTTTTAAAAATGTTCAAAACCCTCACCAAGAAAATATCAAAGGGACGTTGGCTTTTTCATACTATAAAGAGTGGATTGAATGTTGAAAGATCCCTTTTTGCATTTCAAAAACACAAACAACATCTCCTCTTGGCTGTTCACTGGACCGAAGAAGAGTTTTTGAGAAAGTTTGCAGATTTTAAAGCCTTTAAAAGCACGTGGCGCGCCTGGAAAAGCACGCGGTGTGTTCAGGAGTTAGTTTACAAAGGAGTTGTATTGTTGCGCGGTGTGCCTGTAGGTGCGGTCACAACTGCCCGAAAGGCCGACCCGACACCCTATCTATTGCGTGGCGCCTTCCATTTTCAACATGCCGTGCATGTTTCAACATTCAAAATGCCTCCAAAGGGGTCTTGAAGCTGCTCAACCCTTCAAGCAAAGACCACCATCCATTTTCGAGGTATTTCTATTTTTCCTCCTTGGTATATTCAAGTTGCTAAATGGGAGATTGTTGCCATGTTTCCAAAACTAAATGGTGATCAAATAGAGAAGGTCTTGGTATAAATCAAAGTGATTTGTTAAATATTTTGAAGAATTTTGTTATGGTGGGAGGCCAGTGGAGTGTTCATTAGTTTCAACAGGCCTAAAGCTACCCTCAGGACAGTGATAAAACATAACCTCTGTTAGCAAAATGTAATAGTGAAAACAGTGTTAGAAGGTAGAAGCAATGTTTAAAAGGAAAAACACAGTGTTTGAAAAGTGAAACAGTGAGCCTAATTTCAACAACAGTGATCATTGTATGAGTGCTTTGTCATTTCAAAACTCCTCTCTGTGTGGTAAAAAGAAAAAAACTAGTGTTTCCTCCTTTGATCCATGAAGTAGAGTATGTTATGAAAGGATCTTTTAACTCAAATTGAAGGTGTCTTGTCTACCTGTGCATATGAGATAGTGAAGTATAAGAGAAGTGTTTTTGATTGGGAGGGGTGTTTGTTTTCTACAAGGCTGTCTTGCCTATACCAAAAACACAGAAAAGCTTTGTGACCTTACCCAACACAGTGATCATTTGACTATGTGTACCTTTTTGTTTGTCTGTGTGCTTGTTATTATAGCTATTTGTTGATTGGCATACAAAAGAAGACAAACAGTGATTTGGAAGGAGCAGAGAGTTGATATTAAAGAAGCATTTCACACAGCCTTTGAGGCAAATTTTCCTTGATCACATAGTGACTAACAAAGAGGACATAGTTGTGTTTGAGAAAGCATTTCAAAAGCCATTTGAGGCAGCTTGTTGTTGCAGAGAGCATTCAAAATAAGATGCCTCCTAGGCAGGATAGTAGGAGTGGCTTGCATAAGAGATTTGAGCCTATTTCCATTGAAGAAGTGAATGCCCACCCATTAGTCTTGTTAAATTTCCATGAGGTTGGGTGTTTAGATTTTTGTCAAAGAGTGCAAGAGGTGAAGAGCTTTTCTCCTTTGACACATCTTTGTGCTTTGAGATTTCAAGACAAGAATTTCCAGCTGGCAGGCCTTGATTTCAAATTCTCTCCAAGGTCCATCTCCAAGGCCACTAAAATCCCTTATGTTGGGGAGAAGTGGTTTAAACAAAGCCACCTGGACTTAGAAGAATACAAGCCCTTTATAAAGCCTGAGCACAGAGATTCATGTCCTTCTATTTTCCCTTTCTCATATCTTTTGACTAGCTACGCCCCCCTCATGAAGATCATCATGAAATAATTCACTTGTGAGGGAAGATTCTCCCGAATCTATGCCTATCACATTCGACTGCTCATGCATTTCACAAGGGCCAAGTTGCTAAATCTTCATTTCTTCTTACACAGGAGCATTGAGAAAATGGCCTCCACTATTCAGAAAAATCCTCCTTCACAGCAAACAGCCTGCCTCTTCCATCACTCTCCCATCAAAGTCATCATTCTTCATCAGCTTGAAAAGAGGGAGGTCTCTTGGAATACTTTCATCACCCATCCAGATTTCTCCACTGTCCCTCCAGTTCATACATCCCCTACACCTCCTACTCACCATCCTTCGCCTTCTTCTAGCAGACCTATTCCCAAAAAGCTCTAGTTTACCATAGAGCAAGCAAAAGAGCTTGAAGAGGGAGAAGAGCATGACCATGATGAGGAAGAAGAACATGAGCAGGAAGAGGAAAGTGATGACGAGAAGTAGTAAGATGAAACAGGGCAGCAAGGGGATGAAAAAGAAAGTGTTGATGAGCAACATCACAGTGAGACAGAACAGCAAGGGCATGAAGGTGCTAAATAGGAGCAGTATGAAGGTGATGAATATGAGCAGCCAAAAGATGTTGAACAGGGGCAGCCACAACATGATACACAACAACTACAGAAATACGAGCAGAGGCAGCCTCAGGGTGATGAACAGCAGCCTCCTCAAGAGGAACAACAACCTCAAGAAGAAGAGGGGTAGCAACATAAAAATTTGCAGCACAGTGAGGAGGACAGCCCTCAAAGGGAAGTGCAAAAGGACAGCCAAGGCATCCATAAATAACTCCAAGACAGTGGCAAAAATGAGGGGCAAAGTGACAAAGGTAAAGAGCCCATGGAGCATGTGCTAGCTGCCTCTCCTGGGCAAGGGGCCATGCTCTCTTCTCTGAAAGTCACCAAGCCCTCAACAACAAAGAAGAAGATGCTTAGAGTTGTAACTCCAAATGTGACTAGGGCCCTCCGAAGCAAGGGAAAATTTCCCAAAAATCCCATGGTCGAATTTCCCAAGAGGAAGAGGACTAAAAGAGCCACCCAAAGAAAAGGGAAGGGCAAGGAAGAAAGCAGTCATGAACAGGAAAAGGAATTCGATATCATCCAAATCCAAAGTGATGATAGTGATAATGAAGCTCGGATCCTAGAAAATCTCTTGATCCATAGAGAAATCCAAATTGATGCCTTGAGGGCTGATCTTCATAGAGCTAGGAACCTCAATCAATTTTTGCAAGTTCAAAACAAGCATATGAGTGTCCATATGGTTGTACATGAGACGCGGGAAATCAAATACAAGAAGGAGGCCTCCAAAGCACAAGTGAGGTTGGAAGAACTCATGGGTGAATTCGATGAAAGTGAAGGTGAAGATCAGCCTAGGCGAAAGAGGCCAAGAACCATGGGGCTAAAAAAGGCCCTTGAGAAAAAAGAAGAAGAAGAAAATGCCCTTCTCCAATCTACCCCTCTCACTGCATTGTTCGAACAAGAGATAGAGAACAATTGGGAAGCATGGCTTGAGAGAGTTAATGATCACTTGGAGAAGAAATTGGAGAAGGAAAACAGGGACTTAGACCTTCAACGGAGGATGACTGGGCATTATAAAAAGCTAAATCAGTTTGCCCGGCGAAAGTTGAAGGCTGCTCAAGAAAAACTCAAGGAGGCTAAAGGGAAGCGCCCGACACAAAAATTGAGGAAAGACACCTCAAGACTCCAAATTTTGGCCTCTGCTTCACAACATGTTGCTGAAAACCCTTGAGGGTCATGCTCACCAATTTTGGGTGAAATTCGACATATTTTAGTTTTTTGTCATTTTTGGGTTTTTGGCCAAAACTCATGGGCATTGCCATTTCAGTCTGGGGCATCATCAAAGGATGAGAATGTAATCATTGGATGCCATATTTTTAGGGGCACATACTTAGTGATTTTTAGAACAATTGAAGATCTTTTTCTTCCCAAAATGGCGAAAAACACTCGCTTTTTCTACACTCTGCCCCGTTTATCAGCAAGGCCTATTTTCTGATTTTTTACACACAGGCCTATTTTTGGAGGACTACTAGTGGTCAGTTGGGAGAAAACTAAAAATTTTCAGAAAGTAGACACTCATATCTTTCCAACGAGCTATCATGAACCTCGTTTTGACATCGGGAAGGCCTCCAAAGGTTGCCAGCAAGTTAGGGGACCTTTTGTTGATGTATTTTTTGAGTATTTTTGTAAAAATTGAACCTTTCAAAATTGACCTTTCCTCATGTGCGTTTAGCTATTTTTGTACATGATAAGTTATGAAAAGTCAATATTTTTCCCTTTTTAGCATTTTTTAGATATTTTATTAGATATTTTGTGCCTTGGGCTTTGCAAAGCCTCAAGGACAAAATAAGATATTTTGGATAGGCCATTGAGATTGCAAGTTGAACTAAGAGGTTTTCCTCACTTTGGCCTATATATTCCGAAGGCTTTCATTGTAAAAAAGGCTGAAACTTGATGAATAGAAGCAATATATGGTCATATAAGCTTTGAAAGAAATACTTGTCTCATGCTTTTGGATAGTTTCTTGGATGTTCTTGGATGATGAAAGAGGATTGTTGTTGGATTCCATGACTTGGTAGAATGGTATAGTGTCTCTCTCTCTCTCTGTTTTGTTTCCTAGTTTTCATTCATAAATCCATGTTCTTGCTTGCTATAGGACAATAGAGAACAAATTTGAGACATGCCCTTGGAGGCACCTCAAATTTCATGTTCCTTCATAGCTTCCATGTTTTCTTCATTCTTAGTCACATTAAATAATTCTTAATTTCTCTTTAATAACTTAAGAATATTGTTTTCTTATTTCATTCATGGTTTTATGCATGCTAAGTATGATTTACGGTATGCCCTTCTTACTCATGGCTGACCATAGTTCCATCTATGAAACTTTCTCTTTGACTGATTAGATTGTCATTTGTTGAACCAAGGAGGTCTTGTTCTGATCTTTCCCTTTGCCTAAAACTATGCAATCTTGTTTTTGAAGTGCCCAATAGCTTTAAGTACTATGTTTAGGCGTTCCGGCATGGTGTTTTGAGTTGTTTGTGCATCTTAAATGTTTTTCCCCAAAGTCTGATAGCCATTTCGTAAAGTTAGAGAGTCATATATCTCTATGCATGGCTTGAATTTTTATTTCTATGCATTGATTAGCTTGTAGTTACATTTCTCATGATTAATGGTTTTTCCTACCATGTTTGTGTCATCTATTAAACTAGTTATGCTTGAAATCTTTTGTTATTCACAAACTTGATGTCCATCTTACTCCATTTTGACCAAAGATCCATTTTACCTCGAATCAAATCGGCCCTTCAACAACCTTGTATCACCATCTGAAAGCTTTCTTGACCTCTTCGACCCCATAGCTTTGTTAATCTGACATCTTTTTACCTATCTTATATCTTTGATCAGTTTCATCCCTCATGACCCAAAAACCAAAAGCAAAAAACCTACTTCATAACTAGCCTAAAATCAGAACACAATAAGAAAACAAAGCTATCCCTTACACAAATAGAGAGAGCCCTCTCTGAGTCCAGGAAGGCTAGGTCCTTGGGCTCCAAATACTGGTTTTATGTTACACTGTCATTTGGCTTGCCAATCAGCCAAATCACGGGACCCTAACACCCCATACCAACAAAAAGAGAAACAAATCTGAAAGTGTGCAAGCTCAAATGCCACTCCTGAAAAACACACTGATAATTAGTCAAACAACCTAATCTTGACTAATTAGTTTTAAATTTACTGCTGATATGTTAGTGAATTCAATTTGCCAACTAGTTTAATCTTGGCTTATCAGTTAGATAGATTAGGCTAGAAATTAAAGGTTCGAACAAGCTCAAAATCTAAACCTAAGTTTTCAAAAGAAGAATGACTCCTTTCTATTTTAATCTTGAATAAAAAACAGAGGTAAAACTGGTTCTAATCAGCTCAAAATCTGAACCAGAGAAATAAGGAAAAAAAACTTGAATATACTCAAAAGACCGAGCTAAAGAAAAAGAGAAGGTCGTGCTTTAAACTTTCAGATCTCAAGCCTTCCATTTTGATTTAATTTTCTGCAGAATAATGTCTATGTGCAGCTTGTTTTTTATGCCATAGATTAGCAACAAGTTAGATTTTTCAATCCTAACTTGTATGCTTTTAAATTTCTGTTTTAGAAATTAGAGAATAAAAATCTATTAGACTGTTTAATCCTAACAAATTAGTAGATTAGGTAGAGAAGCATATGAACTCAACTGTTTAATCTGAGTTCATGGAGAAATAAGGAGTAGAATTAGATTATATTTTTTTCTTTCAAAAGAATAAAATGTTGTAAGAGAGTTTGCCAATCCAAGTGTACTCTAAAGAAGAAAAAATGTTAGATCAGTAGGATTGGGTAGGTAGCAAGCTTGTGTTGATGAAGTTCCATTGTTTTCATGGCTGCTGACGTTTTCAAAACAAAGAAGATCATCCAAGTTAAAGTTTTAGCCCAATGGATGAGGCACTAATCAGCCTCCCAGAGAATGCAAGTCTGAAGTGCTTGATGCCTTCAAGAAGGCACAATCCCCAAGTGGAGCCACTGTTAGCCACCTATAAAATTTGTCATATCAAATGGTGGCTAAAACAGTTTTGAAGCCTTCAAGAAACAAGTTTTATTGCCAAAAATTGTTATCTCTTGAAGCCTTTTGAATCTATCTTATCCTCTGTTCAAATCCTCACTGCTGTTTCCCTTTTTAACTCAGAAATTCTATTGGTTTCATGAAGAAAAGACTACTGCAAGAATCCTTTTTTTCCATTTTTCCCTTCCTTTCACTCCACATTAACCTTCATTTTACCCCTTTCTTCCTCATAAAATTCCTCTTTTTTTTCCTTTATTCCCCTTTCCTCTTCATAAAATCCCCTTTACAAGGTTTAAAACTCACTTTTAAACCTTGCCGAAACCCCCAAATCCATCAGAAAACCTTGAAAAAATCATAAAAATACACTTTTTGTATTAAGGCTTAAGCCCCTTTGGGATAAGTTTTAAACCACTTCCCCACATATGCCCTGGTGCTAGAAAAAAGTGCTAAACCCTTTCGACGCTTATCGCATCGGAACAATCGACACAACACAAGTCTTTTGTTTTATAAATTCTCCGATGCGATTGGCCCTTTTGCATATAAACCCCCGATCCCATTACCACTTCATATAACCACAGAGCCTGCATCCGGCACTTAAACCTTGTAAATAAACATTCCGGATTCAAAATTCCCTTTGTATTCTGTAGAAACCCATCTTTCCTAAGGTTTATATTAAAACTCGCCAGTTCATGTTTTTAATGATAAAGACCATTGATCTATTCTCGATCAATGATCCGCGCGATATTGCATCGCAGAAATTCTAATGGGTAGATTGAAAATATCGCACCGAGGTTCCGATGCTGATTGATCCTTATATATATAAAGCCCCGGTCCCTTTGCATTTTCCACATATCCACAAGCCTCGCAGACGGGCGCCAAACCTCATACATATATTTTTCTTGACACCATAAACCTTTGTTTTCCATAAAATTTTGGTTTTTTATATTATAATGTGGTCCTGCTCGTTCATTGGTCGGAGCCCTTCTCCGCCATTGATCTTGGGCCAATCCGATGGCCATCACTCAATCGCATCGGTGCCATTTAGTCTTGTCCCCCTGTCGATTACAAAAGCCCCGATTATATCTGGGTCGTCCACGTGTCAAAATCCGACGGTCCAGATTTTCCCTCCCGACCTTTGTTAAAAAAAATGCAGCCCCGCTTTATAATGTTTTTTGAGAAAATCTCTGCAGATCAACAGCCCCTATTGACACTTCCTCTGCCTCATGTTTTATTTCATTAACCTTTGAGATTAAATCTCAGTCGTCCATTTCATTCGTCCAATGGCTCATATTAACCCCGATAGGCCCAACCCCTGTGGGTCCTGTGTCCCTCCAGATCTGATCTCCGCCGTCGATCCCTTGATCGGACGGTCCATAGTAAAACCACCCCACCTTGTTCTGCCCACGCATCTTATCAATATCGCACTCACTCCTCACCTTTGGATCTGAAACCCCATATCTAATGGTTGACGCGTGTTTTCACGTAACTTCAAGCGCAAAGGTTAATTTCCCAAGGGTTGTGCGATATAAGCTATTTTCAAATGCCACGTGTCAGGAGGGAACACGTATCGCGTTCAAAAAGTTAAAACCACCTACCCACCCTTCCACTGCGCGAAACCCATGCTTTTCATCTCCAAAACCACTTTTCCCATTTCTATTGTGTTTTATCACGCGTGCTCCCCGTCATTGATCTCTGTAGATCAATGGCTTAGATTTAATCTGGCCTTTACACTATTGCCCTCCGCCTTCACCAAAGGATTTCAATGAGCAATCTCTGTCGTTGATCTTGGGGTCTAATACGATCCGACGGTCTACGATCGTTCAGAAACCCAAATTTCCATTATAACACAGATTTCTTCTGCAATGGGATTTTTCCCCTTTTCCTTTGTATTTCTTCACATTTTCTACTTATCCTATTATAAAGTGACCCTTTCGCTTTATGATATTATTATTTCTCCCGACCGTTGATCTCTGCAAGATCAATAGCTCTGACTTAATTTTCGCTACTGTTTCTTCCAAATCACCTCCTTTTCACCTATACATCAAATCTTCTATGTTGGATGCACTCATCCAACAGTGATGCTCCAAACCAAAGCCTCCAAAGCATTTTTTACCAAAAACGCAAGATTTCTTAATTATTTTTTGGTTTTATGCAGGTTTTCGAAGTTTTCAATTATTTTGAAAGAAAGGTGAAGGCCGGGGATGACGATCCCTCAAACCTTTATTAATAAAAGAAAATCCATCTGAAGGGTTCCATATCACGTTCCATCAGTGCATCATGAGCACTGTTGTCATAAGAACCCTTTGCGGCACTTGCACATCAACAAGACACAGAAAATTGAAATAAACAAAGAGTATCAATGTTGAAGACTAAAACAAGCCAGAAATGAAGAATTAAAGGAAGAATCACAGTTTGGGGTGGATTACGGCCAAGATCAACATTCAAAAGCCTAATCCACTCAATTAAATGCAGAATTAAAGAAGATCAACCATGATTAAAGAAAATCGATAAAATCTGTCAAACAGAGAAAGCCTTCGCCGCCACATCAGAGGCGAATTGATTCCTCTCAGCTACCAGATTGCCACCTGTAGCCTCAAAGCATTCAACAGAGGCCAAGTAATGACCAAAATACAACATATCTACCTCAATACAGCTGAACAATTATTCCAAGCCAAACAGAGTTATTGCAAAGATGACACAGAGCCTGAAAGTCAACAAATTATCCTAAGTAGCTCTAAAACTTAATGTAAACAATTAATACAGAGGAAATATCTGAAAACTTCTCCATCGAGCCCCTCAAAGGCCGAGAAGCATTAATCTATATTAATTGAACCTGTGAGATCTTTTATCCCATCCCACCTCCTCATATCTTCTATAAATACTTCTGTAGAAGATCAAACAATGTTGGTTGCAGAACTTTGAAATATACTTGTGCTCGAATTTTCTGCATGTAAATAGTGTTCAAAGGCTCTTGAAGCTCTACTTGTGATCTAATTAGTTAGGCTGAGAATGGAAGATGATTGCTAAACTAAAACATTGGACTTGAAGATTGTAACTGGTTTGAAGTATCAAATAGAAGCTGATTTGTGGGATCCTGGTCTATGTCAACGGTGATGTTTTTCTTATTGTAAATTGTTATTTTACTTTTGTTCCCATTCTATCCATCTCCTCTGATAAAGAACAGTAATTATAGAGTTAGGATTTACTATTTACAGTACCCTTCTCTTACTGATAGGCTTTATCTGAATGTTTTCTTCCAATTGTGTTATTTAAGAATGATCGAATACAGTCAAGCAGTCAGGAATGCTGGCGTTCCCTCGTCCTATTGTTTACTTTAAACATTGTTCTTGGATGTTATTTTCATTATTTTCTTAGTAAGGTTAGACTAGAAAATTGATGGTGTGCCCTGTTTTCTATCTTCTTTCTCTAAAGGTAGTTCTGAAAGTTTCCCTTAGAGTATGTTGAAAGCAGGATAGGTTCAATGTCCTTACCTGATATTAGACTATTCTTTGTTATCTTATGTGTTTCCTTGATAATTTTACCAATTAAAGTAGAGCTAGGGAAGTCTATGGTGAGCCCTATCCTCTAGTTCTTCTCCAACAATAGCTTTGAAAAGTTTCCCTTTGTGTTTTAAATGTTTTCTATTGAAAGTGTATCAAAAGCTGGCTAGTTTCAAAGTACTTACCTGATCTTAGGCTACTCTTTGTTCTTCATTTGTTTAATTCCCCTTCTTGTTGTATCATTTCATTCTATAAAATCAACTTTAAAGAGATCCTTAGACATAGATGACTTGCCCCATGGACCACTCTTGAACCTTGTTGTTTCAATTAAATCCTACTATTACTCCATATCCCAATGGACTAAAAACCAACGTTATATCTATCTAATCAGCCAAAGCTTGTTCTGATTGCTTGCAACTTCACACCTTTGAAAATATTTCCATTTGAGACTTTCCACTCAACTAAAATTATGCTCAACCATAAAAAAAAAACAAAAACCCTTGCTTTTAATAACTAGCCTAATATCATCACCCAAAAACCTTAAAGATAAATCAATCTTTGCACTTATTGGAGAGATCCCTCACCAGATTTAGGAGGGCTAGCTCCTAGAATCCCAAAGTGGTTGAAATAGTGTTCTCCTTGCAGTTTGACTTTGCCAATCTTGCAAATTACAGGGAGCTAACAAGTTGTTTAGCTGAGATTGTTGTGATGTTTAGCACAGGGTGTTCCTGAGAGGGAATACCACCTCTTCCTTTAAGGAGTCTCTAGGAAGAGTATTGCACTACATTTCCACATTCTGAAATTTTGGCCAAGCTTCAGTCTTCAGCTACAACGCAAATTTTGGTGGAGTTTTATTGTGTTGCAGGGTAGAAGCAATGGAGGATTTTGAGGGCCACTTTCAGTGTTTGTTTTTCAGTGGAGAGGTAGCCTTTCCATTGGGAGGCTAACAAGGAAGGTATTGGTGTTACACTGATATTTTTCACCATGACATTTTAGTACTCCCTTGGAAGTCTATATTATCCAAGTTCCCGAAGTCAAGCCTTGAAACTAAGAGAAAATCTCATAAAAGCCTTAAAACTCTGGTTCTGCACTTTCTCTTAGTATTGCCTACGGTCCCACACTTTATGACTATAAATCCTGTGTAGCCAAATGCACTTTCTATTTATTAATAGTGTGGACAACTGTAAAGGATTGAAAAATGTGCAAGTAAAATCTAGAAGCTCAGTTAAAGTCATTTTTGGAAGCTTCTAGAAACATTCCTGCGGGTGAAAGTCTGCTCCTTTCATGTTCATGCATCCCATCCAATAAGGATCTAACCCCTTGAGCTAAGGAACTAATCCCTTCGAAGGAGGATTCTATCCCTTCTTTTATGGAGTTGTAACTTCCTCTCTTTCACTGTAAAAAGAGGCATATGGCAACCTCAAAGGGTTACAATTGATGAGTTGAAGTTTTTAGTATTATTGGAGTCGAAGTGCTGTTGAAACTCAGACCCTTTTAGCTGAGATTTTATGTGGGAAGGATTACATACCTGTTTGTATCTTGGTTGGAAGAGTTCAAGGCTTGTCATAGTAAAGGAAATGCCTATTCTAGACCCCAAGAAGACCTGTACAACATCAAGGTGGACACGGTTGTAAGGCTCTTCTTATTCAAAGTTAATACAAGTAAATTCGTTTTTCTCAATAAACTGTCAATTGATTAGTTTATTTTATGGATTCCTTGATCACCATAATAGATATGATTTATAAATATATGCTATGCAGGTGCTATTTGATGTTTGCTTGTTTGTGATTTTAGATCTTCGAAGGCAATTCTTTCGGGCGACTAAAGGATTACGACTATGAACAAGTGTTGGATCAAAGGTAGGATCTTTAAGCCTTTATAGCATTTAATTATAAATTGAAATATATCTAGAGAAAGATAGATTTAGTTGTCTATTTGTTGCTAGCTGTCTGTAGGACACTTGGGAGGTTTTTCTTGTCCATAAGAACAACTTATCTGTCCAAAAAAATGGCAACTCCACTGTGTTATTTAGGCTATTATTACTCAAAGGGTAAATGGATACGAAACCAATGGTGTTATGACGCGACCCAAAACTGAATGGAATCGAATATGATAATATAATCTGTTCTATTCGATGAATCCTAATTAAAGTAAGGAGAGAGTTTCCATTCACTTCCAACAATGCAAAAACTGATAAATAAGAGAAAATATAACAAATTCTCTAATGCACTAATTTCATCAAGAAAAACTAATGCTAATCAATTCCATTTTTTATTTTTGTGTTTTTAACACAAGCATAAAAACAAGTAAATTCAAACCAAAGAAAATGATCTAAATCTACGATTGATTTTTTTAGAATGTAAACTATGCAATTGTAATCTATGCACAATTCACTTTGAAAAGTATGCAAATGTAATCTATGCACATTTTTCATTCATATTCTGAAAATGAGAATTCTAATTATGCAAATGTGATCTATGAAAGAGAATTCTCAAACAAAAGATGATTCTAATGTAATATAAGAACCAATCAAGTGTAAGTAAAGAAAATTGGGTGAGAGTTCCAAAGATCAAAAAATAAAAACACTCAAAGGCGATCAACACTCATACACAATTTAACCCCCCCTCCAAAAAACAAAAGAAAAAAGATGAAAAATTGTGAAAAGACTAAGACAAACCTCCAATTAATGACCAAAGGAAATCAAATTAAGAATTTCTCAAAAAAGAGATTCAAAACACCCAATTAACTTAACGGAGATTGATGAGATGAAAAATTTGTTGAAAAAAACTCATAAACAAGGCTTTTTGACAGAAAAATATAGATCTGGGTAGATGTTAAGAATCCTAAATTAAATCTAGACTAAGCTTGAAAAGGAAATTTTAAGTTTTCATAAAATTTTCCGAGGGTCCACAGGCTCTAGAGTAAAAAGGTGTGGTACTGCACTGGTTACTCAAGAAAATTGTGGAGATGACCACACTGTGCATGAATGCAAAGTGCGGAGATTAGAAAACTTCAAGAAAACAAAAGTTTTAAAAAAATTTCAAAGTACAAAAAAATTAAACTAAGCCACCCAAACCAGTATACATCAATAAAAAACCAGAAAAATTATTTTCACAAGTCAAAAAAAAAAAAAAAGAGAGTTCAAGATCCATTCCCCAGTGGAGTCACCAACAAAATTAGTTTTGGACAATTTAAAAAACAAAATAAAAATTAGAAAGTAGAACATGTCAAAAGAGATTTTTTACCTGACTCATCCCACTAACTTCCTGGAGGAAGGGGCATCTCCCGGTCGCCATGAAAGTCCATACCAGCATAAGGAAAATCCTCTATAACAAATAGTTGGTGATCCAACCAACGAAAGTATGTAGAGGGAAATCTCACAATCTTCCCACCCTCACTGTGGCGGGCCATCAGAGCAACCCAACGAACCATCCTAGGCTCTCGAGGTCGACCAGCATCAACAGGAATGTGCTACAGGGCTAACATAGGGATCCTCTCTAGAGCAAAGGTGACTACAATGGATCCATATCCAAAGTTTTTTAGCTTTCCATTCTTTGCTCTGGTTAGTTGGCCTTTCACATTTTCCAACACATCCTCGCACTAGTTGAAAATGGTGCCTCAAAAGCAGTCTACTGCTATGCACCTCTAAGAACTGGTGGTTACATGTAAATTTTCACTTCCACACAACTTGACAACGGTAAAAGCGATGACTTTCAGCTCGGGATGGATGATGGTTTTAATGTCAATACGTTTGTCCCCAGGATTGGCTTCGTCATTACAGAACTTCAATTGGAGGTTGGCGACAGACTGGGCACCTGTCCTAGCCCCAAAAAGAGATAGTGGTTCACCTCTCTTGGACAAACCGGTCAAAAAATAAATATCCTCCAACTCAATCTTGAGCTGGTGCCCTCCGATCATGAAGCATTGGTCTTGAACGTCCCATTTGCTAACCAGCCAGGTAAGAAGATCCACCTGAGCTCTCATGCCATTGATAGCCAAAAATTTGTAAAGCCCACATGCTCTTAAAGCTTTCAAAGTAGGGAGATGATTTATCGCTGCTTCATCTACCCCTTCTTGCTCCCGTTCGTGCCAAATAAGCATTATAGATATCCTACAATAAGAAAAATGAAGGATTAGAATCATTTTCAAGCAAAAAATTGATTAATTTAGGAAGCAAATATGTTTTTCAATTTGTCACGGCACCTCCACACTTTACGCTCAGGGAGAGTGCGTAGATACGCACAGGCCCTGTGTTAATTCCCTTTGTCTTGGGTGCGGACCCCCGAGGGTGAATTTTTCAGCATATTTTCCTCCTAAAAATGAAATTCTGACCCTAAATTGAAAAAATGAACAGATGAAATGCAAGATAACGAAGTTGTGGATTACCTGAAATAGACGATTTTCAATTCTGATGGTCAGATTGCCTAGAATCTTCTCCGAAGCGTTTTTTACCCATAGCTCTTAAAACTTCACTCCAAACTCAAATGGTAAAAATGAAATTGAAAAACCCCTTTTTATAAGTTTTTTCGAATAGATGAATTTTAAATTTGTTTATTTTTCACTTTAAAAAGTTAGTTTTTAAAATATTTTTTTATTATTGAAACATGTATGTTTAATTTTTTTGAGTTTTTGTGCAGAATAATGGATTTTTTCATTCAAAATGGTCATTTTTGACGAAGAGTAAACTTTTATCACTTTTCTGGGCTCTTTAAATTTTACGAAAAAGAGAAACTATGGAGTCCTCGTTTAAGGCCTTTTCAGACTCCCTAAAAATGAAAAGATTGCCGAGTACTTCACTATTCGAACTCGTTAAAGTAAATGAACGGTCGTACCTTCAATATAAGTTTACCCCTTTTCCGGACTAAAATGGACTATTTACAAAAAAGGTATACGTTGACTAATCATGGTCAATAAAGTTCTCTCTTGCATTATTTTATCCTTTTTCTGGCCTAAGAGACTAAATTTATGAAAAGGAACACCCATGGAGTTTTCTTAAGTATTTTATTCTGACTCCTTAAAAATGAAAAACACCAAGTTTCTCCTATACTGGACTCGTTAAAACTTAACAGTAAAGGACCTGTCGATTACAAATAGGAATGGACCACTCCTTCTTAGGGTTCGATTTTAAACTAAGTTGGACTCATCCGAAGGATGAACTTATAAACAAGCAAATGTTATACTCTTCAAGCTTGTCAAAAATAAAGAGGTACTTTCCAGAAATGGTGGGGGAAAAAAGAGAAAAACAGATTCATTTGTTACACTTTTATTTGTAGAAAGCATTATACCACTCTTGAACACGACATTTTCTGTCACACTTCCATCTAGGTTGGGAAATCCTTTACCTATTAGTTAATCAAACCATATTGAAAGTCTTCAGCCGGTTTCTAGGTATTAGCTTAGGGAAACTGTCACCAAACCATTTGCAGTGTCGTTATGTGCTCAAGAGGACAGTCAAACAAACCATTCATATGCAATACTTGTCTTCATTTGCATTGACCATTCCTGAGTCAGTCGTTGCATAAAATTTCTTCAAAACTTGATCTATGGTTTCGTGTTGTGAGCTTGCTTACGCTGGATCACTTTCTATCGACGACAACTCATCATCTAGGAAGTTGATCTAGAATCTGTCAATACCTTGAAATATGCATGCCTTAATGGCAGGTTTCTCACCTTCGACGATACGTTGCATCATTGACCTTCGATCAAACGATTCCGTGAAATGTTCGCATTCAGATCACTTATTCACATTTCGTGGATTGTACTGAGTACTTTGAGAGCCATTTTCATTATTGGTGTTTTCTCTCACACTTGTTAACAGTTCACATCATTGACTGGTAATCAAGTGGTTTCTACCATGTTCGACTTCAACACGTTTAATCGCATGGTTAGAATCGTACTAGTTCGGGAAGCAGAAATCAAGACCCTGGATCTAGTTTCCACCATCCAGGCTGCGAGGAGTTTTATTATTCATTATCCAGTAGACGATTCTTTACAGATGGTTGCGTCCATGCTGTGTCTACATGATTGATGTAATATTAAAATCATTTCTATATCAGAACAAGTTTAGTTATTTTTTGATCTACGTATGGGAATTCCTACCTCAGCGATGATATATATACATATATGTGTTGCATTGAATGTTTTTACAGGGTTCCGACTGGGGTTTCCATAGGCTGATCCTTGAAATGATAAAGCACACCACTCTTCGTATATTCTCATATTTCACACTTTAGGGGGCAATTGTTACACTGAAATTTGTCACCATGACATTTTAGTACTCCCTTGGAAGTCTATAATATCCAAGTTCCCAAAGTAAAGCCTTGAAACTAAGAGAAAAGCTCATAAAATCCTTAAAACTCTGGTTCTCCACTTTCTCTTAGTATTGCCTGCAGTCTCGCACTTTATGGCTATAAATCCGGTGTAGCCAAATGCACTTTCTGTTCATTAATAGTGCGGACCCCTGTACAATATTGAAAAAGGTGCAAGTAAAATATAGAAGCTCAGTTAAAGTCATTTTTGGAAGCTTCTAGAAACATTCCTGCGGTGGAAAGTCCGCTCCTTCCATGTTCATGCATCCCATCCAATAAGGAGCTAACCCCTTGAGCTAAGGAACTAATCCATTTGAAGGAGGATTCTATCCCTTCTTGTATGGAGTTATAACTTCCTCTCTTTCACTATAAAAAGAGGCATAGGGCAGCCTCAAAGGGTTACAATTGATGAGTTAAAGTTTTTAGTATTAGTGGAGTCGAAGTGCTGTTGAAACTCAGACCCTTTTAGCTGAGATTTTATGTGGGAAGGATTACATACCTGTATGTATCTCGGTTGGAAGAGTTCAAGGCTTGTCATAGTAAAGGAAACTCCTATTCCGGATCCCAGGAAGACCTGTAAAACATCAAGGTGGACACGGTTGTAAGGCTCTTCTTATTCAAAGTTAATAGAAGTAAATTCATTTTTCTCAATAAGTTGTCAATTGATTAGTTTATTTTATGGATTCCTTGATCACCATAATAGATATGATTTATAAATTTATGCTATGCAGGTGCTATTTGATGTTTTCTTGTTTGTGATTGCAAATATTCGAAGGCAAATCTTTCGGGTGACTGAAGGATTACGACTACGAAAAAGCATTGGATCAAAGGTAGGATCTTTAAGCCTTTATAGCATTTAATTATAAATTGCAATATATCTAGAGAAAGATAAATTTAGTTGTCCGTTTATTGCTAGTTGTCTATAGGACACTTGGGAGGTCTATCTTGTCCGTAAGAACGACTTATCTGTCCAACACTTGGAGCTTAATATCATTATTTGGCATCAGTCCCAACTATTCCCACCTCCTACAGTGCAGTTTTCCTCAAGGGCTACATTATTCTATTGTGTATTTTCTGAGGAGGATTTAGTGATTCAGTTGGAGGGTTAGGTCTTCAGTGAGGGGATCAAACTTTCACTTGAAGGATCTATTGGAGGTGTTTTATTCATTTCCACATCAGTTCAGCCACCTCCTTCCAGTATTCAGTTTGCAGCTATTATTCATCCCTAGGGTTTTATTTTGGCATTTTGTATTTTTGGGTATTTCCGAAAACCCTTCCTAGGTTGTCTTGGAAATGTGCTTGGAAGCTTAAATCTCTGTTCCCGTCATTATTTGAGCCATATATCAGTAGATTATTTTTATCACATTTTCCAGCTACAATTATATCCACTAAAATGACGATGTACTAGTTCTTTGGTATTATGTTGTGTAGCATCATTTCATGTTTTGGCATATGTATCCATGGGAGGCTTGTTTGCATTGATTATCTAAGCTCTGCCTATATTTCTTGTACTTATTTTCTGCTGATTTACATAATAAAATGGCCCCATGTTTGTCACACATGTTGGTGTTATGATATTCACTACTCTTTCCTTGTTTATGCACTATATTCCTACTTTTCCCATTTGGGAATATTATAGTTGTATCAGAGCATAATCTTGGCTCAGCATGTGGATCTCAACCATTATGCTATCAGGAGAGAAAAGAATGATGGAAGGAATGAGTTTCATCTCATCTCTTTTCAGATCTAAGAGGGACCTCACCAAGGATTTCAAGAAAAGAAAAATGGAGAAAGGCAATGAAACCACACTAGGGTTTCAATATGATGAAGGACCATGCACTTCCTATCAGCAGAAGGTAAAACTGGCATTTCATAGAGCTCTAAAGCAATACATTATGCCCTTTCCTTTTGAAGAAGAAGAAAAAAGTCATGGAGATGGAGGACACTTGGATCATGAGATTCTAAGTGAGTATCTTGCAGAATATAAGTCTCAACCTAAAGCTTTCGAGGAGAATCTAACTCTCCCACAGTTCATTCAACTCAAAGAAGAAAGAATACCTTGCAGCAACATATTTCGATTGTCTACATTTGATGGGTCATCCACATGCACAACAAGAGCTTAGGGAATGAAGTTGAATGCATTCTTCCTGGTACATTTAGTAGTAGAAAGAGAAGTTGTTGAGATTGCAGCACTGCACCTTGAGGGTTAAGCCAACATTTGGTGGTTCATCCATTTGAGTCATGCAAGAGTGACTGCATATGCAGATTTTACTGGAAGGATGATCAAGAATTTTGACAAGAATAAATCAGAGGAGAAGATACTTCCACAACCATTTATTGTAGGAGCACTTACATCAGGAGAAAGAACACTTGCACCTTTGGAAAGTGGACTTGATCTCCTGACATTTAGAGTCCCATGCACTATTCTAGAGATGGATGAGGAGGAGGAGACTTAAACCAGCACTGATGCAACCATAGAGGAGCAGCCATCATCATCAGTAGTTGGAGAATTCATCACACCGAAGGAAGGAACCCTTGTAGCAGCACAAGATGTTCCCAAGATTTACCAAGGTATGCACATATTTCCACTTCCTATTATTTCAGCACATCATATGGAGGATTGTGGGGACATGCCATCAGGGAAAATACATGGCCTAGGGTCAAAGCACATTTCTTATTTGGAGCAGAAGACTATCAATACACAGAGGACCCTTTTTAGGATCCAGGAAGAGATACACATTCATCCTAGTATGTCATTGTTGAGTTGCACACAACTCTTAGGTTTGGAGTGTAGATTGTTGGAGGATAGGATGAAAATTGTCCTAAATAATCCAACACAAATCTATATATTTAGCATTGAGCATGATTATGAGGCAGTAGATGCACCATCATGGAGATCAACAGCGCTATCATGGAGCAACAGTGATGAGTTGGGGGTCCAACCATTATTGGAGCATTCCAATGACCATCCTACATGTGTAACAGAGGATAGGAATATGGTTGATGAGATACATCTTATCTCCCATTACTATGATGGATCCTTCTTGTTGAGCAATACCCAAATTAATGAGATGAGTTTGCCTTTAGCATATTTGGATCCTTATGGCTTCAACTTGGTCATTGATGAGTGGTCTTCATTTGAAGATATTTTGAAGGCTGCACTTCAACATCCAATGAAGTGTAGAGATATTAATCTGATTTGGGAGGATGGTATTCTTCATTGGAGGGATACCAATGTTGGGCATGGAAGGAGGCACCCACAATTGGATGAGGGGGTGTGGATGGTGAGAAAGAGTTTGGTGAGCCACTTTCATATCTATGACACAGAGCTGCAAGAGGCATGGATGCGCTGGCTACTCTGTTGAAACAGTTTGGCCATCATGTAACATATCCTATCTTTGAGGGTGTGTTAGTAGTTGGGACTTGGCATGACATTGGCATTATATGGTAGAAAGGAGTTTGGTTGCATTGGAATGATGTGACATTTTTCATGTCAAACATCATTTTTTCACTCCATGACCTATATGATGGAGGTGTGAGGAGGGAACAAGAGCTATTGTTGCTTTGGCTACTCTTGGGAGAGTATGGGCTAATCCCATACTTTGCATGATACTTCAGAAGAAGTGGATGGCACAATTAGGGTGCAAAGGGGCTTCCCTTTAGCATTGAAGGACCAGGAGCTACTTCCACATAGGAAGGATTCTCCCACATATAGCAGCATGATGGTGGATGACTTCGGCATGTGGCATGTAAAAGGATGGAGTCATGAAGTGAGAAGAGCCTTATCACTAAGGCCAACAATGCTGTCACTTGGGAGTATGCATCTATTGATGGAGTGTTCCAATGGGAGTATGTATCACTTTACATTTCAGACCATTTTGAGGAGATTCTCATGGGAGGGCTCATCTATGGGCCTCATTTTTAGCTTACTCACAATGCATTGTAAGGAAGGTATGTTTGTAATTATTGTTCATATAACAAAATATTTTCGTTCTCTTACCATATATGTACAATGCATCTTTCTACAAGGGGGCAAGTTTTTATTTTTGCTACATGGTATTTTTAAGACCAATATCAGTGATGGAGGAAGCCCTTTCTTGCATGGCTTTGGGAAAAATTGGTTTTATTCTTGTTATGCTCAACTTATATATAATGCCATTTACTACTTCTTAGTAGATGAGAAAACATGCACAGCTAGGAAATTGTTGGAAGACAACTTGCCACATGATGTTTTAAAACAACAGTTTCTAAAACTGCGTTGTATCCACTGGAGAAACCATTGGTACCATCCAGCATTGCACATAACATTTAGTATCTTTCTTATTTGGATACCATATGATGATGATGTACCATTCACTTTGTATGGGATGGTTTGGGCTCATGACACTAGAGGAAGGGTCTTTTCAGATCCAGTTGTCCTTTTTACTCGTAAGAACAATATTATTGCAGCCCAAGTTCTACAACAGCTCTACACATATCACAAGTGGAGAGAAAAATAGCATGGGATAGACCACTTGGTCTATCATGTTCATATATGAAGCCCACCTACATTACAGGAGCTAAAGGTGGAGAATATTTTCCATGAGTTACCATTTTGGAGGGTGATCCACATTATATGGATGATAGCTTGGGGCTTGGAGTTTCACATGGGAAGGAGGGTTCCCAAACATTTTTCAAATTCAATTCCTCAATAAGGCCGCTAGACCACATCTTGTTGCCTTCGTGGATATTCCATTTCTTCATGATGATAACTATTCAGGATTGTCACAAAAAGCTAACTTGCACACTTGGGAGGAGCAAATTGGAGACTTATTGATGAGACAACATCTTGTTAACTAGAGGAGCTTATCATATTAGGATGCTACATGAGGAGGAGAGGAGGCACTTGAGGTCTATCCTTGCAGTTCCTTGAGGACAAGCAACATTTGGGAGGGGAGGACTGTAATATTCCTAAATTGGCATGCAACTAATAGGAATATTAATTTTTTCTTTTGTCATTTAGATAGATGAATAAATGGGTAGGGAGACCCATAAACATATTTAGTAGGAATAAAATCCCTCTTAATGTGAAAAGGGACCATCTTAATAGCTATATAAAGCACCCTCATGTGTGAACAGGGGCTAATGCATGTGGACAAGGTCAAGTTTGACCAAATCAACATCGCTGGTATGGAGGGAGTGGATCATCAATGAGAGACAACACAGTGTTAATGGGAGGAAGTCTCCATGATGGTAGTGAATTTAATGAGTGGGACCCAAGGTGAGAAGGCTCACATTGTTTTTAAGGAGGGAAAGGTAGCCATAGATAGTTATGTTATTGATTATTGATTTAATGGTCTCTATGACTTCTTGCACCCTTCAACTGTTTAGTTGAGATTGTTGTGTTGTTTAGCACAGGTTTTTCCCGAGCGGGAATCCCACCTCTTCCTTTGAGGGGTATTTAGGAAGAGTATTGCACTACATTTCCACATTCTGGCATTCTGGCAAAGCTCCAGTCTTCAGCTACAGCGCAGATTCTGGTGGAGTTGTGTTGTGTTGCAGGGTAGAAGTAGTGGAGGATTTTGAGGGCCACTTTTAGTGTTTATTTTTCAGTGGAGAGGTAGGTTTTCAATCCGGAGGCTAACAAGGAAGGTCCTGGAGCTTAATATCATTATTTTGAATCAAGCCCAGCTATTCCCACCTCCTACATCGCAGTTTCCCTCAAGGATTGCATTATTCTATTGTGTATTTTGAGAGGAGGATTCAATGATTCAGTTGGAGGGTTAGGTCTTCAGTGAGGGGATCAGCCTTTCACTTGAAGGATATATTGGAGGAATTATATTCATTCCACATCAGTCAACCACCTCCTTCTAGTATTCAATTTGCAACTGCTATTCAGCCCTAGGGCTGTATTCCTACATTTTGTACTTTTGGGTATTTCTGGAAACCCTTCCTGGGTTGTCTTGGAAATGTGATTGGGAGCTTAAATTTTTGTTCCTGGCATTATTTAAGCCATATATCAGTAGATAATTGTTATCACATTTTCCAGTTGCATTTATATCCACTAAAACTGCACTATACTAGTTCTTTGGTAATCTTTTGTGTAGCAACATTTCATGTTTTCGCATATGTATCCATGGGAGGCTTGTTTTCCTTGATTATCTGAGTTGTGCCTATATTTCTTGTACTTATTTGTTGCTAATTTACATAATAAAATGGCTCCAATTTTGTCACACATGTTGGTGTTATGATATTCACTACTCTTTCCTTGTTTATGCACTATATTGTTGCTTTTCCCATTTCGGAATATTACATTCTTCTTCATTAACCTGATAGTATTTACCACTTCATGTCATGCTCCCACTCTGGTCAGAGGTCATTCACTCGGTTTGGCTGCACAAGACACCCTTTTTACACAATAGCATCTTAATCAGCAATGGCAAGGTTTACAGGAACTTACCTCTAAATACTTTGAAGAACCTTCACTCAGCTTCTGAATAAGACACAAAATTATCAACTGCAAACTCTGTTACAAACCCTCCCAAAATACTATTAACCCAGTGATCTACAGTCCTGGTGATCTTTTTATCAGTATTATCCAGTTATTGGATCAATTTAGGGGTCCACTGTGTGACCTAATCGTCTTTCTAGCAGGTCTGAAACTATGAAAACCTTTCCAGCCACTCGTGCAGTTCATGTGCAAAGGATACAAAGAAGATTTCATGCACTTGTGTAAATATGTACTTGTTCTTCCACTCTTCAGTAGATAGCTTCTTACTTATATTATATTTTAGGGAAAACTACTGAATATGTTTTTGAAACTAGTCTTCAAGTTTAGCCTTCAGTGGCTCCCAATGACCCCGTGGCATTACCCGATCTCTCTCTCAAAATGATCCTGGTCCCAGCAACAGAACCATTTGTTGGCTTGAGGGGTCTTGACCTAGGTTCGGTTTTAAGGTTTTCCAAAAAACCCCTGTACTAATGGCCCTTTCAATAATGGCCTACTTGTGCAAGTCAAGGTCTCACCCGAATTAGTATGGGAGGACGGTGGAACCAAGTTTCCGCACCTTGAGAGAGAGAGAAAGTGAATTGAAGGGGTTTCCTTCAAATATAATAGACTTGCGCTGGAGAAATCCTACTACAGAAACCATTAACAACGTATTGGAATAATATCTTTGGTGAAGCTCGTAAATAATTCAATAGCAAGTAAACAGAAGCAGGACAATCAAATCTAACCAGTTCTATGTATTCATCTTCTATAGTATCACATCCACGTGCGCATCAATAATCATTAGCAAACAGATATAAATAACACATAGCGTAGCTAGTAATCACAACATAGAACACTCATATATCCCAATAGTCTTTTAATTCATTAATATTTAGATCCAGCTTACAAACTCTATCTACTAGCCCACGCATACATCCATCGAATCTGCACATAGCAGGACTCAGGGTCTTCGCACACACTGTTGGGTACCAGATTTGTATACTTTCCTCTCCCATTTTAATATATCTTTCTATCTCTTTGTGCCATTATTAATCTTAAACGCATAAGGTAAAACCCTTTTCCTTATATTTCATGGGATATTTGATTAATGAAGTATTTGTCATGGAGGTTTTACCTTTTTACATATTGACTCCGATATTTCTACAAATTTGGCTAAAACGGAAGCATTGTAGCTGTAAGTCGAGGAAAAACCTATCATCTCCAGTGTTTTCCTCATTTTTTGTTACAGTGTAACAAACTTGTTTGTATCAATGCCATTTCAGGCCTTTTCACGGTTTCCTTCTAGGCAACAAGGTTGCCATTGTAACAAGATGTATTTTTGTAACTATGGAGTTGCTGAGGGGAATCGAGGGTTTCAGGACAATTGTATAAGGAGGCATGCGGGCTATGAATTGAGGTTAAGCCCTTTGAAATACAGATCTTGTAATGAGTCCTTCTTATTATTAATCGAATGCACAATAGCTTGTTGTTTCTTTTGTAATTCGTGAGTTTGCCACAGCCCTGATCAGAGAGTTGGGACCACTCTTCTGATCAGGTGTTGCATTTCCCTTTTTCTTGTATTGTTGCATTTTAGTGTGATTTATTTTCTGTTGTTAAAGTTTAAATTTAATTGTTGTGCATGCCCTTTAAGTTCTACAGTTTATTTAATTGTTGTTACAGTGGTCTATGTGTGATGGATTTAAACCTGTGATCTACAACAGGTCATGTGCTTGTATTTTCATATACTTTGTCATTATTATTGAAATAACTAATGCCCTCGGGATGATAATTTATGTGGATAAAGGGTTGAATTATGTTCATATTCAGACACCAACATTTTGGCACCGTTGCCAAGGAAGGCTAACAAGTGCAAGAAAAGGATCTGCAATAGATCTCAGGGTTGATCTCTCATCTTGAGGAGGGAATTTATTTCCCTGCTTCAAGTCCTGAGCGTAAGTGCTTTGTGTTTTTCTTTCCTTCTTTTTATTGTTTTCTATAGAATTTATTTCTCGTCTTGGGGAAGGCATTTATTACCCTACTCCAATTCCTGAGCATAGCATGCTGTTTTTCTTTTTGCTTTGTTCTATTTTATTTTCATTAAAATTAATCCCTCATCTTTGAGAGGGTATTTTGGTAACCCTGCCCTAAGTCCTGGGCATAGTTTTTAGTTTTTCGCCTTTATTTCTTGTTATTTGGGCCAACTTCTCATCCTGAGGAGGGTATGGGATTACTCTGCTTCAGGTCCTAAACTTAGTTTTTTCTTTTTTCTTTTTATTGTCTGTTTGAATCTCTTCTCTCGTCCTGGGGAGGAAGCTATCTGTCCTTCTCCAAGTCCGGAGTGATTGCTGATTTTTTTTTATGAACCCTCTTCACAATTTGTATGAACAAGGATCTGAATAAGAGGGGCAGAGGAAGAACCCCAAAGAAAGGGAAGGATCTGGGAAGGAAGACATACATTCAAGAAATTATTGAAAAATCTAGATCTGAGGCATTGTCCCAGGCGGCTGCTAGGGTTAGAGTTTAGACGAAGTCCAAAGGGCAATCTGTGGAGAAATTAGTGCCATCCATGGTACCAGAAGGTGTTCTTTCTACGACAGAAGATTTAAAAAACAAGGTATCAGTGGAGGCCATATCCTTATCAGCATCAGAAGGGGAAGAAGTGGCAAGTAGGGGATTAGAAGAACTGAGCAACTCTAACTAGGAAGAAGAACCTATAAAGGGGTTTTCATTCCCACAAGACTAAGGCAGCGCTATAAAAATTTGTAATATCCCCAAAAGGGAACAAGCAGCAACACTAAACAATACTGCTAGAAAATAACACAGTTCAGCAAAATAAGAGTAGGAGGCCAATATGAAGGCTCAATATTTACATATACATCAGCAAATCAGATTTACAATTAGGCCCATACAATGTTTAATAGGGAATGGAAGACTAAAATGGGATAAATCCCTCAAAAGAGGTGCTGCAAACACATGTATTCACTGCAAAAAGGCTTGACAACATTATTTTTTAGAGCATACAGTAGCTGAAGATTACAACTTAGATCTAGAGAAGTTCCGATTCCAATTTATTTTGAAGTGACTCTTCAATGCATTTGTGTTCTTCAACTTAAATTTTAAGACCTTGAACTTGTTCTTCAATAGTATTGGAACGGATCTTCTCTGCCTTGAGATATTTTATAAGCTTGATTGCTTCCTTATAAAATTATTCTATGGTCAATCCTTCTTCTTCGTTGTTTGATACCTCTTGTTTATTGTGCTTGGGCATAAACAATACTCTCTCATTGGCTTCTTCTTCACTGTCATTGTATTCATTGGATGATGAGTTATCTTCTTTAGAGAGAAAGTTCCTTTTGGATCCTTGCTTGTTTAATTTCTTAAATCCTTTCTTTCCTTTTGAGTTTCCATCAATTCTGTTTAGACATTTTGCTGCGAAATGCCCAACCTCATCACAGCCGAAACATATCAATGAAAGTTTACCTTTGAATTTTCCCTTACCAATTTTTAGTTTTCTCGTGAAGTAACCATATTATTCATCTGAAATACCTTCTTCAACATCTCCCATTTCTTCACACTTGCAGGTACATGTCTTTTCAATTGAAGGTTGTTTATCCTTATTGGTTTTCTTAGATGCAACAAATGTAGTTTCTAGATGTGAAGTACCCTCTTCTTCATAAAGTCTCATTTCATATGCTATGAGAACTCCATGTAATTCGTCTTTGCTGAGTTTGTCCATATTTGCACTGTATTCTAAGACCGATACCTTTGGGTTGAATCTCCCCAGTAATGTTCTAAGAATCTTTTGTATAATAGTCTTCTCATCAACTGGCTCTCCTAATCCTTCCAGAGTATTGGTTATTTCATCAACGTATTGGAAGTATGTAGCAATGTTGCAATCTTCTTTCATTCTGAATTGCTCAAATTTTGCTCTATAGATTTGAAGCTTTGCTTCTTTAACATTTGAGTCACCTGCATATATATTGTCAAGCTTGTCCCACACATTTTTGGTGAGTTTACAACCCAACACCTTATGATAAGAAGATTCAATAAGTCCACTGATAATAATATTCTTTTCTTTTGCATCATTTACCAAATTCTTCTTACCTTGTTCATCTGTGGTTGATGTAAATCCATTTTGAATAGTGTCCCATACTTCGTAACCTTGCACAAAGAGATAAACCTCCATTCTTCCTTTCCAGAGTGCATAATTATTTTCATTGAACAGAGGTACACCATTCTTGGTATGCTCCATGACCTCCTTCCAGTTGTTAAACTGCTATTGAAGGAACCTGGCTCTGATACCAATTGTTGGAAATACTGAGCGGGGGGTGAATCAGTATTTCTTTCAATTAGAGCATTAGTTAATTTTTAATTATTATCAGTGTTTGTACAATGATAGAAAAAAACAAAAGGAACACAAATGCACACAGATTTTGAGGTGGAAACCCACTCCGGGACAAAAACCACCTAATGCTTTTCTAATAATTCTTTAATATTCAACTCCAATTGAAAATAAAGCTCCAACTTCCTAGAATCTAGGAAAGCATTCTTCTCCAGCTCCCATTGGATGGATGCTCCAATGCCTGATATTCTTCAATAGTCAACTGAACGGATGCCCCAACACCCAATGAGCTACAACTTACACTAGCACCACCCTACCACCCTTTAGAAGAATAAAAGAAGAATGGACTCTCGTACCAAGGAAAATGGTCCACTTTACAATGATATAGAATGATGTGGAAGAAGAAGATACACTAGAACATAACCCCAAATTTGACACAACCACCTAATGATGATCCTAGACCTCTCAACACTACCTCTTCAACTCTTGGCAGATAGACACTAGTACAATTTTTACAATAATGTATTTACAATGACTTAGTACAATGATTGTATGCAGTGTTGTCCACTTGAAGACCTCCTGTGATGAACTTCTTGCTGCTGTTATGCACCTTGGTTTCTCCTCTTGTCATGCTACCCTCTGCTGCACCTTGCTTTGCTTTGCTGCCCAAGAAAGTCTGGTCCTTTGCAGCCCTTGACAACACATGATCTAGCTTTTTCTTGCCTTCTAGGAGATCGATATTGAATCTGTTGTATCTCTGTTATTTCAAATCCCCAATATCTGATTTTTAGTCCTATAGTAGCCCTCTGAGTTGTCTTTCCAATACCACAGGTCTGACCCAATTTTGATTCTTCAAGGGAGGGGTATACCCAATCTCTCACAATGCCCTAATTATGAACTGTTTCAGCAGAGTGAAATTGCACGGCGTGCCAAATTTCACTGTTTCTTCATGTGGCTCTAAAATTGATAGAGAGAAACCTATAGCTATGCACTATCTTCCAATTTTCATGGAATTCCAATCCGATACTCAGAGAGAGATTTATGACAATTTTCCCAAGGTCACTTCTTTGAGATGAATTTCAGGAGCTTGCAAAAACACTGACTTCCACAGATCATATCTCCGAAAATAATGTGCACCTTGATCTGAAATTTTCACAGAGGCTTCCTCCAGAGTTTGGCTTCACCTCATAACAATTTTAGCTTCTGAACCTTCGTAGAAACAAATTTAGAGCGAAAATTCCACGATGACATGTTTCAGATAGCAAAATCCCTTGCATGAGGAGGATATGAGGATCAAAATTTATATAAATGATTACGTTGAGAGGGGCTTCAAAAAGTGGATGTGGGAGGGATTTTAGGAGCTTAAAAAATATTAATTATGAATTTTCAATGACCCATGCCACAACCCCATGGGGTTTTAGCCCACTAAATTGGGGTACAAACTTCAAACATGAATATCTCTCAAACCGTGAAGAATTACATGGTGTGCCATATATCAACGGAAACATCTCACCAAGTAGAAACCATTAAAAGAATTATTGACCTAGAATATATTAATTTGGTAGGTCAAAATTCCCATACAATATTGGGTTAGCCCCTGATGCTGCTTGGGTTGACATCAATGACAACTACTGATCAACAGCATGAACAGTTAGATCTATGACAGATCCATACATTATAGAGTCTCTACTTTAAATACCCCTTAGGGTTCTCAGCAATACATGAAGCACATGGAGTAGATCTGAGAACTTGTGCAGTATTTCTGCATAATGATTCAGAATTTCTGAAGAAAATACAGGAGTATTCAGATGAGATCTAAATATGACATGGAATAGATCTTAAATCCATGGATCACCACAGTGAGGACAGATTCCCAACACTATATATCACTCCTCCAAAATTCTGCCAAAACACCCTGCAACTTTACCCTTGCAAATAATGTAGTACTGGAATATGGACTGCGTTGTAGGCTTAAGAATGGTTTGGCCTGATGCCAAGGTATGTATCTAAGGCTCCAATGATCCAATACACTCTTGCCAATGGGATAGAAGACTTTCCCACTAAAAGGACGCACTAGATTGGCCTAGATCTGAGTAGATCTAGCCTCGACTTTCTGCAGCTTACAAGGAAAACCAAACCCTCAACAGGATCTACGTTGTAGTTGGAAGATGAAGCTTGGCCAAATGCCTAATAGTGGACAAGAAATGCAAGACTCTCCCAAGAGCTACTCAATGGAAGAGGTGGGATTCCCGGTTAGGAACACCCAGTGCTAAACAACACTATTCTCTGCTAAACAGCCAAGAGAATGATATATGTCTAAACAAACAATATATTCAGAAATATCATACAATAAACAACACTTCTCTTGTTGTCCTCCTCTTCCTTTTATAAGATTGAGATCTTGCAAAAGCCTAAACCATCCCAATGACTTAGCTTCTTTCACATTTTCCACCTCCAACGAAAACTGCATTATGCATCAAGGAGGTTCACTTCATCTACAACATTGTTGATTTCGTCATGGTTGACCCAGTCAAATGACTTAATCCATTTAACACATAAGGGTGTTTTATTAAGATAGCCCAGATTTATGTTTGTTCACACATGGCATTGATTTATTCACTGTTTTAGGAGTTTTTATTGTCCTCCTTTACACATTTATTCATGCAACAAGAAAACGAAACAAATTGTATATTCCCATTATCTTGGGCTAATTGGGAATATTACAGTGTTCCACTCCAAAATGTTGCTTGTCCTCAAGAAACTGATAGGGTGAGTGTTGCAACACTTCTCCTCCTCCATTGGTGACACCATCAAGAATCAAGCTTTCTTCATAAGCTAAGTGTTCACCAGTCCAATCCTCCATGAATTGTTCCTCCAAAGTCATTATGAGATGTACATAGTCCATCCCACAAGGAGTCAAGAACTCACATGAAACAAACATGGCTAAACCAATACTCTCCTTGAAACATTTAGCATAAGGTACATAGAGAGTCTCCATCCCATGAGGTACATACATGCTCCCCATCCTCCCTCCATACTATCCCATAAATAGTACAAGTATATCATCAATGTAGGGAAGAAAAACTACATATAAACAAACAGAAATTTGAGCATGAGGAGGTGGGTCATAGTCCCACATATGGTACCAGCGTAGTGCATCTCCTTCCTGCATCAGATCAAGGTGTGGTAAGTGGTTTCCCCACCACTTACTTGCTTCACATGTTATCTCACTATGGCTGAAAGTGTGAGATATGTTTGGTGCTTTAGGAAAGCATCCATCACGAAAGAAAATATTCCTTTGCACATCAAGGGAGTGCCAAAGTTCAAAAATTTTAGTGGCCAAATAGTTGCCATGAGATTTACATGATATATCACACCTCCTTGGTGTCATGACCGGCATAAACATGGTGAAATAATATGTAAAATCATAAAATGATATTTTCTTTACATGATCAAATTCTTCACCAACAATGTCTCTCATACACATGGAGTTGTGCATGGATCTTTATCCACTTTAAAAAGAAGGAAGAGATGGCTCAAATGACTCTTGCATAGAGTCCCATGGCTGCCCCAAATCCACATAGCTCATGCATTCTTGAAAATGATGATGTAGTTCCTCTTTCAAGCCTTTCCAATCAAAGCTCCTCATGATGATGTTGTAGATCCTAATGGAATGCATATGGCTGAAACATAACTCTTTTCATGCTCCTTTTATTATCTTCTACTTTAGCTTAGAAGCTCTAGAAAAGAAGACCCTACCATGATGATATATGACTCTTGCTTGGATTAATTATCCCTCTTCATGCAGCTGGTCATCGAGTATCATACATGTGTGAAGATACTTGGAATAAACCACTAGCAGTTGGGATTTCCAATACAGATCTATACTGCTCAACAATGACAGCACTGATGATGCATCTACATAAATATCTGTCATGTTTCTGATCTCCTCCTTGAAATATCCTATGCCAAAGGTGTGTGTTGGAAGGTTGTTCCTTCCATTCTTCTCCTCCCACAGTGAAGATCCAGAAATGAGAGTGGGTGATGATGATAAGGGAAGAATATTTCCCCCCTCCTTGAGCTTACCCAAGTCTCCCAACACTGTAGCTTTGTCTTCAAATGCTTGAATCCCTCCTGGATCTAAGTTTAGAGCAGCAAGTTGTGAGGTATTCCCCACAAAAGATGAATCAGGTGGCCTCCCAGGTGGTTTTCCACTAGATAAGAGGGTCCCATGAAGAAATCTCATGAACATGATAGATGGGACAATAAAGTCCTTGCTTCCACTACACAATTCCAATTCATATTTCTGTGTAGAAGTGGTATGTGAGGGGTAAGTATGCATGCCTTTTATCATTTGAAATTCACCACTCTTCTTGTCCACCCATTCCATTTGCAAATCCTCCCAATCAGTGGTGACTTTCCCCAATGTAATCAACCATTGGACACCCAAAATAACATTGGTATCTGGTATGTCAACCACAAAGAAGTTATCTAACAAAGTGTAGGATCCCGTGGTGACTGAAAGTGATGGGACATAATGTATGCATTGCATTTTTCTATCTCCTGGTACCAAAACAGAGAGAACCTCAAAAGTATCAGTAGGTATTTCCCTCCTTTGCAGAAGATGGGCATCAATGAAGTTGTGGGTAGCCCCACTGTCAACCAATACAGAAACCCTCTAATTCATGATTGAACCTTGAACTCTCAAGTTCAAGTACTTAGGTACTCCTCTCAGAGATGCAAAATTTCCACCCATAGGATAAAATGCTCCATTCCCATCTCCTGATGGTGTTGGATCGCCCTCAATATTGTCAGTGTTGTGACCCCTTCTTAGTTCATCATCTTCATCTTCTTCAAGATCTAAGAAGACCTCTATGTAATGTGATTTACCAATAGCACATCTATGTCCAGGTACCCATGGTTCTTAGCAAGTGAAGCATAGCTTCTTCATTCTTATATCTCTCCGGACTTCAATATCAAGAGGCTTCTTGAATGATCTCTCCTTTAAAGGAGCAACTTTCTCTTCCTTCCCTTTAGAAAGGAAAGAGGGCTTGTGTTGAAAGTTTTTCATTGCTTTTGGCAAGGCATCTGGAAGGTCTCTAGCCCTCTCAATGGCATCATGTAAGGTAGTGGGCTTGGTATACTTTACCAACCCATGAAGAGGTTCATCTAGACCATCAATGAACATATACACCCTTCTTGCTGCAGACAAGTCAAGAACCATAACAAATAACCTCAAAAATTCAGAAATGTAAGACTCTGTATTACCTTATTGCTTCAACTTTGCAAGCCTCATGAAAGGTGCCTTTGGATCTCTTTTTTCAAATCTTTCCACCACTCTTCTATTGAACCCAGAATAAGCAGTCACATTGGCATGACCCAATGTAGACAAGCCATGAAACCACCAGTCATGTGCTTCACCTTGAAAGTGAAACGCTGCAATCTTGATGGCTTCCATCTCAGGGAATTTGTTTAGTTGAAAGTAGATGCCAAGTTTTTCTACCCATGCTTTGGCAGAACTCTTGGATGACCCATCAAAATTAGGTAGAAATAATTTTCCCATAGAGTGATGTTGATCATGATTATGAGTGAATCCACCATCTCTATGTTGATGCCTTGGTCTTGTTTGTTCTTCAGGTGATAGAACTCTTGAAAACTCAGCTGATCTTTGAATATCTGATTCTGAGACTCATATTCTTCAAATTAGTCTTCAAGGGATGCTTGTTCTTGTAACCCTTCATTTCCCACAGCCAAAAAGGTAGGCATAGTGGAGCGTTGGGAAACTTGTGGCTGATTCACTGGCTGATCATTCCAGTGGTGAGACATGCCAGAGCTTTCTCCAAGATGAAATCTCTTAGGATATTCTTTGATTCTATCCATTCTCATCTCTTTGATCTCTCTAGCAAGATCTTGCATGGCTTTTAGAAGGGTTTTTTCAAACTCCTTCCCATCTTCATCACTTCCGAATTCAGGGGCTTTACCCTTGTCTTGATCATCATTGGTGTAATCAAATTTCTTCTGTCTTTTTCTTAGATACCTCTTCTCTCTGTCAGTAATAGGCTCATCTTCTTCTGTAGACATATTGTCTCTTCAAGAAAAGCACAAGTTGTGCCAAGATGATTACTCTGATATCACTGTAATATCCCCAAAAGGGAACAAGCAACAACACTAAACAATACTACTAAAAAATATTGCAGTTCAACAAAATAAGAGCAGGAGGCCAATATTGAGGCTCAATATTTACATATACATCAGAAAATATGATTTACAATGAGGCCCATACAATGTATAACAGGGAATAGAAGACTAAAATGGAAGAAATCCCTCAAAAGAGGTGCTGCAAACACATGTATTCATTGCAAAAAGGTTTGACAACATTATTTTATAGAGCATACAGTAGCTGAAGGTTACAACTTAGATCTAGAGAAAAATAATATATGAACAGTCAGATCTATGATAGATCCATACACTATAGAGTCTCTACTTTACATACCCCTTGGGGTTCTTAGCAATACATGAAGCACATGGAGTAGATCTGAGATCTTGTGCAACAGATCTGCATAATGATTCAGAATTTCTGAAGCAAATAGAGGAGTATTCAGATTAGATCTAAATATGACATGGAATAGATCTAAAATCCATGGATCACCACAGTGAGGACAGATTCCAAACACCAGATATCACTCCTCCAAAAGTCTACCAAAACACCCTGCAACTTTACACTTGCAAATAACGCAGTACTAGAAGATGGATTGCGCTGTAGGATTTAAGAACAATTTGGCCCGATGCCAATGATTAGATCTAAGGCTCTAATGATCCAATACACTCTTGCCAATGGGATAGAAAACTTTCCCACTGAAAAGAGGCACTAGATTGGCCTAGATCTGAGTAGATCTAGCCTCCACTTGCTGCAGCTTACAAGGAAAACCAAACCCTCAACAAGATCTACATTGTAGTTGGCAGATGAAGCTTGGCCAAATTCTTGATAGTGGACAAGAAATGCAAGACTCCCCCAAGAGCTACTCAATGGAAGAGGTGGGATTCCTGATCAGGAACATCCAGTGCTAAATAGCATTATTCTTTGCTAAACAACCAAGAGAATGATATATGTATAAACATACAATATATTCAAAAATATCATAAAATCAACAACCCTTCTCTTGTTGTCCTCCTCTTCCTTTTATAAGATTGAGATCTTTCAAAACCCTAAACCATCCCAATGATTTAGCTTCTTTCACATGTGCCACCTCCAACTAAAACTGCGTTGTGCATCAAGGAGGTTCACTTCATCTTGACAACATTGTTGATTTGGTCATGGTTGACCCAGTCAAATGACTCAATCCCTTTCACACATAAGGGTGTTTTATTAAGATAGCCTAGATTTATATTTGTTCACATGTGGCATTGATTTATTCACTGTTTTAGGAGTTTTTATTGTCCTCCTTTACACATTTATTCATGCAACAAGAAAATGAAAAAAAATGTATATTTCCATTAGCTTGGGCTAATTGGGAATATTACAAAATTCCTGTTGCTGAACCAAACGATTCTGATCCGGTAAAGGAATTTTTGAAAGATTTTGAGTCACCAAGGGACCATGGGAGCATGGTGCAACCTCTTACGGTTGAATCACTCCAGATACCAGCTATGGAACAAGTCAAAATTACAAGTGAGTATTGGAGGGTACTTACGGCACTTTTAAGTTCCTCTATTGATTTTCCCATTGGAAATGTTATAGGTGATGCACCAATGAGACCCATTACTTTAACAATCTTGCATAGTTTTCATGGGCTCTATTTCTGAAGACCCTGATACGTTCCTTTTTTAGTTTGATATTATTTGCCATAGATATGATTATATTTCTCATGCCCAGAAATTGAAGATATTTCCTACTACCCTAACGGGGATAGCCCTGCGATGGTTCATGGGTCTAGGAGGGAGTACGATTACCTCATGGGAAGGAATGAAAGAAGATTTCTTGGAGAAGTACCAAGATTACTGTAAGTCCGGCGAAATTAAGGAAGAAATCTTTAAATTTTCACAGAAAGAGGATGAAAATATGGAGGACTGTGTAGAATGATTTAAATACATATTGCAGTGGTATGGACATAGTGACCTGGACAAGGAAATTCTGAAGATCATTCTTCTCCAACCACTTAGGGAAGACTCTCTGCAACTTCTAAATATAGTAGGATAAGGGGATATTTCGAAAGAAAACTTCGAAACTATATGTGGTTACTGTATCAAGTGTTCACGGGGGGCTACAAGAAGTGGACAGGGGATTCGATCATCAAAGACTTACGATAGAGGGGTCACAAAAGCATAGATTGGAAATCTGTTGGACAATCTAAGGACCGATATTCTGAGCACACTATCAGCCCAGATGGACACTCTACAGGCAAAAAAAAAGTAGATGGAGTTGGAAAAAACCATTGCCATATTCTGCCCACAGTGCATAAATAAGCACCCTTTGAAGGAATGCTCGCTGAACACGGTGGAAGCCTGCACAATCTGTGAATAGAATCACACAACTAGTTCATGTACTTCCTTGCCCGAGCTGAAATAATTTTTCCAAGGAGAAAGTGAAGAAAGGATGGTAGACCAGCTGTACTTGATGGGGTAGAAGAAGCCATGGAAACCTCAACCACCAGCTATGAATCCAGGTATGTTTCCGGACCCATCCTAGTATTTTAACAATTTCAATATGGGTCCCCAATCTGCACCATTTTCAACTATGTGGTCTCAATATCAGTATCGCCCTTGGCAACAATGGGTTCCCCAGGCCAGTCCAAATCCTTCATTGAACCAGACCTAGCATGGAACCTTTCCTACTGGACAGTTTCCTCAGCCTATGCCTCAACAACAACTTTAGTTTCCTTCCAATGTACCCCCAGAGAACCAAACCATTAGACTGCAACTTCCTATCCAGCATAACCCAAATCCAAATAATAAAGGGGTTCAGCAAACAGACACTCGGAACCTTCCATCCTACAATATTTCTACCACGGGGCTCAATGAGATAAATCTACGGCCTGTTCGGGTAGTAAATGCACCTACTTCACCTATTATTACAGAACAATTTGACGGTGAAGATATGTAACTAGAAAAAAGAATAGTGAGGGAGAATTCAGATCAAAATGTAATAAATCTGATACATCCCCAAGCTGTTCCTAATCAAGGTCATTTAACTTCTCCTCCATATCCCAAAAGATTGACCTCGAGTAAATCAAACCCTCAAGAAGAATTTGACTTCCTATGGGAACTGCAGAATCTTATTGTTAAAATACCCCTATTACAAGCTATTAGGGATGTACCTATATACGCAAAAAATCTAAAAGAATATTGCTCAAAGAAACCAGGGAGGAAACCTAACGATCCATTAACCATTCATGTAATGGGTAGACTATCCAATATCATGTTAGGAAAGGTCATGCTTGTAAAATACAGAGACTCTGGGAACCCGATTCTAACAGTACAGATTAATGGGATTGAAATCCCAAATGTAATAGTGGATTTTGGAGTGGCCATTAACATTATCACTTCTGAAACAATGAACACATTAGGACTTAGAAACATTAAACCAACCCATACTATTCTAGCACTTGTAGATAGATCCACAACTAAACTAGTAGGGAAATTAGAAGATGTGGCCAATTCAGTAGATTCATGGCCTTACTGTGTGGACCTCCTTATATTACAGACTCGATCTTCAGTAGGAGGTCACCCAATGATCTTAGGAAGACCCTAGCTTGCAACTGTAGACGCCTACATAGGGTGCCGATCTGGGCACATGATCATATCAAATGAGACTGTAACAAAGAATCTTAAGCTTTATCCTCCTACAGAATCAAGCCCATCTGAAAAATCACTACCCAGTCATAAACCTCTACCCATAGAAGAGCATGAACCTGAAAATGAAGATGTTAGACCAGTTCTCACTGTTGGGCAGGCCCTTCAATTTAAAATAGAAACTGAAGATGATGCCATTAACGCTTTGATTAATGATTCTAGTTCTATTTCCGATTCAACTCAACATATTCTAGAATATTCTATGAGCTGTGAGACATAGGAAAACATTGAACCAGAAGATGACATTGAGGACATTCTTGTAACCTCATCCCATCATAGTACTCCAATCGAGATTGAACCAGGGAAAACACTTAATATCAACCCAAACCTCTCTGAATCCCAGAAAAAAACAACTTTTGAAAGTCCTTCAAGATCATCATGAAGCTTTTGCCTGGGATTATACCGACATGAAGGGTATCCTTGCCAACCTATGCACTCATCATACTTATATTAATGAATATTTCCTTCCTATAAGACAACCTCAACGGAGGATCAATCGTGCTCTCAAAAAAAATTTCAAGGAAGAATTACAAAAATTGTTGGATGTAGGATTCATTTACCCCATATCAGATAGCCAATGGGTATCCCCACTAGTTATTGTTCCCAAAAATAATGGTAAATGGCAGATCTGTGTAGATTATAGGGAACTAAATAAGGAAACACAAAATAACCATTTTCCTTTGCCATTCATTGACCAAGTCCTGTATATCTAGGCTGGGAAGAAGTTCTTTTCGTTCCTAGATGGATTCAGTGGGTATAACCATATCCAGATAGCCGCAGAAGACCAGGATAAGACAAATTTCACATGCCCTTGGGGAACCTTTGCATACAGGGCCCTTCCATTTGGCTTGTGTAATGCTCTTGCTACCCTCCAGAGGGCAATCTTGGGAATTTTTTCTAATTTTGTTGATAATAGCATTGAAATATATATGGATGATTTTACCCCATATGGAAACTCATTTGAGGAAGGATTGGAAAATTTAGAGAAGGTACTCAAAAGATGTAAACAAACCCATGTATCTCTAAGTACAGTCAAATTCCATATGATGAGGGAAGAAGGAGTAGTATTGGGACATTTTCTCTCAGCTACTGGAATTCAAGTCAATATAGCTAAAGTAGAGGTAATATTACATTTCCCGGTACCCAAAACACCCACACAGGTACGTAGCTTTATTGGTTGTGCTGGTTATTACAGACGTTTTATAGAAAATTTTGCTAAAATAGCACATCCACTGTTTCAGTTACTAACAAAAGATACAGAATTCTTGTGGACTGAAGATTGTGAGACATCTTTCATGAAAATAAAGGGGCTAGTGTGCATGGCTCCAATCCTCCGAGGACCTGATTGGGAATTACCATTTCACATACATACCGATGCTTCTCAGACATCAGTAGGGGTTATTTTAGGACAAAAAATAGACAAAAAATCGTACGCAATTTACTATGTTAGCAAGAATTTAATTCCTGTTGAACTAAACTATACGATGACAGAAAAAGAATTCCTAGATTTCATTTATGTTGTCAACAAGTTCCAGCATTAAATCACCGGGTACTCTACTATTGTCCATACTGATCACGCATCAATCCGGTATTTGATGAATAAACCTATCACTCCTGGCCGTATTACAAGATGGTTGCTATTGCTTCAAGAATTTGATATTACAATAATAGACAAGCCAGGAAAAGATAATGTAGTGGATGATTTCTTATATAGAATGGATAACGATAATGAGAGCACACCCATAGAAGATAGCTTTCCTGATGAACATCTTTTTGTAGTTTATACTAAACCTTTGTGGTATGCAGATATTGCTAACTATATTGCTACAGGGAAAGTGCCTCCTCATTTTTCATACAGGGAACAACGGAAAATTATCCATCATAGTGCCTGATATTTTTGGATGGTAGGGTACCTTTTTCACACACTAGCAGATAAGCAGATCTGGAGCTGTGTGTTTGAGGATAATATTTATGAGGTATTGAAAGCTGCCCATGATGGCCCTTGTGGAGGGTATTTTGCGAACAAAAGAACAGGCCATAAGGTGATACAAATGGGATATTACTAGCCTTCCATTTTTCGGGATGCTCGGAATTATGTTAGGAGGTGTGATAGTTGCCAACGTATGGGGCAGCCTGGTTGAGCTGATGAAATTCCTTTGCAGGCACAGGTAGTCCTCGAGCCTTTTGAGAAATGGGCTATTGACTTCGTTGGCCCCTTTAACCCACCCTCCCACCAAAAATTCCACATATTGGTCTATACTGATTACGTGACTAAGTGGGTGGAAGCCAAAGTTTTTGTGAAAGAAACAGAGCAGGTGGTCTTAGACTTTCTATTTGAAGAAAATTTTTCTCGTTATGGTACTCCAAGAGAGATTGTTTCAGATTAAGGAGCACAATTCACATCACACATGATAGAAAATCTCATGCAGAAATATGGGGTCAAGCATAGAGTGACATTTCCATACCACCCCTAGGTGAATGGACAAGTGGAAAGCACAAAAAAGACATTGGAAAAAATTTTGACAAAAATTGTGGCACACTATCATCAGGATTGGGCTCAGAAGCTCCCAGGAGCTCTCTAGGCATACAAAACAACATGGCGGAATACAATCGGGTTTTCACTATTTGAGTTGGTTTATGGGAAATCCCCGTTGTTTCCAGTAGAATTTGAAATAAGTACGCTCAGAATAGCTCTGGAAGTTGGTTTAGATCTATTATATGCTCAGAAACACCGACTGGTTCAACTCAATGAACTTGATCAAATCTGCTCAATGGCTATCCAGCGAACTACTGCTATCCAATAGTAGAGAATGAAATGGAACGATACGTTTATTAAAAATAAGATGTTTCAAAGTGGAGATTGGGCACTACTTAATGACTCTCTTTTTAAGGATTTTAAGGGAAAGATTTGCACTCGTTGGATGGGACCTTATGAGGTGGATGATGTATTTGATAATGGAATAGTCAGGCTACTCAAAATTGACGATACACGTGCTTCATTTATAGTCAATGGACATCGCCTGATATTATACCACCACCTAGCCTCTAAGGATGTTTTTATTAAACACCTCTCTGAGAAATCTATTTTGAAGGTCATCAGCGCAGATAATCCTTCCTCTTCACCCTTTTTGTAATACTAATACTAATAATAATAATAATAATAATAATAAAATAATAATAATAAAGAATAAAAGAATAAAATATTATATTGTTATCTTATTGCCTTTTTGTAGGAGTTACTACTAAGGAGTGAAAATCAAATAATTGTTTTCCAAAGTATCAGTTGCTGCTACACATGGTGCTGTTACTCAGGTGCTACTACTCATGATGCTATACTCGGTTGCTGCTACTCATGATGTTGTTACTCAGTTGCTACTACTCATGGTGCTATTACTCGGTTGTTGCTACTCATGGTGCTGTTACTCGGTTGCTGCTACTCATTAAGCTGTTACACCAGATGTTGCTACTCGATGTTGTTACTCCTTGATCGATGCTGCTACACCAGATGATGTTACTCGCATCGTTGTTCCTCTGGATGCTGCTACTCACACTACTATTCCTCCAGATGTTGTTACTCCGATGTTGTTACTCCAATGTTGTTACTCCCAATGTTGTTACTCCGGATGTTGTTACTCTGATGCTATTACTTGTACTACTGTTACTCCATCCACATCATTACTGCACCATCATCCTACCAACCGTCACTTCATCCAGGTAGGCTATTAGGTATGCCTCCATGTGACTTTTACCGATTTAATTAAATATCCCATGTTAAGATTTTAATACCTCGGACGACAAAAATTTAAGTTGGGGGGGGGGGGGGGGGGTGTCGTCATAGTCAAGGATGACGTAATAATTTCCTCATAAATCAGTATGACAATCCGTTCATGGTACACCTTACGATTCCCATCAACATGTGATATCATCATTTAATATGTATTGGGATTCGTAAAATGTCTCATCCACCCTATACGAAACAATTACTATTTTTATTTCACCACACTTACCATATTATTTTATGAATTTTCTAGGTTTTCAAGAATTATCGTCCATATTTACCGTTACCACCTTCCATTTTCATTATGTTGTTTTTCCGAATTTGGTATCCACCACCTCACCCAACGGTCTGCTATTACAGAGAGTGCTGCTACAAGTATCCACAGTATGGGTGGGCTGTCTGTGCTGCATGAGCCTGAAAACAAAACTTCAGTTCGCAGCAATCCAGAGGTATGGAAAATCTTTGTTGATGCCGGGTGGGATACCTACTTTGACAGATTTTTGGGGTTTGATGGAGGAATCACAATGGAATTCACACTCAATTTAGAGGATAATTATTCGCAGGTTATAGGTCTGGAAGTTCCTGTCACAGAAGAGGTAATTGCAGAGGTTAGCGGGCTGAGACAGCAAGGGAAAAAATGGTTTTCTCAGAAATTTTCACTCCCAAAATTTCCTGAATTATTCTTGCAAGCAGGAGAAAGTGTCGTTCAAATGGGCAGAGGATACGAGCACATAACTGTGCAATATCCTTGGAATGAAGTTGCATGTTTCATAATAAAAAACATAACCTGCAAGAGCCAGGCCTTGACTTTATTCAAGTATCACTTTAAAATTATAACGCACCTCTGATTTCCATAGGATTAGGTGCATGCCTTAAAAATGCCCTTCCTCCTATTGAAACAGATGTAGGATATGGCACAGTCTGCTCGGTGCTCTCGCCGGATGCTGGCAGTGCTTTCTAACCACAGATTGGTGCGATTATTGGTCATGCATGCAATGGGCAAGCTTCGGGTCTCCTGGGTGGAACTCTATGGGTCCTTAGAAGAAGAGGTAGAAGCCATTATTACTGCTAGAGAAGAGTAACTAGCCTCTCCAGCTGGTCTAGTAGAATAAGAACATTCAAAAGAAGTTGATCAGGAGGAACCTAAGGAAGAAGAGATGATGGTTGATGAGGAGGAACCTGAAGAGATGAGAATCAAGGAGGTAATTGGGGACACAGTCGAGGCTGCCACACAAGAACGAGCCTCTCTTGAAAAGCTCATAGAAGAAGAGATGAGAATGGAGGAAGTAATTGGCGACACAGTCGAGGCTGCCACACAAGAACCAACCTCGCTGGAAAATCCCACAGAAGAAGAAATGAGAATGGAGGAGGTAATTGGCAACACAAACGAGGCTGACACACAAGAACCAGCCTCGCTTGAAGAACCCACAGAGGAAGAAATTATGGAAATTGTGCAAGAAGTCGATGATGTTATACAATCGTCGAATTTTGTCAATGAAGAACAAAGGAGCGAAATTGTGGACAGAGAAATGGCAAGTGATGTTGTTTTGAAAAAAACAGGTGGGGGTGCTACACAAGAACCACCCCCAATTCGGCTAGAACAGGAGGATTCAGCCTGTGAAATCGACGCTAGACCTCAAGAACTGGTACCAAATGTGAAAATATAGGTGATTCATGAGGAACAAGAAGGTAAAGAAGGAATGAACTAGGAGGTCGATAGTGTTCCACAAGAACTAGTATCGACCCGAGAAGAAGAAATGGTGAGCAAGGAGCAAGAGGACAGAAGGGAAATAAGCCGCGGAATTGATGCTGCTCCACAATAACTAGCATCAACCCACATTGAGCTAGTAATGCGCGAATTTTCGGTTCAAACCAGAAATTAAGGTGATGAGTCTATTCCCCGTTCTCTGTTCTAGTCCCTGATGCCCAGAGGGGAAAGGGGATTCCGCTCACCCAAACGATTAATGGAAGAAGTAGTTGTCCCCCCAGTGCTTAAATTTTTTGACACGAACAAGATTGGCCTAGCCACTATTGAACCAGAATACTTAGAGGCTCACGAAGAAGAAAAAGTTCCTGTGGAAACACTGGAACACAAAGTGGTCAATGAAATTATCGACCAGACGACAGAAGCTCTTGGAGGAAACATGGAGGAAGAAGCCTCTAGAGATAGGGAGTCTAGCTATAAGGGCTTGACAAGAGAATCCATTGAGAATACTGGTAGCATTCTGCTACCTCCTGAGCCTGTCATAGGCCCAAAAACTGAATTCATTGTTAAACAAGAATGCGTTGAACAGTGTGAGAAAAGAAGGTTACCTCTCAATAAGAAGTATCAGATCCAGTTCAGTGAAACCATGAGACTAAAAAGGGAGGTTTGGGATTTGAAAAAGCAAGTTTCATGGTTGAAAATAAGGTAAAAATCTACGAATGGAGGGCAATAAAGCCGAAAATCGAGGTCTCCACTGTAGCTACCCATACTGGCCCGATTGAAGAGTTGTTTGAAGGTTGAGAATTTGTATTGGCCACTAAAATTCAGAAGTGGCAGTCTACTGTGAGCGACCATAAGAAGGAAACAACTAGGGTTCAAGAACAGGGCGCTAGAGTTGTCACAGGGTACATGGATCAGTTATACAAGGTGTGACTGAAGCAGGCCAAATAGAAGGCCAAAATAGAGGAATTGGAAGAACAAGTGTAGTTGTTGAAGACAGATAAGGAGAAGATGTTCTCCTTGGCACAATAGGTAATGGCCTGAAGACCTCTTGCACATAGCTATGCCTTATTCCTTCACGAACAATTTCTTTTCTTTTGTATTGAAAGTATATATAAGGAGATTTGGTATGAAATTGAGGACCCCATTCAATTTCTCTGTATTTTAAAAATTCATGATATCATAGGACAACACTTAATGTGAAAGCTCTATATGTATGGGTATTACTTAAGGCATGATCATTCCTTTAACCCCTTTCCATTTGTGGGGGACATCCATTTAAGAGCTTTCACGTCTTATACCATCAATCAGATTAAATGGAGAAAGGTCTAGGATATATTTGAAGAAAATCAAGTTGGAAGGCCATTAATGTTGAGAAGAGAGCATGGTCAGTCCTCAAATATTTATAATAAGCATTATACATTTATAAATATTGAGGGTCGTAAATAACACATGTTGGAAACCCAGAAAATGTGCTCTGACCTATGTGTCGGTGAGATTACGATGTTTCACAAGGAAGCACTGTACAATTTTCAGAAAAGGTGGATGTTGTCATCCTTAGCCCTCAGAGAACGAGAACCATTTGGGGCACCCAAATTTGCATGGGCTTTAGAGAGAATGCCACATTTCATGGCATGCATTCATACCTGTGGGGTCAGATGGATGGGCTTAAGGTTTCAATTTCCCCTTCTCTTGTTGCCAGCCGAGCGATATACTCCTGCATACAATGTTGATCCAGACTGGTGGAAGGATGTTGTTTTGACAGAAGGATATAAGCCACTAGGAATAGAAATGGTTGTAGATTATGACCTCACACAGCTTCATGCCGATCACAATTAGTCCAATCCAGATCTGAGGAGACGATGAGTTGAATGAGGACATGCAGATAGATCAGTTGGGGGGAGATGTTGGGTACCAGATTTGTATACTTTCCTCTCCCATTTTACCCTATATTTCTATCTCTTCGTGCCATTATTACTCTTAAATGCATGAGGTAAAACCCTTTTCCTTATCTTTCATGGGATATTTGATTAATGAAGTATTTGTTATGGAGGTTTTTACCTATTTACATATTGACTCTGATATTTCTACAGAATTGGCTAAAATAGGAGCATTGCAACCGTAAGTCGAGGAACAGCCTATCATCTCTAGCATTTTCCTCATTTGTTGTTATAGCATAACATAATTTTATGTATCAATGCCATTTTAGGCCTTTTCACGGTTTCCTTCTGAGCAACTAGGTTGCTGTTGTAACAAGATGCATTTTTGTAAATATGGAGTTGTTGAGGGAAATCGAGGGTTTCAGGACAATTGTATAAAGAGGCATGTGGGTTGTGAATCAGGGTTAAGCCCTTTGACATATAGATCTTTTCATGAATCTTTTTTATTATTAATCGAATGCACAACAGCTTGTTTCTTCTTCTGTAATTCGTGAGTTTGTCGTAGCCCTAATTAAAGAGTTGGGCCCACTCTTCTGGTCAGGTGTCGCATTTCCCTTTTTCTTGTATTGTTATGTTTTAGTGTGATTTATTTACTGCTGTTACTATTTACGTTTAATTTTTGTGAATGCCCTTTAAATTCTGCAATTTTTTTAATTGTTGTTACAGTAGTCTGTGTTTGATGGATTTAAACCTGTGATCTACAATAGGTCATGTGCTTGTATCTGCATATACTTTACCGTTAGTCTTGAAATAACTAATGCCCTTGGGTTGATAATCTATGTGGAGAAAGGGTTGAATTCTGTTCATATCCAGACACCAACACACACATCCAGCAGGAGCCCTCACCCAAAAAATCGACACAAAAGATCCACAAGTCTGTATACAAGCTTTTCCAAAACTTAGCATACTCTAGACTCAATTTATCCATCTATTTATAACATATTAGCTTGCGCTATTCTATGGTCCACAAACCGTGGTTTGTGGACTCTTTGTCTACCCTTTGACACATTACTATTCATTGGGGACTTTGACCCACCTCAAAGCCCTTGTGCTAGAATAGATTATTACAAAATATTACAAAAACGTTGCACAATTTCTGCTAGGGGACCCTTCTCGAACAAACTCAATTGTGCGCAAGTCCTTTTTAACCGTGATCACCTCTTCACAATTTTTAGTAAGTGTTTGTTTTGTATTTTGCTTTATAAACTGCTCAATATTATTCTTTAAGGTAGAATTGTAGCAATTAATGGTAATGGAGTCATGAGGTCTCATAATTGCTGGAAATTTATTCAAAATGCAATTAAACCTGTAATTGATATATTTCACTTTCTCTTTGTGCTGCATCTTGATATTACCTAATTCTTTCAAAAAAATTGTGGGGGTATTGTCATCAGTGAATTTTTCAATGAAAATATTCTTAAACCCCTTCTAGTTCTATATGGAATTCGAAGGAATACTATGATACCTTACAATTTCTCTTCCATCTAAGGTGCACGAAACAAATCTACATGCAACATCATCATAGTGTACCTCAAGCATTTATAGATGTAGGTAGAAGTTATCTAACTTTTACTTTACCTTTACTGCTTTGTCAGGGTCATACTTTGCTAGGATATTTTCTGGATGCCTTGGAATCTTGTGTAAAACACCCACAAGTGCAAGGGTTCCCTAAGACATCCAATCCAGATCTTGGTTGACCATGTATCTGTCTTCGTCCTCCTCCACCTTATTCGAATTTTATGGCTCCACATCCTCTTCTTCTTCACCGCCTAACCCACGAAAATATTGTCTGAGAGTACGACGTTATCTATGTCACCAAGGTTATATAGTGGAGGTTGCTTTGAATTTTATACGTTCTCCATAGAATATGCTAATTCCTCAAGGGTGGCCCAAAAAAAAATCTTCAATAGTAGAAACCACTATCCCGGTAGGGGTGGTTGGGTTCTTTTTCAGATAAAAATGAAGGTTGTGTACTCCCATAATCAATCAAATATATTTTTAAAACTCACGGGTTACGGGACGGATGAACCAAATCATATCGTAAAATATTTCACAATTTTGTATAAGCTCAGGCTAAGAAGAGTCACCAACTTCAGGAACATGGGTAGGGGAGGTGTTTTGAGTGTTGTTTCCTTGACCTGAAGATGTGATATTGGGATTGGTGGGATTATAAACAGTTAAAAATTGGTTTCCCTCCTTCTAGATACAGAAATGTCTATGGTGCTGGAACCACCAAAATTCAGGGGATATCCTCACACTGTTTGGTGTAGGAGTCCCATCCAGCATATGGCCTGGTTGCTGAATTCTTAAATATTTTCCTTGGCTCTACTTGATCCGAGTAGTTCCAGAAATGCTCAAAAACCAAAGAGGGCTCAGGCAAGGCTCAAATTTCAAAGTTGTTGAATCTCAGCAACATTGACACCAACTCATAGAGCTCGGTGATATATTTCTGACGACACAAATGACACCTCAATCTGAGTTTGTATCAGAAACTTATTACAATTTGAATTTTGCAAATTGTAAGGAGATGTGGGGCCTACTTTGCTTATGTTGCACCCACATGACCAATGAGCCACTAACACATGGCACATCATAAAAATTTACCTCCTTGTCTGGACAAAACAAAAACATATTTATATATATTAAAATTCAAAAACTTAAAAAATATATATAGTAAAAAGTGGTTATTAAATTAACCATATAATAAAACAAACATATTATAGTATGGTTATTTTAAACATATATCCAAAATCAGGGAATGAATGGTTTATTAACATATATGGCATATGGTTTAAGAAAAACCATTGTAAGGAAGCTCATAGGTCAAATGATTATTGGTAAAATAATGAAACAGAGGCGAATTTTTATTAAAGACATAACACATGATTGGAACCATAGGTAACAAACAAAGGTGGAATATGGAGTGACGACAACGCATAAACGGTGAACATGGTAGGTGATATGGATCCCATGACCGACGACAACAAGCACTAAAACAGTGTGTAGCCACATATAGTCTATGGGATAACCATATTGTAATGGTGGGTGTTCAACATGTTTTATATAGTACAATGGTTACACAAAAAACCAAGGGTACACGAGTTTGAACACACGACCCTCCAAATAATCATATGCCAACTAGGTTGGCATGGAAATTTTTTTTCTAAAGTTTTAATATTTAAGTTGTGATTAGTTGTGCGAAGAGGGGGGAGACCGGTGGGACAGGTCACGATTAGAAATTTGCAGAGCGGAACCCAGTGTGGATCTTGGAGCGGTGGAACACTGATGCTGGGGAACCATGAGGAATCTAAAAGATTCCCTTGGATCTGATTTTTCGTAGAGGCGAAAGTAAATCATATTTATACTCATTTTTATCAGAATTTTGCAAGGAGAGCAACAATGAAGTCTAATTTATCCTATGAGCATCATATCTTCATTCAACTTGCAGGGATGAATCTTTTAGCCACCTATAAAATTTGTCATACCAAATGGTGGTTAAATCTTTTTTAGCCTTCAAAAGATAGTTTCCTTTGAAATCCTATCATCTTTTGAAGTCTTATGATGCCCTTTAACCTTTGAGTTAATCTTCACTTTTGTTTCCCTATTTTACCTGTTATTCACTAGGGGAAAAACTGCTTAAGAGACTTCATTTTTCCCTCATTACCCTTCTCTGTTTCATCCTCCATATCCATCCAGAATACCTTCATCTAACCTTCTAAACCATCCCAAATCCCTTTGAACCTCTAAAAATCCCTTTTATAGGTTTAAAACACCCCTTTCCCCCTCTACTGAAAGCCAAAAAGTCTTGAAAAAAACCTTCATTTTGGCCTAAAAAACCCATTTTTTCTCTTTAAGGCCTTAAGCCCCTTTGGCCTTAGCCCCAGCTCCTTTTTTCCACATAAAACCCGGATTCGTAACCCAAAGCTAACCCCCATCGTGCAATTGCAATCGAGGTTTTCTTATTTTCTTATTTTCCTTTTACTTTCAAAAAACTCCGATGCGATAAGCCTTTTTCTTTTAAACCCCCAATCTCCTCGCCTTCTTCACATAACCCACAACCCCGCAATCGGGTGCTAAAAACACTAAAAAGCCATTTCTCGAACCTTATTTTCCTTTGTTTTTTATAAACCCGACGTTATGATTTGAAACAAATCTGGGCCATCGATCTCTGCAGATCAACGACCATCAGCTAAATCGCAATCACAATTTTTCTCCCATCAGCTAATCGCAATCACAAGTTTCTTCCCAGCGCAAATCAAAAATTCCTTTTCCCTGTTCCGATGTGATTCTGCAATCTAATCTCATTCATCGATCATCCTTCTGATCCGACGGTCAGTGCAACATCGCATCACAACTCTTCCCTTTATTCTTTCCCTTTTCCTGTTCGGATGTGATCCCTCCAATTTAATCTCAGCTGTCGAATCCACAAGAACCGATGGTTGAGATTCAATCACGCTCCGCTCATAATCCCTCCGTCATCACCCCACCGATTCAATCCTGATTGTTGATCCCTCATACTGATCCAACGACCAATGCTTAATCCCATATCACAGACTCAAAAAACCCGGCACTTTTGCCTCTTTCCTTTTCTCCGATGCGATTTAATCCTAACCGTTCATTCCACCAGATCCAACGGCCAGCATTTCATCGCATCGCGCCCTTCGATCACATAAGACTCCATCGTCTCGACCTCTGATTTAATCTCCACCGTCGATCTCTTTTTATATCGGATGGTCCACATTATGTCCGCTCTTAAAAATCCCGCCCTTCTCTTTCTCCCCATCATTAGATCTTGATTTTCCATTCCTAAGATCCAACAGTCAGGATCTAAACTGCCATTGACCCTACCCACCTTTTTCGCCTGTGCATCTTGCCATCCATTACGTGTGATCCGCACCGTTGGATCTGCTACCCCTCATCCGATGGCTGAAACTCCATATCGCATAATTTTGCGCCTGAACGTTAACGCCAAAAAATTACGTGAAATGGGCAGTATTAAAAAGACACATGTCAGCAGGTTTGTGATATCACGTTTTTTTGGAGAAAATTTAAAACCTCTCCAATGTCACGCGAATAACACCAGTGGTTTTCTTAAAAACCACTCCCCCCTCCGCAATGCTACTTCCGCTTCGATCATAGTTTTCGATCTCCAAAGATCGGACGGTTCTTATTTGATCTCACCCCCTTCTTATTTTTCCACCAAACTTGTCCCCATTGTTTTCATTTTCGATCTCGACTATCCATCATTTAAATCCAATGGCCCAAATCAATTTGCGACCCCAAGCCATTGCCCCTCACCTTTGCTCCCAAAACATTACCGATTCATCCCAACCATTGGATATTCTAATCCAACGGCTCTTATTCAACTCCACCACCAACTCATTCGCCCACCCTCTATTTTCCCAAATAACCCCACCGATCAATCTCAGCCGTTCATCAATCTAAATCGAAGGCCCAAAATTAATATTACTACGATTCACCCAAATACCTCCCAATTGACTCCATCAAGTGATCTCGACCGTTTGTTTTTTTCATCCAACGACCATGATTTAATCTCGCACCCAAAACCTCAAATGCAGCCTTTAGCCTATTTTTCACTCGATTTTCTTAACTTTGTTTGCTTTTTGCAGGTTATTAAGGTTTTTTCTATAAATTTAAAGAAGAAACGAAGGCCGGGGATGATGATTCCACAGGCCATTATTCACGAAGAAAAATAATTTACAAGGGTTCAAACTGTGATTTTTCCATGCCTCATGAGCATTTGTGAAGTCACAAAACCTCTGCGCGCCTGCAAAACAACAAAAAACACAGTGAATATCAAACAGACAAAGTGTATCAGTGTTACAACATAATATCAGAGCATAATGTGAAGATTAATTATTTTAAGCAAAGTTTAAAGGGGATTAAGGAAGAAAGCTCAGAAATCAAAGGCCTGATCCGCAGACAAAGACAGTATGAAGGCCAGAAGACAAAGATTAAGAATAATTAGGCTTAAAACATAGACCAAAAACAAATTAAAGGTGTTTTAGGAAAAACAAGGATATATATTAGTTTGAAAGGCCTCCACTATCATATCAAAGGCCAATTACCCTCTTCAGCTACCAAAGCGCCACCTACAAGCTTCCATAAATCAAAAGAAGGCCTAGTTATTGCCCAGTCAGTGATATTATTGCCTGAAGACAGATAGAGTTATTGCCAACCTGCTTAAAGAGTTTTAAAGTCAACAAAGACTGCTTAGTAGCTTGAATACTTAATGAAAACCAATTAATACAAAGGAAATATCAGAAATCTTCTCTGTTGAGCCCCTCAAAGGCCAAGAAGCATTAACTTGTATTAATTGAACCTAAAGATCTTTCCTTTCATCCCACCTCCTCTTTCTTTTATAAATACTTCTGAAGAAGATGAGATGTTGTTGGTTATTGGACTTTGATGTAATAGTTACAATATCGAACCATTTTTGAATGTAAATAATTTCCGAAGCTCTAAAGCTCTATTGAAAGTTATTGGAGAAGTTAGGCTGAGAAGAGAAGTTGTTGCTGTGATGAAACATTGGACTTGTAGTTTGTAACTGGATTGACAATCAATATACAAGCTGATTCTTGGGATCCTGGTCTATATCATTGGTGAAGTACCTCTTACTGTTATTGTTTTCCTTTCATGTATGCCATTTTGTTCACTTTTCTCTGATAAATAATAGCAAATATAGGGCTAGGATTTACTGTCAAAAGTACCCTACTCTCACTAATAATTTTTATCTATATGTTTTCTGCTAATTGTGATATTTTGGAATGACTTAAATTAAGTGTAAACATTATCAAGGAATGTTGGTTTGTCCATGTCTTGAGGTGCAAAACTTGAAAGGAAGTTCTTGAATGATATTTTTATTACATTCTAAGTAGAGTTAAACTAGAAAAGTTTATGATTTTCCCTGTCTTCTAGTTCTTTCTCCAAAGGTTGTTTTGAAAGTTTCCCTAAGAGTATGATGAAAGCAGTTTATGATTGTAATACATCTGACCTGATCTTAAGCTCCACTTTGTTTTCTTATCTGTTTTCATCCCTTCTGAAAGTAGTCTAGTGTGATTACTGGATTGTTTTCTAATAAGTTAGCTTTAATACAAGCATATCCAAATAAGTTTATGGTTAGCCCTATCTTTGGTTGGTTTCAAACAGTTGCTTAAAAAGGCTTTTCTTGTTTGGAAAGTTGATAAATCCTTGTTGAAATTATTCAATTTTTCCACCTTCACAACACTTTAATGTTCCATTCCATCATTTAACCTAAAGGGTCTTTTGTTATACATGACTTGCCCCTTGGACCACTCTTGAATTTGTTGTACAATTAAACCCTTTTGTGACTCCATTGCCTAATGGTTTAAAGTTGTTTCATACTAATCCTATCTGTTGAATTCTTGTCAATATCCTTGCATCTTCACACTTTGAAACTCTTTCATTTTGTGATATTCCATCCAATTAAATATCATACCTGACCAACCAAACAAACAAAAAACCCTTGTTCCTAATAACTAGCCTAATATCATACTAAAAGCCTTAAAGAAAAATCAATCTTTGCACTTATAGAGAGATCCCTCTCTAGATTCAGGAGGGCTAGATCCTAGAATCCCAAAGTGGTTTTTGATGTAGTCTCTACAACATTTATTCTTGCCATTCTACTAAATTACAGAGACCTACCATTTCTGGTGACCATACTGGGGATCGTTCTGAGTAAAATCCTTAAAACAAGACACTCAACATTCAATGTAGTATAAGTGGCTCTTTTCAAGCACTACCAAAGCAAATGGTAACCATGATGGGAATTATTTGAATCAGTGACAAGCTAAGTAACCCTTAGGATTCTCATAGTGCCTTATCAAACCTTGAAGGAAATAGCTAGCTAAGCCATAAGAGTAAAACTCTGTTTTCCTCATCACCATAGCTAAGTGTTGAAATAGATTTAGGACACTCTTATAACCATAGGACTATAAAAGACTCAGAAAACCCAAAAACATTTTAGATTGGTATATGGTGGTGGAACATAAAACATTTTACCTCCAAAAAGAGCTAAAACTTTCCACCTGGTGACTCCACAATCCTAAATATACCTAAAGACTCCACTGGGAAACCCATTAATATCATAACATCATACAAACTCAGTTAAGAAAACTTTGAGGATTAAAGTTTCCTTGCTAAAGATCAGTTAGCCTCTTAAAGATTGTCATATTTGGTTAAAAATTTTCTTATTATTGGGTCTGAAAACATAGCATAGTGGCTTCTAGAATAGTTCATGCTAGAGCCTACCCTGACCAAAACCCCCTGAGATAGTTGATAATCCTGAAAGCATACTTAGGAAGTCTCCTAAGGCTCAAACTTCGATTGTGGTCAGACCAATCTAAAGAGATAATTATGTTCCTGAAAACCTTGCATCTCTACAAGATTCACAAGTTGACTTGAGAAACCCATTCAGAACTAGGTCACTTGATGATATAAATCAGATATATTTTGAGTCTCCTACTTCATCCCAAGATAGAAGTGAACATCCTGGTAGCAGAGAAACTACCCCACCTGATTTGGATTTCCTTCATAGTTTTGGTGTCTCTCATCCTAGATCTGCTCAACAATCTCTTGTTGGTCCCTCCACTTCTGTTATCCACACACCCACTATCCAAAACACTCCATTTCAGCCCACTTTCCCTCTTGTCAATCAACCCCTTGTAAACCCCCCACTTTTTCCACAACCTCCTATCATGGCAACAAGGCATGCCCCTCTAGTCCTTCCTTTACCTCTAGTCAATCTTCCACAGGACTATCAGTCCAAGATACCATTGTTTGATGCTAGTGGTACTACTACTACTTCACAACAAGTGGACAAGATGAATGACTACTCTGATAGGAATGATATTGATGATGAAACTACCAAACTTAGATTATTTGCTCAAAGTTTAAGGGGAGAAGCAAAAAAATGGTTCAAAGGCTTAACCCCTCACAATATTAATGATCTCCAAGCCCTCCATTAGTTATTCTTAAACAAATGGGAAGTTAGAAAAAACGCTCTCCAAATACTTTTAGACTACAAAAATCTCAAAAGAACAACTGGGGAGAGTGTCCAAGATTATTGCGCTAGGTTCAATAGTGTTTATAATGCACTGCCCCCAGACTTAAAACCTCCACAAGGCTCAACTTTAAACAAATTTCCTGAAGGATTTGATCCTGAAATGGCCTATCAGCTAAGAGAGAGAGATCCTTTGACTCTAGAAGATATGCAGAAAGGAGCCTTAGTTGTGGAAGTGAATTTGATGGAGAAAAGAGCCAGAATGAGGAATGAGAAGAAAGTATCATTTAGGGAGGAATCTACACCCTCCACATCTAGCTCTAAAATGGAAAGGATGATGGAAGAAATGATGAAAAATATGAGCATACTTGTGAAAGTTCAAGCTAGAGAGAACCAATCAGCTCCCCAAAACAAAAATCAAAATCAAAATCAGAATTTTAGGAGAAACCAACCTCAAAACAGGCCAAGAGAGGATGATCAATATATTATTCCTTCTTTTCATCAAAACTATGTAAGTGAGGTTGAAGAAACAAATGAACAAACAGAGGAAGATGACATAAACATGCTGGGAGTAGATAATGATTTTCATGTTCCTTACAATAGAAAACAAGGTCTATACACACCTTATGATGATAAAAGATCAGAGGATGAATATTACTATCAAGAGCTAGAAAATGTCATCATAGAAACCCCAAAAGAATATCACCTTAGGAGTAAAAAGAATCAGGAATCTCCCAAGACTAAAACCTCTGAAAAATATGCAAAAAACAACCCTATGAATAAACCCAAAATTGTAAAACAGAAAGACAAAATAGTGGTTGTAAATTCTGATCAAAGTAAAGAGAAAGGCACTCAAATTAATGAAAAACAGAGTGCAGATCTTAGCAACGTTAACACTTTAGCTAGTGCTCCTATTAAAACAATTTTGACCAATGTAAATAGAGGGAATCAATAAACTAATTTTGCTGATAAAGTAGTAACTAACAAGGCTGAAACAAACATTATAAAAAGTCAGTTGACTTTTAGTTTGGAACAGGAAATTGCCAAGATTAAAATCTCTGTTCCCCTTACTGAATTAGCCACCCAAGATGTATATAGATCACAAATTTTGAAAGCTTTCAAAATAGCATAAAATAATGGCACTGTCAACCTCAATGATGACCAACTAGAGCTCTTATTTGGTCCTAAGATTGAGGGAAGATACCAAGAAGCGTCAATTCCTCCTTTTTATGTTGGTTTGAAAATTCATGACAAAATTTTACACAATGCCATGCATGATTCAGGGGCTTCTCATAACTTAATACCCAAAGTAGTAATGGAGAGTCTAGGCCTTGAAATCACAATACCATACAAAGATATATACTCCTTTGACTTGAGTAAAGTGAAATGTTTAGGTTTGATTAAAGACCTCTGTGCAAACTTAGCACAAATTCTAGCCAAGTGTTTAGTAATGGATATTGTAGTGGCTAATGTACCCCCTAAATATGGTATGCTGTTATCAAGATCATGGGGAGCTAAGTTACAAGGAACAATGCAAATGGATATGACATATGCTACCATCCCTGTTTTTAATCAAACTAGAAGACTTTATAGGGAATCTCACATGCAATACATGGTTAGTAGATAAGAGAGACCCAAAACTCCTCTCTTTATTCTGTGCATATAGGCCTTGACTCATTTATCCTCTTCAATCATGAAACATTCAATGAGCAAGAAACCTTGACTGACTTAGTGGCCACCCCTCACAATAACATAGTGGTAGACATAGAAAAAGAGGGAGACAAGACAAAAGTATTAAAATAGTTGGTCAAATTATAAAATCATAAAAAAAAAATCACAGGTCTAGAGCTACAAAACAGTCATCCATTGTTTTCCAATTTTGAGAGTCAAGAGAAGAGTCCTCAACATAATGAAGAACATGAGGAACTAAACCAAATTCAACATAGTGCTAACTCACAAGAACCATCTGAAAGCACACAAGATAAAGAGGATAGTAGTCAAACTAGAAAATCTAAAACTAGTCCTCTTTGCAGTATGAATTTTGATGGGTCTTGCACCAAGAAAAATGCAGGTGCAGGCATATGGATACACAACACAGAAAACAATCATGCTAAAGGGAATTCCTACAGGTTAAATTTTCAATGTTCAAATAACATAGCTGAGTATGAAGTCCTCCTTTTAGGCCTACACTTATTGAAGAAATTAGGGGCCAAAAGGATAAAGGTTCATGGGGATTCAGAGCTGGTTATTAAGCAAGTGAATGGGGAATATAGTGCCAAACATCCCAGACTTAGAGCCTATAGAAATGATTCCACGGACTTGTTAAAAACATTTGATGAATCTCAACTTATCTTTATCCCAAGAAACCAAAATTTCCTTGCTAATGGTTTAGCCTTTGCTGCTAGAACTCTCTAACACCTTATGAAACCAAAAAATGCACCACCCAAGTCAAATTTAGACCAGCTGTCCCAGACAATGAAAAATATTGGCAAGTGTTTGATGGATATAAACAAATAGAAGACTTCCTGCAGTACATAAATGAATTTGAGCTGCCAAGTTCAGTTTCAGATTATGAACCAGACTGTCCTATTGAAGAAAACCCACTTGATGAAGAAGTAAAGTCTCCAAAGATTGCTGATATAAATCTGTTATCTAATAAACTTGAAAATACCATAGATATTAGTGTATATTTAGAAAAATAAGACTTAGAGATGCTACAATCTAACACTCAAAACTTGCCAGAAGGACTGGTCCCACTAGAAGAATTGTTTAATTTTAATGATGTTGCCAAAAAACCAAGACTGGAACCTGTTGAAACTGAAGTAAAAGAGTGTAACATAGGCAGTAAACAAGAACCAAAAATGATCAAACTATCTAAAACCTTGTAGCTCGCATTAAATTGAAGTACATTGAGCTCCTTAAGGAATTTTCTGATGTGTTTGCATGGAGTTATGAGGATCTAAAGTCCTATGATACAGAAATAATTCAACATAAGATACCCCTCAAAGAAATCCAGAAATCTTTTAAACAAAAATTGCGCAGAATTAACCCTGTTCAATTACCTCTGGTGGAATAGGAAATTAAGAAAATACATGAAGCTGGAATTATTGTCCCTATTAGATATTCAGAGTGGGTATCTAATCTTGTGTCAGTTAGGAAGAGAACATGAGAGATTAGGCTTTGTATTGATTTTAGGAACTTAAACAAAGCCTCTCTGAAGGACAACTACCCTTTACCCAAGATGGATCATATTTTACAAAGGGTAGTTGGTTCTAAAATGATTTATTTGTTAGATGGCTTCTCAGGATACAATCATATATTAGTACATCCTGATGATCAACTTAAAACAACCTTTACTACACCTTGGGGTAATTTCATGTATGTGAAATTGCCCTTTGGTTTAATGAATGCTAGTGCTACATTTCAGAGAGCCATGGATATTTCATTCTCAGAAGAATTAGGACACTTCATCATTATTTACCTTGATGATATCACTGTTTTTTCCAAAACAAATGAAGAGCACCTAGAACACTTGAAAAAAGTCTTTGAGAAATGCAGAAAATTTGGGTTATCTTTAAATCCAAAGAAAACAATGTTTGCTCTCCAAGAAGGTAAAATGCTTGGACACATCATATCAGAAGAGGGAATAAAGATAGACCCAAAGAGGATTGGTATATTGCAAATCAATCATCCTAGAAATATCAAGGAACTTCAATCTTTCATTGGGAAGATTAATTTCTTAAGAAGGTTCATACCCAACTTAGCTGAACTCCTTAGAAACATAACAAATATGCTCAAAAAGGAAGAAGGAGTTAAATGGACCTTAGAAGCAAAGAAATTGAACTGGTAAAACAAGCATTAACCAAAACACCAGTTCTCATTAGTCCTGATTTTTCAAAGGATTTCTTCATTTTTTCATTTGCATCAGAACGGACAATGGCTGCTATCCTATTACAGAAAAACTTGAAGGGACAAGAGTAGCCAATTTCATTCTTTATCAAGGCATTAAGATATGCACCTCTGAAGTACAATATCATGGAAAAACAAGCCTTTGCCTTAGTCAAAGCCTTAAAAGACTTCAGAGTTTACATTTTACATTCAAACATAATTGCATTTGTGCCTAATTCAGTTGTAAAGAATATTTTAACACAAGATCCAGATGGCAAAAGAGGAAAGTGGATAGCTATGATACTTGAATATGATTTATAAATCAAGCCCACTAAGCTCATAAAAGGCCAAGGACTAGAAATATTAATGGCTGAGTCTAATTTTGAAGCTCTTGATATAAACATGTTAGATGCTTTAGATGAACAGGAGGAGTTGTAAACTCAAACTATTGAAGATCATTTTCTAAATTCATCTTGGTATGTTGATATTTTGTATGTTTTGTTCAATTTAAATACACCTCTTGGTTTGTCTAAAACAAAGGCAAGATTTTTAAAGTTGAAAGCTGTTAATTACTACATTTTGGATAAATGTCTATATTGGAAAAATGCTAGTGGATTATTGCTTAAATGTTTGCCTGAGAATGATGCAGATAAGATCAAGCATGAATTACATGAAGGAGAATGTGGAGGCCACCTCTATTGGAAGATAAATGCCAATTAAATCCTTAGAGCTGGTTACTATTGGCCCACCCTCTTTCAAGATGTCCACAAGATGATTATTGCCTGTCACAAATGCCAACTCTTTGAAGGCAAAAGAAAAATGCTTCCCTCACCCTTGCATCCAATCACTGTTGAAGCTCCTTTTCAACAGTGGGGTCTAGACTTCATTAGGGAAATCCATCTAGCCTCATCTACCCAACATAGATGGATCCTCACTGCAACAGACTACTTTATCAAATGGATAGAAGCCAACCCTTCTGGGCAAGCAAATGACTCTGTCATTATAAAATTCCTTGAAACCCATATCCTATCTAGATTTGGCCGTCCTAGAAAGATTATCGCTGACAATGCTGCTGCATTTGGATCCAAAAAGATGGTTGAATTCTGTCATAAATATTAGATTACATTGGGCCATTCCACTTCTTATAACCCTCAAGGTAACGAGTTAGCAGAATCCTCAAACAAGAGTTTGGTGAATATAATCAAAAATTTGTTGGAAGACAATAAGAAATCATGCCACACAAAGCTAGTTCATGCATTATGGGCTGACAAATTAACACTTAAGAAATCAATTGGAATGTCACCCTATCAGCTAGTTTATGGGATAGATGCAATTTTTCCAACCAGCCTAAGAGTTCTAGTCATGAAGTTGATCCAAGAAGTACAGTCTGAGGATAATGATATGACAAGAAGAATAAATCAGACTATACATCTTCAACAAACAAGAGAGGAAGTCTACAATAGAGCACTACACAAGCTAGAAAACATCAAGATGTTGTTTGATAAAAGGACAAAGGCCAGTGATTTTAGCATTGGTGAAATTTTTTTGAAGTGGGATTCCAGGAGAGAAGATAAGGGAAAACATGTAAATTTTGATAACTTATGGCTAGGCCCTTATCTCATTCATTCAACTGCTAGTAACAATGCATATTTCTTGCAGGAATTGAATGGAATTGAAGTCTTTGGAGGTCCTGTCAATGGCAGGATGCTCAAACATTATTTTTCTTGACTATACCAGTTTGAATCTTTTTTATGTTTCCATTGTAAATTATCATTGTTTGAACATTGCATTCAAAGTTATAAAAATAAAAAATACAAAAACAATAGAAAAGAAAATAGGGAAAGTTGTAAAAACAAGAAAGGTATATCCCCATACCAAAAAAGAGAAACAAAATTTGAAAGTGTGCAAGCTCAAATGCCACTCCTAAACACACACTTCTAGTTAGTCATACAGCCTAATCATGACTAATTAGTGAATTAGATCAGCCAAACAACATAATCTTGGCTTATCAGTAAGGTAGATTAGGATAGAAAAACAAAGGTTCAAACAAGCTCAAAATCTGAACCTATGAATTTCAGAAGAAAGAATGCCTCTAATTAGATCAAATCTTGAGCCAAGAATAGAAAAAAAATGGTTCCAATATGCTTAAAACTTGAACCAAGAAAGAAAGAGGAGACAACTCAAACAAATTCAAAACAAAGCTGAAGAAATAATGAAGGATGTTTTTGATTTTCAGATCTTAAGTCTTCACAATTTTGTTTTACTTTTCTGCAAATTGAAGTCTATGTGCAGCTTGTTTTTATGCCATAGATCAGCAGCAAGTTAGACTGCTTAATCCTGACTTGACTAGTTTTCAATTTCTGTTTTAGAATATAGAGAAAAAAAATATGTTAGACAGTGTAAATCCTAACAGATAGTAGTTAGGTAGAGAAATTTATGAGTTCAACTGCTTAATCTGAACTCATGAAGGAATAAGAGCAGAAATAGATAAGTTTTATGTTTTCAATAAAAGAAGAAAATGTTGATGAAAAGAGTTTGCCAATCCAAATGCACTCTGAAGAATAAAAAATGTTAGAATCATTAGGATTGGGTAGGTAGAGATGTTTATTTTGTAGAATTCCATTGTTTCAAATTGTTGCAAAGATTGTCAAATCAAAAGAAGATCGACAAAAGAAAAGAAAGGTTGCTGCCCAATGGATAAGGCACTGGTTTACTGAAAAGCCAGAGATAAATAGCTGAGGTTCTTGTCACCTTCAAGAAGATGCCATCCCCAAGTGGAGCCACTGTTAGCCACCTATAAAAATTTTCATATCAAATGGTGGCTAAATATGGTTTATCCTTCAAAAGATAGTTTCCTTTGAAATCCTATCATCTTTTGAAGTCTTATGATGCACTTTAACCTTTGAGTTAATCTTCACTATTGTTTCCCTATTTTACCTGATGTTTACTAGGGGAAAAACTGCTTAAGAGACTTCGTTTTTGCCTCATTACCCTTCTCTGTTTCATCCTCCATATCCATCCATAAATACCTTCATCTAACCTTCTAAACCATCCCAAATCCCTTTGAACCTCTAAAAATCCCTTTTATAGGTTTAAAATGCCCCTCTCCCCCTCTCCTGAAAGCCAAAAAGTCTTGAAAAAAACCTTCATTTTGGCCTAAAAAACCCATTTTTTCACTTTAAGGCCTTAAGCCCCTTTGGCCTTAGCCCCAGCTCCTTTTTTTCACATAAAACCCGTAGCGGTAACCCAGAGCTAACCCCCATCATGCAATTGCAATCGGGGTTTTCTTATTTCTTTATTTTCCTTTTACTTTCAAAAAACTCTGATGTGATAAGCCTTTTTATTTTAAACCCCCAATCTCCTTGCCTTCTTCACATAACCCACAGCCCCGCAATCGGGCGCTAAAAACACTAAAAAACCCTTTCACGAACCTTATTTTCCTTTTTTTTTTTTATAAACCCGACGTTATGATTGGAAACAAATCTAGGCCATCGATCTCTGCAAAAAACCGGCCATCGGCTAAATCACAATCACAATTTTTCTCCCATTGGCTAATCACAATTGCAAGTTTCTTCCCATCACAAATCGCAAATTCCTTTTTCCTGTTCTGATGTGATTCTGCGATCTAATCTCAGCCGTCGATCATCCATCTGTTCCGACGGTCAGTGCAACATCACATCGCAACTCTTCCCTTTATTCTTTCCCTTTTCCTATTCCAATGCAATCCCTCTGATTTAATCTCAACCATCGAATCCACAAGAAATGACGGTTGAGATTCAATCGTTCTCTGCCCATAAGCCCTCCGTCATCACCCCGCTGATTCAATCCTGACCATTGATACCTCATACTGATCCGACGGCCAGTGCTTAATCGCATATCACAGACTCAAAAACCCCTGCACTTTTTCCTCTTTCCTTTTCTCCGATGCGATCTAATCTTGAACATTCATTCCACCAGATCCAACAGCTAGCGTTTCATCGCATCGCGCCCTTTGATCACATAAGCCTGCACCATCCCGACCTCTAATTTAATCTCCACCGTCGATCTCTTTTTAGATCGGAAGGTCCACATTATGTCCTCTCTTAAAAACCTCACCCTTCTCTTTCTCCCCATCAACAGATCTCGACCGTACATTCCTGAGATCCAACGGTCAGGATCTAAACTACCACTGACCCTACCCACCTTTTTCACCCGTGCATCTTGCCCTCCATTGTGTGCGATCCGCACCATTGGATCTTCTTCCCCTCATCCAACGGCTGAAACTCCATATCGCGTAATTTTGCGCCTGAACGTTAACACCAAAAAATTACGGGAAATGGGTGGTATTAAAAAGACACGTGTCAGCAGGTTTGTGGTATCGCGTTTTTTTGGAGAAAATTTAAAACTGCTCCAATGCTATGCGAATACCACCAGTGGTTTTCTTAAAAACCACTACCACCTCCACAATGCTACCTCCGCTTTGATCATAGCTGTCGATCTCCGAAGATCGGACGGTTCTTATTTGATCTCGCCCCCTTCTTATTTTTCCACCAAACTTGTCCCCATCGTTTTCATTTTTGATCTCGACCGTCCATCATTTAAATCCAATGGCCCAGATCGCTTTGTGACCCCAAGCCATTGCCCCTCACCTTTTCTCCCAAAACATCACCGATTCATCCCAACCATCGGATATTCTAATCCGACAACTCATATTCAACTTCACCACCAACTTGTTCGCCCACCCTCTATTTTCCCAAATAACCCCACCGATCAATCTCAGCCATTGATCAATCTAAATCGATGGCCCGGACTTAATCTTACCACCATTCAATCAACCGCCTCCCAATTGACCCCATCAAGTGATCTCGACCATTGGTTGTTTTCATCCAACGGCCATGATTTACAGCACCCGAAACCTCCAAAGCAGCCTTTAACCTATTTTTCACTAGATTTTCTTAACTTTGTTCGCTTTTTGCAGGTTATTAAGGTTTTTTCTATAAATTTAAAGAAGAAACGAAGGTTGGGATGATGATTGCACAGGCCATTATTCATAAATAAAAAGAATTTACAAGGGTTCAAACTGTGATTTTTCCATGCCTCATGAGCATTTGTGAAGTCACAAAACCTCTGCGCGCCTACAAAACAACAAAAAACATAGTGAATATCAAACAAACAAAGAGTATCAGTGTTCCAACATGATATCAGAGCATAATGTGAAGATCAATGATTTTAAGCAAAGTTTAAAGGGGATTAAGGCAGAAAGCTCAGAAATCAAATGCCTAATCCATAGATAAAGATAGTATGAAGGCCAGAAGACAAAGATTAAGAATAATTAGGCCTAAAACACAGAACAAAAATAGATTAAAGGCGTTTTAGGAAAAACAAGGAAATGTATTAGTTCGAAAGGCCCCCACTGTCATATAATTACCCTCTTCAGCTACCAAAGCACCACCTACAAACTTCCATAAATCAAAAAAAGGTCTAGTTATTGTCCAGTCAGTGATATTTTTTCCTGAAGATAGACAAAGTTATTGCCAACCTGCTTAAAGAGTTTTAAAGTCAAAACAGACTGCCTAGTAGCTTGAATAATTAATGAAAACCAATTAATACAGAGGAAATATCAGAAATCTTCTCTGTTGAGTCCCTCAAAGGCTGAGAAGCATTAACTTGTATCAATTGAACCTAAAGATCTTTCCTTTCATCACACCTCCTCTTTCTTCTATAAATACTTCTAAAGAAGATGAGATGTTGTTGGTTATTGGACTTTGATGTAATAGTTGCAGTATCGAACCATTGTTGAATGTAAATAAGTTCTGAAGCTCTGAAGCTCTGTTGAAAGTTATTAGAGAAGTTAGGCTGAGAAGAGAAGTTGTTGCTGTGATGAAACATTGGACTTGTAGTTTGTAACTGGATTGACAATCAATATACAAGCTAATTCCTGGGATCCTGGTCTATATCATTTGTGAAGTACCTCTTACTGTTATTGTTTTCCTTTCATGTATGCCATTTTTTTCACTTTTCTCTGATAAAGAACAGCAAATATAGAGCTAGGATTTACTGTCAAAAGTACCCTACTCTCACTGATAAGCTTTATCTTTATGTTTTCTGCTAATTGTGATATTTAGGAATGATTTAAATTAAGTGTAAACATTATCAAGGAATGTTGGTTTGTCCATGTCTTGAGGTGCAAAACTTGAAAGGAAGTTCTTGAATGATATTTTTATTACATGCTAAGTAGAGTTAAACTAGAAAAGTTTATGGTTTGCCCTGTCTTCTAGTTCTTTCTCCAAAGTTTGTTTTGAAAGTTTCCCTAAGAGTATGCTTAAAGCATTTTATGATTGTAATACATCTGACTTGATCTTAAGCTGCACTTTGTTTTCTTATCTTTTTTCATCCCTTCTGAAATTAGTCTAGTGTGATTACTGGATTTTTGTCTGATAAGTTATCTTTAATACAAGCTTATCCAAAGAATTTTATGGTTAGCCCTATCTTTGGTTGGTTTCAAACAGTTGCTTAAAAAGGCTTTTCTTGTTTGGAAAGTTGATAAATCCTTGTTGAAATTATTGGCTTTTTCCACCTTCACAACACTTTAATGTTCCATTCCATCATTTAATATAAAGGATATTTGATATAGATGACTTGCCCCTTGGACCACTCTTGAATTTGTTGTACAATTAAACCCTTTTGTGACTCCATTGCCCAATGGTTTAAAGTTGTTTCATACTAATCCTATCTGTTGAATTCTTCTCAATATCCTTGCATCTTCACACTTTGAAACTCTTTCATTTTGTGATATTTCATCCAATTAAAGATCATACCTGACCAACCAAACAAACAAAAAACCCTTGTTCCTAATAACTAGCCTAATATCATACTAAAAGCCTTAAAGATAAATCAATCTTTGCACTTATAAAGAGATCCCTCTCTGGATTCCAGAGGGCTAGATTCTAGAATCCCAAAGTGGTTTTTGACATAGTCTATGCAACATTTAGTCTTGCCATTCTACTAAATTAAAGGGACCTACCAGAATCTTTTGGGAAACTTGAGGAATCTAAAATATTCACTCGGGGCGAAATTTTCACAGTTTCAGAACCAGATTGAGTTTATACTCATTTTTCTCAAAATTTTGAAAGGAGCACAATAGTGAATTCGAATTTGTCTTTTGAGTAGCATAATTTCATTCAACCAGTGATAAGGAATCTTTGGGGTAATATTTCAAATTCCCAAGGGTCCATATTTTGACCAAGTGAGAACGGGGTTAAATTTATAGTCATTTTTCACGATTTTATGCTAGGAATTCAATGGTGCAGTCCATTTCTTCAGTAGAGGTATGAATTTCCATGCTATCCCCAGAAGTGCAGGTATAAGGTGCCTTTTTGTACATGCATTTAATTCTAATTTTGCTAAATATTAATGAGAGAAGCCTCCCCACTTTGAGCAGAGCCAAGAGACCTAGCCCACACTGGGTGAACTCCATTACCAATATGATATGTCTTTGTTTCTCAAGTAGTCATTTCATTTCCACTCCTTTCATGTCATATGTTTTGATGGTTACATGCTATTTTATATGTAATTTTGTATGCATATTTGAAGTAAAAAGATCTAGATCACTAACTCTCAACAAGAGAGAGAGATCCAATGCTGCCTTTGAAAAGCATGAAGGTGTGCTTGGTGAGTGTTCAGTTGTAAAGGTGTCAAGGTTATTCTACTTCAGAGAGAGGGAGAAAATTGAGCCTCTAAGAGAGAGGTTAGAGTACCACCCAAGAAGAGACACACTTGAACTAGAAGGATTTGTCTAACATCCAGCGGAATAGTCCACAAAGGATGTGACTGTCATTACAAGCAACAAATGAGAAAGGTCTAAATAATGTTCTACAGAATAGTCCACATGGATGGGATATAAATAACAACGATTACAACACATTCTCAATAAGATAAGTACTAATATAACTGAAATAGTTCAACTACCTTATCATATGTGAAAGAAAACATGCAATACAAACATCCGCAGAATAGTCATACAAGCATTCATGATCCATGCATGAAGGACGTGCTGTCCTTGAAGAATTTTTTCATTAAGTAAAATTTCCAAGACACATGTATATAATGAACATCACTAGCTCCAATAGTGGAGGATTTGAGCCACTCCTTTCTCCCCAAAACAGGTAGCTTATCCCTTTAATGCTTTACGGGAGGAGACAAGGTGAAAAGGTCCTTTTCTCTTACAATGAGGGTGTATATATAATAATGATTAGATGATGCTTCAACTTCCTTGTGACCCTTCATCTACCCTCATGACTATTTGAGTTCCTATGAATTTTCAACTTTGCATGACTCTTCATACTCCACACATGTCCTTTGGACTTTCACTTTACAATACATTTTTGAAACATATTTTACATTTTTAGCTACAATGGTATGGCATGTGACCACTTGTGACATGACATGACACTACTGACATGGATTGCTTGATGATGTGGCAATGTCAACCCACTCTTGTTTTTGAGTGCTAAGTTTCTTCTTTAGGATGCTTTTCTTTTCACCTCCACATGGCTTGGTGATAAGGAATCTTCAATGATCTCAAGTCTTGAATAGTCATCACAAACTAGTGTCCCTTTTCTTTCTCTTAATTTATCAGCTTGCATATTCAGCTACAAAATCTTATTTCGGCATTCTTCCCACCTTCATCCCATTATTCATCATATTTCCATGGCATGATAGGGTACATTTTCCTGCAATTCACTCATGACGAGATGAAATCAATCCGAAAACTCCCCTAGTCTAAGATGTTGGAAATGTTGTCATTGATGGCAAAGGAGATGGCAAAGGAAGAACACCTGAGGCAGCAACAAGACAAAGAGAGCAACATAGCAGCAAGATGTAGAGAGGGTCAAGCAGCAGAGACAGGGTCATTTAAAGAAGCAGAGGCAGCAAAAGGAGAATGAAGGAGTAGCATCAATCTAGGAGCAGATGAAACAAAGAGAGCATAAGACAAGCAGAGCATAGAAGAAACAAAGGCAGCAGGAGTCAGATGAGGTGCTGCAAAGTAGTGAGGACAGTAGAAGAGGGCCATTTAATAGCTGAGGAATGAGACAGAGTGATGAGGAACAATTATTCAAGTGGGAAGATTGTGTAGACAATCTAGTAGAAGCTAATTTGTGTTTTTTCACAATTATTCAAGTGGGAAGTCTGTGAAGCACTGTTGGGGAGAATACATCAATTCATTCTGCAGAATGTAGCAAAGTTCGAAGTTGAGGAAAATAACTATTGAATTGAAGGCATAGAAGATTGGAGCCTTATAGGATTTGCTACAAGTATAACAGGTGGAGTGGATTCTATAGATGCAACAGAGGAAGGAGCACAAAGAAACTAAGACAGCAGATATAGCAGAAAGGAAGAGACAAAGAAGTAACAGAGGCAGCACTCAGGCAAAGAAGGCAGCGCTGAAGCAGAGGAAGGCAAAAGAAGCACAGTGAAAGCAATAGAGGCAGAAAGAAGAATGTCAAAATGTAACAGTCATAGAAGCACAGTGAAGAACCGTTATCGGAAGATAGAGACAGAGGCAGAGCGACAGAAGCAGAGACAGAGGTAGAGACAGAGGGAGAGAGCAGTTATAAAATTTCGGGAATCGCACTCTCCAATCGGCGTAGCAGAGGCAGAGACAGAGGCAGAGAGCAGTTATAAAATTCCGGGAATCGCACTCTCCAACCGGCAGAGCACATATAACATATACAGACATTATTCCGGGAATCGCTTCACTCCAGCGGCAAAATATATGTATAAACTTATATATCAGTTATATACAAGCGGAGCGCTTTATATCTATATAACCAAAGGTTCTATCAAAACAAAATGGCTTATAAGGTGGGACCTCTCACCCAATCGCAATCGGAGAAAAGGTTCAATCACAAGTCTTTTGTAATATGCTCCGATCAAGTGGCGGACCCAATGGCGTTATACGATGGAGTTAATCAGTTCAATCGCGTCCGGGATCTTAATCGCAATCGGAACTTTCCAATTGATCGCAAGTATTTTTTAATATGCTCCGATCAAGTGGCGGACCCGATGGCGTTATACAATGGAGTTAATTGGTTCAATCGCGTCCGGGATCTTAATCGCAATCGGAACTTTCCAATTGATCGCAAATCTTTTGTAAAATGCTGCGATTGAAGTGGCGGACCCAATCCTGTTATATGCAGGAGTTAATATATGCAAATCGCATCCGTGTTCTGATCGCAATCAGAACTTTTCTATTATGCGCCCCGATTGCATTTGATTAAAGTTCGGACCCGATGGGTCTATAAATCACGGTTAATATATATTTGAGTTCCAGGTCTAATTGCATCGGCACTGGTCAATCGCATCAGAGAATATATGAGTTGCGATTGCGATTGGAAGTCCAGACCCGATGGAGGTATAAATTATAATTCAAACATGGTTGAAGTCCTTTCCCAATCGCATCGGCAAAGAACAGTGAACAGTAATCAATGCATCGAAAAGCGTGATATGTGGGCCCGGGGCAGAGTCATATATAATGAATTTGGTTTAATAAAGGTTTAATTGTATTGGCAGTCAATCCTTATGGATGTCGGGTTATTTGCAAATAAATTGCATATATTATATATGTTGAATAACGTTTGAATATGATCCGGGGACATAACACATATGATATATAATGGTTATTGAGTTATATATATAACACGGTTGCGATAAGCCGCGTGGTCTCTAGACCCACAGACCTCAGCTTTACGGGAAGGCGATTATTAACGCTATACAGTTGTGATATATGTATGTTCCGGCCTGCGGAACTTCCACATCAACAAGACACTCGTGGCATGAAAAGGGTTGGTATTGCCCTGATTTAAAAGGTCATCAATTGCATTTCATTTATTTAAAAGGCAAAGTTACTCGTATGCAGCTGTTACACCCCCACAGAGGACAGAAAAGCAAATAGAGCTGAGAGGAGATAAAACACAGTCACAAAAAGGACAAAGACAGCCAAAGAAAAGACAAATGCGCAGCAAGCCAAGAGACAAAACGAGTGAGCTGGAGTTCTCATTTAAATTTGAATGTAAATGTTTTATTTAAATTTATATTGTTGTGATGCATTGGCAAGTCTCCGGAAGAGAGCAAATATCCCACTGTAATATTAAAATAAGCACCTACAGTTACATTTTTCTGAGTGAGCTGAAAAGAGATGACAAGGCAGAAGGAAAAGAGACATGGCTGTCCATTTTGAATTCCCAGTGGAATACAAACAGTCATGAAACTATTTTTGTATAAAACAGGGTAATATCCAAGGGGAGAAAGTTGACGAAAAAGGAGTGAGAGAAGAAGAGAGTATGCAGCAGAATTAAAGAGAGTTGAAGAAAATAAGCAAGCTGCAAGAAGAATGTGAATAAGGAGGAGTTGAGCAAAGAAGAAGAAGGGGTTGAGCAGAGATGATGCAGGTCTGATATAAGAGTTGATGAACAGCAGAGAAGAAGGTACAAAACAGAGCTGATATCCAAGGTAAATCAGCAAGTGTTTTTCTTTTGAAAGAGTAAGGAAGTTGGAGCTTCCTATCAAGTTGTAGCTTGATAGATGTCAGTTGTAGCTGACTGAGGTAGGAGCCTCCTGTAGTTTGGTGCCTGCAGAAAATAGATGGGAGTTGGTGCTTCCACATCAAGTTGTAGCTTGATAAAATGTCAGTTGTAGCTGACTGAGGTTGGAGCCTCCTGTAGGTTGGTGCCTGCAGAAAATTGATGGGAGTTAGAGCTTCCTTGCAAGTTGTAGCTTGCAGAATTGAGGATAGAGCCTCCTGTAGGTTGGTGCCTGCAGAAAACAGTGGTGAGAGGGAGTTGGAGCTTACCTTTGCATCACAACAATAATAAGATGTGGTTTTCTCCCTTTATGGGTTTCCACTTATATCTGGTGTCTCTGTGCATGATGTTTATGTGTTGATGTGGTTTATCTCATCTGCTTAATACTTGTTGCTCTCATATTCAATCTGCTATTACATTAACAAATCTGTTTGATAGTAATACTTGTTGCTCACAGATTAAGATTGCTCACATATTAAGTTGACCATGAAATGAAGGTGTAAATAAGATTTAAAAGAAAAGTATTAAAAGTCCATGTATGTGTTAAACTGATTTACCCCCCCCCCCTCTCAGTTTAACTAAGGGTTCAACAATTGGTATCAGAGGGGGTTCCTTTGGTGCAAGCCTAACAGCTTGAAGGAGATCTAGTTAAGTCATGGACTATCAAAATGTACCTGTGTTAAATACAACAAACTTTCCTGAATGGAGACATAAGGTTAAAACAGGATTATTGGCTTATGAACCTGAAGTATGGAAGCTTGTATGTGATGGTTACTGCACAGACTCCCCCATGGTGAAAGAACAACAGAGGAATGCCAAGGCAAAATGTGTAATATATAACAGTGTTCATAACAAGGACCTTGAGTTGATAATGGATTTAACCTATGCAAAAGAAATCTGGGATAGATTGCACTTCATGCATGGAGTAAACACTAAGGACGGCACTGACAAGAAGGATAAGAGAATTAAGAAGAAGAAAAATTCATGTCAACAGGAAAATATTCAATCAAATGAAGTACCTGCTAGTGTGAATGGAGATAAGAACCATGAAGAAATTACAGCTGAAGAAAAAGCCAAGCTTGACACTGCTTTGACTGAAATAGAAAAATTGAAAAATGACAAAGACCTTAAGACAGTGGTGCAAATATGTGATGAGAGAGAATATGAAGATAAGAAAGAAATTGTTGGCCTAAAGACACACCTTGAAGAAGCAAGGAAAATAGAAGACACTTTGCTGCAACAAATGAGAGAGAAAAATCTGGAAGGTGAAAAATTGGAAGAAGAAGTAGTGAACCTAAGAAAGAAATTAGAAAAGGCCCAAAGAGATTTATTAATGAATACTCCTCAAATGAAAAGCTCCGGACAGTTGGACCAGATTCTAAAGGCTCAAAGGTCACCTCTCATAAAGGCTGGGATAGGATATGAAGGTGAAACCAGTAAGTCCAAGGTTGAAGATAACAAGAAAATAATTTTTGTAAAAGCTGTAAAGAACTGTGAAACAGCTCAGCAAATTCCTATAGAAGCAGAAACCAGCAGGAACATGAGTTGTAAAGAAACAAACATAATCAAGCAGCAACATGAAAGAGCAGAGAATGAGAGGATGAAACAATAAGCTACTAAAGGCTCATATGCTCCTAGGGATGAATTGAACAAATTCGGAAGATGTCAAAGGAGGTTCCTCCCTCCTATGAAAATTAGCACATGTTTATCTTGTCATAAACCAGGACATAATACAACATATTGTAAGACAAAGCCAATCCAGTCCAACCAGAAAAGGATGCAACAAAAGAGAAGAACCCCTCAAGCAAGCAAAGGAAAAAGACAATCTTCCACCAGGTACACAAATCATTTCCATGGCTACTGTTATGCATGCAATGAATTTGGACATAAATATGTTGATTGTAAATTATGTTCAAAAAGGGGAATGAAATATTATACATCAGCTCAAATGCACCTTGGTCAAATAAGATGTTATGTATGCCTCAAGCCTGGTCACAAAGCTAAAGACTGTAATCTGCCATATACATTAAAGAACTCTAGACAGATGATGGGATCAAAGCAAATCAAACAAAACTATGAATTTAAAAGAAGTGCAGACATTATGAAGAACATCAATAAAGTTTGGAAGGAAAAGAGAAAGGGGGAGCCTATTATCTCCATAACATAATGAATCTAGCATAGTCTCAGGGGGAGCTGCTCTACGAAACAAAGCAAATATCTAACCAGTTATAGATATGAAGCAGCATCCCAGGGGAAGAGCAGTTCATATATTTACCCCATGAAAGTAGTCTAAGAAGAGCTCCTTGGAATGATAACATCTATGAGATCAGTAAGAGAAAGGAAGTTCCTCTAACAGAGATCTATGGAGGAAGAAGACCATATGAAACTCACAATAGACAGAAAAATTGTTAGAAGGAGAACAAAGGCAGCAAAGGCATTTGACTAGTTAAATCCTGTGTGAACACATGAGTTCTTGATGAATGATCCTATGTAATTGAGCCGAGTCCAATAAGCAGGGTATGGAAATTAGAGTGATTGTGTGGCAATTCTGTGGTGAAGAACCTTGTAGCATCGGTTTGTGCGAATTTCCTGTTCCACTCAGAAGACTGATGAACCATACTCTCTGTGAATGAGTGTCTGTGTGTGCGCTCTGCAGAAGAAACATAAGAATTGAAGTAGAATTGGTTTATTCATGAATTAGGGGTGTAATGCAGTTTGTAGATGAATTATTGAGCAATTATTCATTAATTGAGTGGCATAGGCTTTGATTGAAGACTAAAACCCTGTGAAGTCGGACCCAGTAAATCAAGCTAAGAATCTGCCTGTATATTTAGAAAGAAGAATGTTTGATAATGTGTTGAAATGATGCCCAAACTGTATGTACTTGTGGGGAGGATATACAAATCCTGTGACGAGAATTCCGTATGAATGAGACCCTGTAGCAGAATATTTATAAGAAATGCAAAAGAAACCTTTGCATAAGAATAAACGAAACTGTGTTATGTATGGTGGAAATCTGCAAAGGTTATGTATGGTGCAAGGGTTGTGAATGGTGAAGCGGAACCATAGTCAAATGTGCAATGTGAATGGTGGAGCGAAACCTTCGTGAGCGGGTTTGAATCATTATAATATACTGAAAAACGACTATTTAATAAAGAAGACCGAAACCTTGGTGAAACAATGTAGCAAAACCACTTATGGTTTCCGGATTATTTCGCACCACTTTTGGTACGGAGGTGGTATTATCTAGAGGGCTAGCGATTCCATAAGATTTTTGACACGTGGCATAGGTGGTATTGGAAGCCACCGTTTAACCTGCGATTTCGCAAGTTAACGTCAGTACCGGGACACCGAGCGGAATTTCTCAAGACCGTTGATTTGAAAAGGGGACATCCGGCGGTGACTATTCAATGAAGATACGCGAAGTTTAATAAAAGTGCGCGGAATATAGAGGAGGTACGGTGCATAGGTGGGCCAGTCCGAAAGTCTTATTATAAAGTTTGTTTTTCAAAGCATGGAGTATTAATACAAGGTCGGGTGGCGAACTATAAAGCGAGCGGTAAATTCAAATCTTCAAAGGTTTGTTATGAGGTCTGGTTGCGATTATTAAAAAGGCATCAAGAAGCCATGATAACAATTGAATTGGCATATAAAGAAGTGTATAAAGCAGTAGTGATTCTGGAACTGTCATAGAAAATAAAATGCAGTGACATTCTTTCAAATCAGGATGACAGAATAAGTAGCAGGTTAATGATGCCAAGATCAGATTCAGTATATTGATGATTGTTGGTGTGAACAGTGGAAAGATCAATAGTGGAAACTATGGGTTCATGTGCAACCTAAAATGAAATCTCTGCATGGTTTATCAAGGTAATATCAATTGGTACTAGGTACAGGTAGCATATCTATCAATAGAATATCATTCCAGGGGGAGATCAGCCAGCTAGGTAAGGATAAAACAGGTCCTCAGGATCAAAAGTATTATGGCAAACGTACATCAAGGTAGTATTCCCAGCGTTATCTGGATTCTGCATTTAGTTTGAGAAGGTCAGTAGCAGAGCTAAAGGATCAGTATTGTGTTTACACTTGAATCAAAGTATCTGAAGAATAAAGGACTAGCAGTGATTACCATTTGAAGCCCAAAAGTTTTAAAATCATCTAAATCCTACTTCAGCACAAAGGATTTACTGGTAATCCACCTTTAAAGAGAGATTGATCATTGACATACATACCCCTTATGTCATAAAGAAAAGTGCATGGTTGATAAGTGAGATCGACCAATACATTGAATGCATCCTACCTCAAGGTTTTGTTTTGAAAGTTCATTATGCAAGCAGTAAAGGCATTTGATCTATTAGATCAAATTCTGTTTAATTCATTGATCACATCTGTAACAAGAACCTTCAGCTATTAAGGATAATGTCAACATCCTAGCTCATATCATCACCAACAGGCAGGAAAGGTGTACCGTAGGAATAAAGGATATATTGGCTTCATCATAATTGAACAAATGCTAGACTGCAGATGAGTATTGTAGAAGAAGACATATTCCATCTACAATATTCCTCAACAGAAATGTATTGGCACACTACATCAGAAAGAGACTGTATGTTTATTCAAGTTCAATATTCTCAAAAGTGTTCTCTCAACAAATATTGTACACCAGTATAGAGCAGCATGGTACAAAGTCAGAAGAAGAATGCCTAAACACATCTCAGAGAGAGAAAATGAAAAGATAGAATCTACACTAAGAAATGTGCAACCCATTGCCATTGATGTCAAAGGGGGAGGAAAAGCAGGTAATAGAAGAAAGGGTCTTCTAAAAGAAGCTAGACAGAGGAAGACTTGGAGGAAGAATTGGATTATTGGTGGATGTGTTGCCATCAATGCCAAAGGGGGAGACTATTGGAAATGTTGTCATTGATGGCAAAGGAGATGGAAAAGGAAGAACACCTGAGGCAGCAACAAGGCAAAGGAGATGGCAAAGGAAGAACACCTGAGGCAGCAACAAGACAAAGAAAGCAGCATAGCAGCAAGATGTAGAGAGGGTCAAGCAGCAGAGACGGGGTCATTTAAAGAAGCAGAGGCAGCAAAAGGAGAATTAAGGAGTAGCATCAGTCTAGGAGTAGATGAAACAAAGAGAGCATAAGACAAGTAGAGCATAGAAGAAACAAAGGCAGCAGGAGTCAGATGAGGTGCTGCAAAGTAGTGAGGACAGTAGAAGAGGGCCATTTAATAGCTGAGGAATGAGACAGAGTGATGAGGAACAATTATTCAAGTGGGAAGATTGTGTAGATAATCTAGTAGAAGCTAATTTGTGTTTTTTCACAATTATTCAAGTGGGAAGTATGTGAAGCACTGTTGGGGAGAATACATCAATTCATTCTGCAGAATGTAGCAAAGTTCGAAGTTGAGGAAAAGAACTATTGAATTGAAGGCATAGAAGATCGGAGCCTCATAGGATTTGCTACAAGTATAACAGGTGGAGTGGATTCTATAGATGCAACAGAGGAAGGAGCACAAAGAAACTAAGACAGTAGATATAGCAGAAAGGAAGAGACAAAGAAGTAACAGAGGCAGCAAAGGAGGCAGCACTCAGGCAAAGAAGGCAGCGTTGAAGTAGAGGAAGGCAAAAGAAGCACAGTGAAAGCAATAGAGGCAGCAAGAAGAATGTCAAAATGTAACAGTCATAGAAGCACAGTGAAGGCAATAGAGGCAGCAAGAAGAATGTCAAAATGTAACAGTCATAGAAGCACAATGAAGAACCGTTATCGGAAGGTAGAGACAGAGGCAGAGCGACAGAAGCAGCAGAGGTAGAGACAGAGGCAGAGAGCCGTTATATAATTCCGGGAATCACACACTCCAACCGGCGTTATACATATAATATAACACAAACATTATTCCGGGAATCGCTTCACTCTAGCGGAAATATATATATATATATATATATATATATATATATATCAGTTATATACAAGCGGAGCGCTTTATATCTATATAACCAAAGGTTCTATCAAAACGAAATGGCTTATAAGGTGGGACCCCTCACCCAATCGCAATCGGAGAAAAGGTTCAATCGCAAGTCTTTTGTAATATGCTCCGATCAAGTGGCGGACCCGATGGCGTTATATGATGGAATTAATCGGTTCAATCGCGTCCAGGATCTTAATCGCAATCGGAACTTTCCGATTGATCGTAAGTCTTTTGTAATATGCTCCGATCAAGTGGTGGACCCGATGGTGTTATACAATGGAGTTAATTGGTTCAATCGCGTCTGGGATCTTAATCGCAATCGGAACTTTCCGATTGATCGCAAGTCTTTTGTAAAATGCTGTGATTGAAGTGGTGGACCCGATCCTATTATATGCGGGAGTTAATATATGAAAATCGCATCCGTGTTCTGATCGCAATCGGAAATTTTCTATTATGTCCCCCGATTGCATTTGATTAAAGTTCGGACCCGATGGGTCTATAAATCACGGTTAATATATATTTGAGTTCCAGGTCTAATCGCATCGGCACTGGTCAATCGCATCGGAGAATATATGAGTTGCGATTGCGATTGGAAGTCCAGACACGATGGAGGTATAAATTATAATTCAAACATGGTTGAAGTCCTTTCCCAATCGCATCGGCAAAGAACAGTGAACAGTAATCAATGAATCGGAAAGCGTGATATGTGGGCCCGGGGCGGAGTCATATATAATGAATTTGGTTTAATAAAGGTTTAATTGTATTGGCAGTCAATCCTTATGGACGTCGGGTTATTTGCAAATAAATTGCATATATTATATATGTTGAATAACGTTTGAATATGATCCAGAGACATAACACATATGATATATAATGGTTATTGAGTTATATATATAACACGGTTGCGATAAGCCGCGTGGTCTCTAGACCCACGGACCTCATCTTTACGGGAAGGCGATTATTAACGCTATACAGTTGTGATATATGTATGTTCCGGCCTGCGGAACTTCCACATCAACAAGACACTCGTGGCATGAAAAGGGTTGGAATTGCCCTGATTTAAAAGGTCAGCAATTGCATTTCATTTATTTAAAAGGCAGAGTTACACGTATGCAGCTATTACACCCCCACAGAGGACAGAAAATCAAATAGAGCCGAGAGGAGATAAAACACAGTCACAAAAAGGACAAAGACAGCCAAAGAAAAGACAAATGCGCAGCAATCCAAGAGACAAAACGAGTGAGCTGGAGTTCTCATTTAAATTTGAATGTAAATGTTTTATTTAAATTTATATTGTTGTGATGCATTGGCAAGTCTCTAGAAGAGAGCAAATATCCCACTGTAATATTAAAATAAGCACCTACAGTTACATTTTTCTGAGTGAGCTGAAAAGAGATGAGAAGGCAGAAGGAAAAGAGACATGGCTGTCCATTTCGAATTCCTAGTGGAATACAAACAATCATGAAACTATTTTTGTATAAAACAGGGTAATATCCAAGGGGAGAGTGTTGACGAAAAAGGAGTGAGAGAAGAAGAGAGTATGCAGCAGAATTAAAGAGAGTTGAAGAAAATAAGCAAGCTGCAAGAAGAATGTGAATAAGGAGGAGCTGAGCAAAGAAGAAGAAGGGGCTGAGAAGAGATGATGCAGGTCTGATATAAGAGTTGATGAACAACAGAGAAGAAGGTACAGAACAGAGCTGATATCCAAGGTAAATCAGCAAGTGTTTTTCTTTTGAAAGAGTAAGGAAGTTGGAGCTTCCCTATCAAGTTGTAGCTTTATAGATGTCAGTTGTAGCTGACTGAGGTAGGAGCCTCCTGTAGGTTGGTGCCTGCAGAAAATAGATGGGATTTGGTGCTTCCACATCAAGTTGTAGCTTGATAAAATGTCAGTTGTAGCTGACTGAGGTTGGAGCCTCCTGTAGGTTGGTGCCTGCGGAAAATTGATGGGAGTTGGAGCTTCCTTGCAAGTTGTAGCTTGCAGAATTGAGGATAGAGACTCCTGTAGGTTGGTGCCTGCAGAAAACAGTGGTGAGAGGGAGTTGGAGCTTGCCTTTGCATCACAACAATAATAAGATGTGGTTTTCTCCCTTTATGGGTTTCCACTTATATCTGGTGTCTCTGTGCACGATGTTTATGTGTTGATGTGGTTTATCTCATCTACTTAATACTTGCTGCTCTCATATTCAATCTGCTATTACATTAACAAATCTATTTGATAGTAATACTTGTTGCTCACAGATTAAGATTGCTCACATATTAAGTTGACCATGAAATGAAGGTGTAAATAATATTTAAAAGAAAAGTATTAAAAGTCCATGTATGTGTTAAACTGATTCACCCCCCGCCCTCCCCCCTCTCAGTTTAACTAAGGGTTCAACATAAGATTGTGCATATGATCCTTTGAATGAGCCAGAACTAGATGGATAATTGGGAAAGGGGATTATAGATTGCATGGTTTTGTAGTTCAAGAAGGAAATGGGGAGACATGAGCCTTGAGACTTCTCAATGCACAATTCAGGTTTGGCTGAGGGAGAAAATTGCGCAGTTCCAGGAGCTAGTTAGACAGGTTGAGGGGATGGGAACTGGATGAACATAATTCATAGTTCTAGGATATATTGTAGATTGGGCCATTACACAGTTCTAAAATTTATATGCTTAGGGAGTGATCTTGAGACTAGTGACTGCACAATGTGCAGTTAGGGCTAGGATGGGAGGAGGAATTGCACAATTTTGGATGTCAAGGTCAGAGATTGAGCACAAAAATTACGTAATGCAACAGACCTAGGAAGAAATAACTGTGCATAGTGCAGTGAAAAGAGGTAAGGTCATAGCTATAGGATTGAAACTACAAAATGTGAAATTAATGGAGGCTAGGTGAAGCTAAGTTGCTTGGTGGGAATTTTTTTTCTGAAAATGGTTAAGTGTGGGATCAGTGAGACTAGTGCGAACAATGATGAGACTTTGATTGTGATGAAAAACTTGGAATAATTTGATGACTGAACAACATATATTATCCATGACACAAGAAAAAATAATTTCCCCATATGAAACAAATTTACGATAAGTTACAACAAGTGCGACACTAGAGATACACTTTGTGACGATTGTCATGACAGTTGTGTGACCGTGCTTAAAACTTTGGAAATGAGTACGAAGGATGTTTACATGGTGATAAAAACTCATTTATACAAATATGACCTCTTGAAACCACCGTAATAGGGTTATGTACATGATGCGACAATGAACATGTGAAAATACGACATTTTTCCTAACTTGCAAAAGGGAGCAGAACACTTTAAGAAAACACATGGAATGAGTTTTAAAGTTTGTGACTACAATGAATAAGACCAAGGAAGGCTCCAAAATTTGGTGTAGGCAAAAATTATGGAGGGTTTTGTAGCAGCAACAATAGGTTCCAACCACACTATGGGCTTATCGTACTACTCTGAAGCGATTTCATAAATATACCCATTTCCAACTTGTATATGGTTGAGAAGCAGTAGTACCGATAGAATTTATTGTTCCAAATATTTTCATCACTCACACCAAAAGAATGTCAGATGATGATTCTATTGGAAAGCATCTACAAGAGTTATGGGAACTGGATGAACAATGGTTTCTTGTGGATTTTCATAATATTATTAAGAAGTAATGATAGAAGGCTTGGAATGATTTCCATATCAAATTCAAGTCTTTAATGGTAGGAGATCAAGTGTTGTTGTAAAATAATAAGTCTCTAAAACATACTGGAAAATTACATATGCAGTTGGGATCATTCCTTATTGTAGAGATAAGAGAATCGGGAGCCATCAAGCTTGCTCAATTTGATGGAATACTTTTTTCTGGATGGGTTAATGGCGCATTCCTAAATCCCTACCATGGTCAATAAAATCAATTTTCATGATTTTTTTTCTCTCGATAATGTGGCATAAGTAAGGTTTAGGGTTAATTCAATTGTGTCAGTTAGTTAGTTTAGTCATGCCTATCATTTTTATTAGTTCTTATTTGCGACCCCCCCCCCAAAATCATTATGGTTGGGGGGAGTCTAAAGTGTAATTTCTAACATTATTTAAGTCGTTAATGTGGGTATTTTCAATTATCTAGTAAATATCCCTACAAGAAGTAAATTTTTATTGTATTTCCACTTTTCCCTCTCGATTTACTATTCTCATTTACTTTTGATGTCATTTCATCCCCTTTTTTAGAATTTGAGTCGTGTCATAGAGTTCTTTATTTTGGTCATTGTCGATATCTGAATAAATTTTAATTTGGCAAGTTGCTACATTTAATGCAAAATGGTCAATTCATTTTGCATAAAGTTGATGGGTTTCATTACAAATACCAGTATCAAAGTTTTAATAATCATTTTATATTTTGTGCCTTAGAGTTTCCAACATTTCTTTTGTTTTTAACTCCTCTCTGTCTCAATTTTGTCATCGTCCTCCTATCCAATTTGTTTATAGTCGTCAATTTGTTGACATGGGTCATGCTGCCAAACCTACATTCTTTGTAGATTTTTCAGATCCCCACATAAAGCAAAAGGAATATTTTTTGGGAAAATATGAGAAAAATACTTTGGTTGAAAATGATTTTTCTGATCATGTTCTATTCGTAGTCCTAAAATCATAACTATATATGGATTCTATCATTGCTCTAGGTGATGGTGCTAATATAAGGTTGAAAATTGAGTTTCATCCCTTGCAACATTCTTCTTTGATAAAATTACAAGATTTTCCTATCTTTGGCACCACAAGAGAGGCCATGCGTTATATCAAAATTCTCATTATCAGAATCCATGGTGGTTCGCTATGGCTCGCTAAATAATACCCCATCCATGTCAAAGATATTTATAAGTGTATGTGGTTATCACTGTATGGTCTAGATTCTTCCTTTTTGTTCTAGAGTGTCTCCAAAAGTGGTAAAAAGAAGGGCAATAAAAAATTGTACAAGAAATATGGAACTCAATATAAGGGTCATGGGGCCATCATTGATATGATCAACAATCCCAAAATGAAATTTGCATGCCATATCATCACATGAAATATCATGTAGAATTACACCAAAGGTGGGTGTACCCTATATGTTATTTATTTCATCGAAGCCTGTGATCAAGGTGAACCATTAAATTGGCACATATATCTTTTGAATCAGCTCTTTGAAGCCTGCAAGGATGTATTCAAGTAGGCGACCTATTTTATCTATGGATACCTAGTTATTGTCATTTCCATCATGAAATGGTGCACGCCCGAACTTAAGAGAACCAATTGAAGTTGTAGATGATGAACCCCTTTCTCTTTCCTATGCTTCATGGAAAAATTTAGTTGATTCCTCCAAAAGGGATTTTAATGAGAAAACGTTCAAGAAGTGGCAAAATAAGATGATTGATGTCACTTAGTTGATGATCTTACTACCTAAGTAAATTTTGGATATATATGCAACGCAAATGTGTTTCAGAAACATTCACGGGGATCCTGTAGAAATTTGCTGAATAATGAATATTTATTCACCGAGATTATCTTGGTCACACACTAATTCGAATTTATGCATAACACATAACCTCTTCTACAATTGATCATCAATATGAGAAAATAGAAACAGTCGCATGCGCACATAAACACAATAGTCAAACACAGTATGTAATGGGGAAAGCTTACAGCTGAAAACCCCCAACAATCTGTATATTATAATGATAGAGAATCATGTAACAATCATAGTACAATACTCCTCACAAGTACTTAGTACTATCTCCAAAGGTTACACACAAACTAGCTCAGTTTTGAACAAGTCACGGGTTCAAAACTCCTCCACTGTTTGCCTGCCTCTACTACGCAATCCAATAGGGAAAAGAATGAGATCCAAATTCGAATCCCACTGGCTTTAACTACGCAATCCTCATTGGAAATCTCAATCAATGATTGTGCAAATCTCATGCACCAGTATAGTCACAACTGATAGCCACACTCACCCTTTCACCCACCTCTAACACTGTTCTCCACTGAACTGTCCATGCATTGCAGTTAATTGATGTGTTCTTTAGTTTATTTATGAGTTAATAATTAGTGAATTAGTTAATAATTAATTCACACCACTCATCACTAGTGTATTTATCAGTTAGACTAAATACAACTAGTTCAACTAAGTTAAACCGAACACAACTCCATCAACTGATCCATCAACTCCACCAAACTCTGCCACATGAGTTCTAACTAAAGTCAACCATGCAAAAGCTCAACTAAGCCCTAGGAATAGCGTAATTCCTTCTGTCAGCTGCATGTGCCACATTCGTAGCTCAAACTGAAGTGCTGCAAGAGAATAAGATAATGTTTATAGTCCAAATATTATTAAGAGCTAATAATATTTGACTGACCTATTTTTAGATAGCAACAAAAATAGTATCACCTTTATGTCTAAAAATAGAGGTCCATCTATTTTTACCAACTTGACCAATCATCCATAAATAGCATCCTGCAACTCATAGACCATGATCCATATGTCTAAAAATAGACATAGTCTAAAAATAGACTTTGCGATAAAAAATCACCTGTGTGGCCCCCACCTAGTTTAGGTGATCACTTTCCAACTAGGATCAAGAAAGATGTTTCAGGATGCCTCCTTCATTGTTTCTTGTTGCAATCTTCAACACTCCCTCTCAACAAGAAAGAATTGTCTTTGCATGCGACATGCAACTCCATGCATTCGCCCTGCAACCTTCACAAGCGCCATGCAACTCCATGCATCTGCTCTGCAAATCCTCTGAAACTGAATAGGCTCCAAACAACTCAATCAGTCTTGATGCATCTAGCATCTATCATCAAAGTCTTCGACCTCTGCTTAGCTACTGCACATGTCATCAGGAACCACTGCGCTGTTGAACTCTTTGCACCCATGCACTCTTGCACTTGCTGTCAACTCTGATCCGCGCTCCAGTATCCGACACTGTCACTTTGATCTGCCTGCATCAATCCAACTGATCTGCTACTGCTGCGCTGTGGGCACCTCGTAGCCAGGTTCAATTCATGAGATCCACACTATCTCCATGAATCCTGCCCAGAAATCTCCACCTGGGATTACTCATGCATGTCGCCCCACCTCTCACCTGGTGGTATAGCTGCATGCACTCCCTCTGCCCATCTGGAACGAGATTTCTCTGCATGAGTGGTTTCTCCCACTCCATTATCCTCTTGTGGCTACTCCACAACCCGAGGTTCACTTTCACCTGCATGCAAAAATTGCTCCCTCTCAAGCATCAATTGCATGTCTTTATCCCGCTTCCCAACATTAGGAAGCTCCGTAGACATCCCATCTACTTCAAGTCTGTAGAGATTCTTTGCCCGAATTCCAACCTTCTTGACTTGTCCCGTTTCTTTGTGCTGAATGAAAACTTTCCCTTCTCTGAAGACAACTTCATACCCTTTATCCTCTAACATTGCGACTGAGATCAAATTCTTTGTTAAACCTGGTACATGCAATACATCTTATAAAAGAATGAGTTTACCTGACTCCCTCTGAAAGGTTATGGTACCAATGCCGGTCGCATTGTATCGTCCATTGTCGCCCAACTCAACATGCATCTGGAGATTTTTCTCCACCAAGTCACTGAAAAGATTCACATCTCCCATCATGTGAAAGGAAGTGCCACTATCAATATACCACCCCGATCCCAATGCACTAGACACCATGCATGCGATCAATGAGAATTCCAGCTCAAATTGCGAGGCAAGAGCCTCACCAGCTGCAGCTCCAGCAGCCTGCTTGTTCTTCTCCTTTTGTGGACAATTCGTGGCATAATGTCCATGATCGTGACAGTGAAAACACTTCACTTTGGACATGTCACGCTTTTTACCATCCGCACCGGATTGAGAAGCCTTCTCCTTGCCCTTCCCCTTCCTTGCTTTGGCAGCCAAAGCACAATATTCTTCATCAGATGCCTTTGATGAAGATATGTCCCTGGTACTCCGCCTTATCTCCTCTTGCACAAGATCTGACCAAAGTCGCTCCCATCCTGGCAATTTCTCCCGACCATTGATAGAATCCTCATAAGAATGCCAACTCTTCGGAAGACCAAGGAGAGCCAAGCTCACCAAGTCCTCATCATCCACACTAAATCCTACACTCCCAAGCTCATCCCTGCAGTGGAAAAACTTGGTCAAGTATACCGGAATAGTGTCATTCTTCTCCATCTTGATTTTCCTGAGTTTATCCTTGAGCGCCAACTTCCTCTGGTCGCTCTTGCTTTAGAAAAATTCTGTCAACGCTTTCCACATCAAGTATGGAGAAGCTTTTCCATGCAAGCTGGATACTATGTGATCCTTCACGCCCTCCAACAGAATCCTTCGACACCTTGCCATATTCTTTTGCCAAGCCTCAACTTGAGCAGCATCAGTAGGCTTTGGGACTTTAGCATCTATGAAATCCTTCAGCCCGTTATCATCTAACACCGCCTCCATCCTATCTCTCCATGCAATATAATTCGAGCTGCCTTCAAGAGCATACTCCAATCGCAATCCTTGATAAGACATTTTGACTTCGACACCAAGAAAACACTGCTACAAATTCGAATTCCAAGCTCAAAACTCAACTTCTTCGGATCTGTGAGAACAACGTAAGGGAATTTACTGGATATATCACCTTTCAGAGAAATGATGGATCCAGAGGCTACCTGGCCCGTTACAGACTCTGTCTACCGAAATAATTGTAATCACTGTAATAGATCCGATGATCAATATCCCTCTGATACCATGTAGAAATTTGCTGAATAATGAAGATTTATTCATCGAGATTATCCTTGTCACACACTAATTCGAATTTATGCATAACACATAACCTCTTCTACAATTGATCATCAATATGAGAAAATAGAAACAGTCGCATGCGCACATAAACACAATAGTCAAACACAGTATGTAATGGGGAAAGCTTACAGCTGAAAACCCCCAACTATCTGTATATTATAATGATAGAGAATCATGTAACAATCATAGTACAATACTCCTCACAAGTACTCAGTACTGTCTCCAAAGATTACACACAAACTAGCTCAGTTTTGAACAAGTCACGGGTTCAAAACTCCTCCACTGTTTGCCTGCCTCTACTGCGCAATCCAATAGGGAAAATAATGAGATCCAAGTTTGAATCCCACTGGCTTTAACTACGCAATCCTCATTGGCAATCTCAATCAATGATTGTGCAAATCTCATGCACCAGTATAGTCACAACTGATAGCCACACTCACCCTTTCACCCACCTCTAACACTGGTCTCCACTGAATTGTCCATGCATTGTAGTTAACTGATGTGTTCTTTAGTTGATTTATGAGTTAATAATTAGTGAATTAATTAATAATTAATTCACACCACTCATCACTAGTGTATTTATCAGTTAGACTAAATACAACTAGTTCAACTAAGTTAAACCGAACACAACTCCATCAACTGATCCATCAACTCCACCAAACTCTGCCACATGAGTTATAACTGAATTCAACCATGCAAAAGCTCAACTAAACCCTAGGAATAGCGTAATTCCTTCTGTCAGCTGCATGTGTCACATCCGTAGCTCAAACTGAAGTGCTGCAAGAGAATAATATAATGTTTATAGTCCAAATATTATTAAGAGCTAATAATATTTGACTTACCTATTTTTAGACAGGCAGTCTAAAAATAGACTTCGACATTTATGTCTAAAAATAGTTGTCCATCTATTTTTACCAACTTGACCAATCATCCAAGAATAGCATCCCGCAACTCCTAGACCATGCTCCATATGTCTAAAAATAGACATAGTCTAAAAATAGACTTTGCGACAAAAAAACACATGTGTGGTCCCCCACCTAGTTTAGGTGATCACTTTCCAACTAGGATCAGGAAAGATGTTTCAAGAGGCCTCCTTCACTGTTTCTTGTTGCCATTTTCAACAGATCCCTATCTTCGGCCAAAGGTTTCCAATGCATAAACATTCAAAATGAATCCACTACCTAATTATCTGTTAGAATATGCATTCCAATGGAAAGCATTTTCTTGGCCAGGAGTCCAATGTCTGAAAAAATATAACAAAATCATATATTCTCTGGATGCATTGCAATCCCAAGAATTGAATTTTGATGCTCTATCATCCTCCAAGAAGCACATAACTTTTTATGTGTGTGATCTTCAACCTATGATATAAAAATTATAAGGGTGCTTCTTCTTTTTTCATAATACTATGTCGAAAGTTGGCTTTCTGGTAATTTTTTATACTTCTACTTCTAGTGTACTCGATGTTATGCCTTTTATTGGAAATTTGTTCAAACCTGTAACTCTTCCACTTGCATATTTCACACATATTTCATCAGCTCCACCTATATTCAATGATATTGGCCCTTATAAATTTATTTCTTCTTCTTTTGTCCATATTTATGATAAAACCACTTCTATATTCGTGAATACCATTGTTGGATATTAACAAGTTGTTGATCTCACAACTGATGAGCCTAAATAAACTGTTGAAACTACCTAAATTGTTGAATAATAACCTCCATCTTCACCTAATTATTCTCCTCACCATACCCCTGGTTCATCACCCCATACTACATCACTATCTGAAACCTTCTCTAACTGTCATGGCTTTGATATTACCACTGGTGGTGTTGCTGGTATTGAAGTTGAGTTAAACCCCAAGGATATTGTTCCCATGGAACCAACTATAGGAGTCACTCCTTTTCCACCTATAAAATGTTCATCCACCCCACATCTTGAGTCTAGTATAGTTGTTGTTGTCACCCCAAATTTTTCCCATTAGTCAAGACACCACTTATTGTAAAGAAGCCTTGTACTTTGTTTCTCAATCTCTAGATATAGTTCCACTCCTACACTCACTTGTTTTTGCCAAAATCCAAGAGGAATTTCAATAGGAGCAAACTTAGATACATGAAACCTCACCACAAGGAAAATTGGAGAAATGTGTTGCAATTCATCATCCCTTGCATGCTATGTTTCCCCCAGTTGACAATTTATCTTCCAATGATTTTCAAACTTGGTCCTCTTAGCAACTAATTCATTTTATAATGACATTGTCTATTTAATTGGAGGATTAACTAGTTATGGTCAATTCAAAATATAATGAGCTTTTCAATTTCTACAAGCAGCAGAAATTTTGGTGGAAAATTTTAAAGAGCTAATGACCCAGGGTTCAACCTCAATTGCAAACAAAAAATATTGTCATACTCTAGCTCTTCGTCGCCATCTTCACTCCCTTTATAACAAGGAGTATCTCACCCGAGGTAAGCCAAGAACTTTAAAAAGAATTGTGGGATATATATTAGACACAAATTTTATCAGCACCATTTCCCTTTTATTGTTTATGCAACTATGTTATTACTGAAAAACACATTCATTACGGTATAAATAGAAAATCTGTTCATACAAAATAATATGAAATTTTAAAAAAGGGGCCACACATTACTGAACCAAACAGTACATAAATTCCCAAAACTCCAATTTATTAAGAAGGCCATCCATTACATCATACATCAAATATATTTGTTGGATTCTCTTTCCCAATCAACAAACTACATTAGATCAACAAAACAAAGAATAAAAATTCCACACAGATATAGAGTTCTGTGACACCCAACAAAACTCAGAGAAAAGACTTAATACATGGAAAAAATACTCTATCTATTGCTCCATGCCTGATCTGGTCTTCTCGAAGGTTTCTTGATCCCTACTTGATTTGGTCCTCTTTGACAAAATCCTGGATCCATTTCCATTTTTCCTATTGATCCTTTCAAAAGTGGCTCCACTTTTTCTGATTTTGCAGGTGCGCTCCCTTGTTTTCTAGCTACAAAAGTCTCGATGCTTTGATTCTCTACTGCATTTGGTCTTCCAATGACCTACTTCCAATAGCTTTAGCCACTTAGCTTCTATAACCAATATTTAGTACAATTTTTATTAAAACAAAAATGAAGGACCCAACAGACGCTAACCACAATCCATTGAATCACCCTCAAGTCAATGCAATGCTGATGCATCTAGCTCTTGACTTGGTTTTGCTTCACTATTTGTACCTATTGATCCTTCAAACAAAGGGCCCAACTCTAGAACTGTTTGCAGCAAATTTTCCTTAAAATCAGTATACACGGAAATGACAGTATTCCATGTATCCAAGAGTGTTCTGTACTGTGTTGATGGGTGGACTGATCTTTCTTAACAACTGCTCCTTAAATTTCTACTTCGTCAACTCTGGTTCGGTGGCCGACCATTGGCTTCTCAAACTATACCAATTATTCTTCTACTAGTTTGGTACATCTCTTAGAGGTTTTTTCTCGGAAACACTCTTTTTAGTTGCAAGTATTTAAATGAATGTGTTTAATGAATGCCCCATGGTAGGATTTTCCTCGGTAGTAGAAGTTTCTTCCTTTACTTCCACAGGCTCAGTTTGTTCATCAAAAAGTACTATATGACTGAGGTTTTTAGCGAGAAATTTCATGGTGTGGTTACATTGTGGGCATGTTTTTTATGAATGATATTCTTGATGATATGAAAAATAGTAATCCATGCCCATACTCTCAATTTTCAGTACAACCTTTGAGCTTCAGGATGACTTGGTGGGTTTGTTACTACTGCTGCCAGAATTGACAATCCTTCTTAAAACTTTGAACCTCAGAGGCTTGCTTCTCATGGTGGTCTCTTTGACCTTTGTTTTAAATCTACCAACTTGTTTAACAAAGTTTTGATTGTGTGAGTCAAGCTTTCAAGATCAAAAATTTATTTCTCTTTGGCCTTTATTATGGAGGCCCGAGACCTTTTACCTGTGTCTTTGGAATATTTTGGTATTTTTTCATCTACAATAAACTCTATTGGCTTGATGGGTATTTACCCATATTCGGTCTTAAGGTTTGCCAACAAACCCCTGTACTACTAGCCCTTTCAGCAATAGCCTACTTGCGTAGGTCAAGGTCTCACCTGAATTAGTATGGGAGGGTGCTGGAACTAGGTTTCCACACCATGAGAGAGAGAGAAAGTTAATTGAAGGGGGTTCCTTTAGATCTAATAGACCTGCGCTAGAGAAATCCTACTACAGAAACCCTTAACAACGTATTGGAAGAATATCTTCTGTGAAGCTCATAAATCATTCAATAGTAGGTCAATAGAATCAGGACAATCAAATCTAACCAGATCTATGAATTCATATTCTTATACAGTATCGCATCCACGTGCGCATAAATAATCATTAGAAAATAGATATAAATAACACAGAGCGTAGCCAGTGATCACAACACAAAATACTCAGATATCCCAACAGTCTTCTCATTAATTAATATTCAGATCTAGCTTACAGACTCTATCTACTAGCCTGCACACATAGCCAGCGGGGTCTGCACACAACAAGACTTAGGGTCTCCGCACACACAACCAGCAGGAGCGCTTGACCAAACAATCGACACAAAATATCCACAAGTACGTATCCAAGCTTTTCTAAAACTTAGTGTACTCTAGACTCAATTTATCCATATATTTATAACATATTAGCTTGTCCTATTCTATGGTCCACAAATCATTGTTTGTAGACCCTTGGTCTACCCTTTGACCCATTACTATTCATTGGGGTCTTTGAACCGCCCCAAATCCCCTACGCTAGACTAGATTATTACAAAATGTTACAAAAACGTTCCACAATTGTTGCTACGGGACCTTGCTCCAACAGCCCACCAACACAATCTTGTGACTTGTCCTGAGTCACAACATCGGTAGGGTCTTCATCTTCTCCTGGAGTCGTTCGATGGCAGAAGAAAAAGGGGCCAGGACACATGCACTCTATGCAGCTGCATTCTACGTAGCTTCATTTTGCGCAATGTCAAGCAACTTTTGGGAAGTTGGTCCTTTGGTAGTTGCGGCTACACTCTCCAGGTTCTGATTCAACTGCTTCACGACCCCATCTAAATCCTGCTAAAGCTTGAGAGCTTCATTAGCCCATGGCTCTAGGTGGTCACTGAGTACCTAATTCTTGTGGCATAGCCCCTCAATTTCATCTCTGAGCACGTGGCTGGTCCAAAGGCACGCTAGTCATTGTGATGGGACGAGGGTGGGCATAGTGGCTTCCACATGCCTAAAATCTTGCTCCTTTTGGTGCAGCGCCTGATTGATTTGACAAAGGAGGGGGTCACGTTGCACCTGGGACCATAATGCCATAGCAGTCTCTAACAAGTCGATGCCCTTTGTGATCTATGTGGTAATATTGTTTGTAGCTTCCATGACCAGTGCGGGTCATTGGGCGCACACCTCAGGAGGGGTCTCATGCTATAGCTTGGCCTCTAGTGATGCTATATGTAGTTCCAAAACAGCTTTAACAACCTGAATATTGGTTCGGGATGCCTTCAAAGCAGCGACCAAGTCTTCAACCTTGACTTGTGGTGCAGCGGAGGCAAGAATTACTTCTGGTATATCCTTGCAGAGTTGATCTATCAATTTTTCTAATTCAGCCTGCTGTGTGACTGCTACGATGGGTGTTGCGTGGGCTTGGATATTTTCGGTAGCTTTGGTCACAATAGTTTGCTCGGCCTCACTGAGCTATTGTTGCACCCGCAGTTCTCTATGCTGAAGTTCACCAGAGATGGAGATAAAAAGGTCGTGCAACTGTGCACCTATCAATCTCATGACATCGAGGTCGACCGAAGAGCACGTGCGAACCTGCTCACATAAGATCGGGGGTACCACAACAAAAGATGTGCCCGAGAGGGGGTAAATTCGACTTTCTGTCATGATGGCCAAGGCTGTAAATGTAGTTGGCTGGCTCACTTGATTCTGCCTCACCTGATTCACGCTTGCCTGAAGTGTGTCTACCTTTAGCTGAAGAGCCTATAGTTTAGACTGCAAGGATTCTACTGCGACCTTCTGCTATTCTTCCAAGGCAGCCCATCAATCTTCTGATGAAATAGTGAAAAAATCCTCAATCTTCTCCAATTCATCTTCTGTCAAAGTGACCTCCGTCTCTGCGCCAGGCTTAGTAGCCTTCTGCTTCTTCCTCTGCCCTTTGGGAGGATCACCTATGTGCTTGGTGCTGCATGGGGACATTACATCCTCACCACTAAGCCCCTTGATTCCTTCACCCTGTTGGGACTCTCGCTTTGCCCCCGTGGTGGCATCCTTAGGGGTCTCTTTGGTTGTAGTTTTCTCTGTAGTATGCGCCTCGGTGTCCTTTGCTATTCTCGGTGGGATAGTATCCTTTGAGTCTGCGTCCTTGCCGAATGTGCCTACTATAACTAGGGATTATGACTTGAAGCCAAGCTTCCATTCCAATGGCCAATTTGTGACCAGTTGGCAAATCTCTACTTCTGTGGCCATATAAGGGAGGGTATACCAGGTTGGATCTTTGCGGGCCCAAATATGCACATTGTGCATAGTAACATGAAACACCGAAATTCCCTTGTACTTTTCATAGATCGTGGGTGACAAGCATGGCCAGGAATGAATTTCTGCTCCTAGAGCATTGTCAAACAACTACCACAACACCTTGTTCTCCTTAATGCATTTGGAATCCTTCGAGTCCCAAATGTTCGCAAACCACGCACCTTCACACATATTTGGCTCGAGCTCAGGGAGCACCACATCATCAAGTGTTTTCCATGCAACCAAGGAAATTAAAATAATAAACCATGAGTAGCGGAACACCTTTTTCTGGTCCTACACTTTGTGCACATTGTCTAGAAATTCACTGTAGAGGTACTATGACCAGTTGTAGCAGACCCTTTTTTCACTTATGCCAATGAATTGAATTACATAAGTAGGGACAGCTAATGCCTGGCACTTGCGCATAATTTTGCATGCAAGCAGTAGGGTACACATGTGAACTCTTGGGTCAGCTATTTTTTCTACTAGGAACCCTCTTTTTTTGTGACTAACATTATATTTATGCGGGACTTCTTCGGTAATATGCTGCTTGTAGTTCTTGCCAATGCCCGCCATGAGATTGGGCCCTTGCATGGGGAGGCCGATGATTTGGTGAATTAAGGCAATGTCAATCGGGATGCGAACTTGGATCCATAAACACCCATCGTGGACTAGCACCAACAACTGGCGCACAACCAAGCTGGTAATGCTGTATCGGCCAAAGTTGGGAATGCACAAAAAATTTAATATCCTAGAACCTGCCAATCCGCATGCCCATGACATCAGCACTACCTTTGGCATGTTATTGTACATCACCCATTCAAGATATAATTCTGGAGCCAATTATGGGAAGGCATCTAGATTGGCTAGATCGTGATCATCGAACTTAATGGAGGGGAGGTCTTCAAACATATCACCAATAAGGGGCACCTCCACTGGGACTAGAGGCATCTGTAGGTAGGTGCGGGCAACATCGATATTCTTGGGGGTGCGCACAGTTGGTTTTCTTGGCTTAACATATGGCGAAAACCAGGAAAGCGGGGCTGCCAACTGAGCTTCCTACTGAGCTATCATAGGGCACTTTGATGGATCAGGCAAGCAGGCCTTAGGCACCTTTCGAGGGGAATGCACAATCCAAGGGGACATGCGTGGCTTCACCCTGATCCACTTCCTATATTTTTATTTTCCTTTCTTCGTTCCCTTCACATTCCATTTTCCCTTTCTCTTGGTCGGCATAGACATGACCTCTTCCATATCAAGGGTTACTTCCAATACATCTTCGGACTCAATTTCCACAAAAACCGTGACAGACAATGACTCGGCGAGGTTAGAAGCAGTCATTCTTGCTTGGAAGACTAATTGAGGGTTGCTATTGTCAGAAGGGGTAGCTCACCCAGACATACGGATGACAATTGTGCATAATAGATAGAGTTTATAATGGAGCACAAGGCGCAAGAATTTTGGAAAGAAAACAAACCTGTTTTAACTAACTCCCCTCTTTTTATAGCCTCTGATGGGTAAAAATGATCATATTAGCCTTAATTGCAACTTGTCATTATGGAAACGGTAAAAAATCCTCCTAGATCACCGCATTAATTGCCAATTACTTGTTCTGTTCAATGATAAAATTACTTTTTCACCCAGTTGTATCATTCCAATGGCTATTTTTTCCTACCGCGTACTACCCCTATGCCTGCGTCACACCTTTTCGCACCTCCTGCCCTACGCACTATCCCTACGCATCCATCGAACCCTCCTTGGATTTCCCTTCCTACACACAACATCCTTTACACAACTACTCTGACCATATAGTAATTTAGCTGGCACCAGGTCGTCCCTATATGGTTTCAGACGACTTCCATTAACGTACCTAGGAAATTAATCTCTACGTAGCGTAGCCAACCTTACTGCACCACCATCGATAATCTCCTTCACTATGTAAGGGCCCAACTAGTGCTTACATAACTTTCCTGGATGGCATTCAAAATTGCTGTCGTAAAGTAATACCAATTCATCTTCCTTGAATACCTTCTTCGAGATATGTCAATCATGCCAAGCTTTATCGCGAGCCTTCTGAACTTGCTAGTCAAACTAAGCAATGAACTGATATTCTTCCATGTCCATTAACTGCACCAAGTGTTCCTCCATGATGTTTGGTTCTGCCATGTTTGTAAATACTACAATGCGCAGGTTGGGAACAATGTATTCCATAGGAATGATGGCCTCCTTTCCGTAGACCATTCTGAAAGGCATTTTTCGTAGGAGTTTCTTATATGTGGGCCTATAGGCCCATAGTACTGAGGGAATGTGTACATCCCAATCGCTTCGGTCAGAATTACAAACCTTAGTGAGCGCATGTTCCAAAATTTTATTGAAGGCCTCTACTACCCCATTCGCCTATGGGTGATATGGGGTACTCTTTTCATGGTGGATCTGGAATTCCTCAATCAAAGCTGCAATAGTTTCATTAAAAAAATGCATACCTCTATCGCTCATTAATATCTTTGGGTAGCCAAACCTGGTCAGAATATGTTCAAAAATGAAGTGCGCAGCGATATCTACAGTACAATCCTTGACAGCCTTTGCTTCTACCCAGCTGGTTACATAATCAGTGGTAGTAATGATGTATCAGGCACCTGTCTTCTTTCCTGGGGGATTGATGGGTCCTACAAATTCTATGGCCCATTTTTCGAACACCTGCAGAGCCATCTGTGGTTGTAGCAGCATCTCATCTCTACACGATGGTTTCCCTATTTTTTGGCATGCATCATAGGCATGACAGTATGCATGTGTGTCACTATCTAATGTGGGCCACCACAACCCAGCCCTCAACACTTTCTGTGTAGTTGCTTTCCCTACATAGTGTCCTCCTGCAACTCCTCCATGGGCCTCGGCCAAGATAGCTTCTCTTTTGTGGTCCAATGCATACCTCCGCAACATCTCATCCATACCCAACTTGTATAGTTGTCCAACAATTATGGTAAAATCGGCCGTGCGGGTGACAAAATCCTTTTTATGTGGTACTGAGTAGTCGTCGAGCGCCATAACTGTGGTCAAGAAATGAATGATGTTTTCAAAGTGTTCATCAATCACCTTGATAGCAAGCAAATGCACATCAGGAAATCCTTCTTCCAAATTAGTTGGCTCTTTCCCACTCTTGATCCGAGACAAGTGGTTAGGTCTGGTGTTCAATCTCCTGGGCTTCACAATTATTTCAAAATCATACTCCTGAAAAAACAGTAGCCACCTACAAATCTTCCCCCCCCCCTAACACAGGCTTACTGACCAAGTATTTTAGAGTTGAATGATCTGTGAACATATTGAAGTGTCCACCTAATAGATAATGCCTGTATTTCTACAAGTCATAGACCATGGCCAATCCTTCGCGCTCCATAGTAGAATAGTTATGCTTTGCGCTAGAGAGTTTTCTGATAGCAAATGCAATCGTATGATCGATGTCCCCTTCTCCGAGCTGCGCTAAGACAACTCCTAAGGTTATTCCTGAAATGAGTTTGTAGCCATTGGATCCCTTAGATCTAGAGATCTAGCATCTAAATCCAAGAGGGGAGAAAAAACAAATCAAACTAGGTGGGGTAAACAGACCTCCCACACCTAGTATAGTTGAAAAACACCCAAGAATGGGGCTGCAGCAATATGCAACAATACTGCAGGAAAATAACACAATTTTGAGAGCATGAGAAGGAGACCAATAAGAGGGATAAAATTTCATATATACAGAAATAAATCAGATCCATAATGAGGCCCTTACAGTATACAACAGAATATAGAAGACAAGAATAGAAGAAATTCCTCAAGAAAGAGGGTTGCAACACATGTATTGACTGCAAAATAGCTTGACAACATTATTTATAAGAGCTGCAACAACTGTATATTACACTCCATATCTAGAGTAGATCTATGTACAAAATATCAAATCTTTTTTAGATCTGTACACTAGAAAGGCTCCTTTACAAGATCCCCTTGGGGATTTGATCAAAACATGCAACACAGAGAGTAGATCTGAGATCTAAAGTAGAAGATCTATAGTAGTATTCAGAAATCTCTGAAGATGATTAAAATAGAAGCAGATCAGATTTGTATAGAACATGGATCAACAATCTAATCCATGGATCACCATAGTGAAGGGAAAAACCCCAGCACCAGAGATCACTCCTCAAAAGTGTGTCAAAACACCCTGCAACTTCCTTCTTGCAAATAGTGCAGTCTTGGAAGGGAAACTGTGCTGTAGGTTGAAGCACTGGGTTGGCCTAATGCCAAGATCTGAAATATAAGCTCCAAAGGTTTAGAACTCTCTTTTCCATGGGATAGAATAGTTTCCCAGTGAAAAGAGGCCCTGGAACGGCCTAGATTTGAGTAGATCTAGCCTCCACTTGCTATAGCTTACAAGGAAAACCAAAACCTCAACAGGATCTGCGTTGTAGTTGGAAGATGATCTTGGCCAAATGCCTGATAGTGGATGATATTGGAAAGAATCTTCCAAGAAATCCTCAATGGAAGAGGTGGGATTCCCTAACAAGAACACCCTAGTGCTAAACAACACTATCCTCAGCTAAACAACAGAGAATGATATATGTCTAATCAGACAATATATTCAAAAATACGCACAATTAACAACCTTCTTCTGTTGTCCTCCTCTTCCTTTTATAGGATGAAAGTCTTGTCAAACCCTAATCCATTTCAATTATTTAGCTGCATTCACATGAGAAGCCTCCAATTAAAACTACGTTGTGCCTATAGGAGATTCATTGTATCTAGACAGTGATGTTGATTTGGTCCTGGTTGACTTGGTCAAGTGCTCCAGTCTCTTTCACACCTAAGTGTGCTTATGTAAGTAGCCCATATTTGTCCATGTTCACCGGTGGCATTGATTTATTTTTCCGATTAGGAGTTTTATTGATCCTCCTTTACATTTTTATTCATGAAACAAAACATTGACACAAAATTATATATTCCCATTAGCTGGGCTAATTGGGAATATTACAGTCCTCCCCTCCAAAATGTTTCTTGTCCTCAAGCAACTGATACGGTGAGTGTTGCAAAACTTCTCCTTATTCATTGGTGACACCATCAAGGATCAATCTTTCCTCATAAGCTAGGTGTTCACCAATCCAAGCCTCCATGAACTGTTCCTCCAAAATCATCATGAGATGTACAAAATCCATCCCACAAGGATTCAAGAACTCAACAAAAACAAACATGGTTGGTCCAATACTCTCTCTAAAGCATGTAGCAAAAGGTACATAGAGAGTTCCCATCCCATGTGGTACATACAAACTGCCCATCCCCCCTCCATACAATCCCATGAAAAGTACAACTATATCATCCACGTATGGAAGCATAATTACATATACACAAACAGAAATTTGAGCATGAGGAGGTGGGTCAAAGTCCCACATATGGTGCCAGCACAATGCATCTCCTGCCTGTATCAGATCAAGGTATGGTAAGTGGTTTCCCCACCACTTTCTGCACAAGTTACCTCACCATGGTTGAAAGTGTGAGATATGTTTGGTGCCTTTGGGAAGCACCCATCATGAAAAGAAATCTCCCTTTGCACAACAAGGGAGTGGCCCATTTCAGAAATTTCAGTGGCCCAATGTTGGCCATGAGATTTACATAATACAGTACTCTCCTTGGGAGTTATGGCCTACAAAAACACGGTGAAAGCATGTGTCAAATTAGAAAATTAAGCTGCATTACATGATCAGATTTTTCACCATCAATGTTTCTTCTATATATGGAATTGTGCACAAATATGTCTCCCTTTCCAAGAGAAGGAAGAAATGACTAAAATGACTCTTGGATAGAGTTCTTTGGCTGCCCCAAGTCCACATAGATCTTTCATTCTAGAAAATGCTAATGTAGCTCTCCTCCCAAGCCTTCCCATTCAAAGCATCTCATAAGAGTGTTGTAGATCTCCATAGAATAGGTAGGGCTGAAACAGAACTCTTTGAAGGCCCTTTGTGGCATCCTCTCCTTGAGCTTGGAGGATCTAGGTAAGAATATCCTATCATGATGATAGATGAATCCATCATGGACTAGATAGCCCTCTTTAAGCAGCTGGTCATCAGGCATCACACAAGTGTGAAGATATTTGGAATAATCCACCAACAGCTGGGATTTCCAATATAGATCTACACTCCCCAACAATGACAGTGCTGATGATGCATCAATAGGAATGCATGTCATGTTTCTGATCTCTTCTTTTTCATTACTTATGCCAAGGGTAAAATTAGGAAGGACATACCTTCTCTTCTCCTCCTCCAACAGCACAGAATCAGAAATGAAGGATGGTGAGGATGATGAGAGAGGAAAATATCCCTCCTTCTTGTGCTTGCCCAAGCCTTCCGGTGCTGTAGCTGTGTATTCTAATGCTCCCATTGGACCTGATCTTGGAGCATCAAGTAGTGAGAGATCTCTAGCTAAAATTGAATCAGGTGGCCTCCCAGGGGGTTTGCCACTAGATGAGAGTGTCCCTTGCAGAAATCTCATGAACATAAGAGAAGGGATAGTGAGGTCCTTGCTTCCACTGCGCAAATCCATGTCTTTTTTTTGTGTGGAAGTGTTGTGTGAGGGGTAAGTTTGCATGCCTTTGATTCTTTGAAGTGCACCACTCTTCTTGTCCACCCATTCCATTTGTAAAGCCTCCCAATCAGTGGTGACTTTTCCCAATGTAATCAACCATTGAACACCCAAAATGACATTGGTGTTTGGTATGTCAACTACAAAGAAGTGATCCACCAAAGTGTAGGATCCCATGGTGACTGAAAGTGATGGAACATAATGCATGCATTGCATTGTTCTATCTCCTGGGACCAAAACAGAGAATCCCTCTAAAGTATCAGTGGGTATTTCCCTCCTTTACACAAGATGGGCATCAATGAAATTGTGGGTAGCCCCACTGTCAATCAATACAAAAACCATCTAATTCATGATTGACCCTTCAACTCTTAAGTTCAAGTACTTAGGTACTCCCCTCAAGGATGCAAGAGTTCCCCCAATAGGAGCAAATGCTCCATTCTCATCTCCTGAAGGTGTTGGAGCTCCTCGAACATTGTTAGCACTGTGATCCCTCCTTGGCTCATCATCTTCATCTTCTTCAAGATCTCAGAAGACCTCTATATAATGTGCTTTACTAGCAGCACACCTATGTCCAAGTACCCATGGTTCTTGGCAGGTGAAGCATAGCTTCCTCCTTCTTATATCTTTCTAGACTTCATCATCAACAGGCTTCTTGTATGAGCTCTCCTTTCTCTTCCTTTCCTTTAGAAGGAAAAGAGGGCTTATTCTGAAAGTTTTCCTTTGATTTTGGCAAGGCATATTGAAGATCTCTAGCCCTCTCAATGGCATCATGCAAGGTAATGGGCTTGGTATATTTAACCAACCCATGCAGAGGTTCATCCAAGCCATTGATGAACATGTACACCCTCCTTGCTACAGATAGATTAGGAACCATAATAGATAATCTAAGTAATTCAGAGATATAAGACTCTGCATTAGCTGATTGCTTGAACTTTGCAAGGCTCATGAAAGGTGCTTCTGGATCCTTCCTGTCAAACCTCTCAAACAGTATTCTAGTGAAATCAAAATATGCAGTCACATTGGCATGGTCCAATGTAGACAACCCATGGAACCACCAGTTGTGTGCTTCACCTTCAAAGTGCAGTGCTGCAATCTTGATATCTTCCATCTCAGGAAATTTGTTCAACTGAAAGTACATATCCAACTTTTCTACCCATGCTTTGTAGAACTAGTGGATGACCCATTGCTATAGCATCATTTTTCACCCTTATGTGATTCATGATTGTCTTTGTGGCTTTGGGCACCCATTCCCACAGACTTGAGCAAAATTCATTAAAAAACAGTGTTAAAATCCCCATACACGGTTATGCCCAGACTTTTCCACGTGTATACGCGAGTCCACATGTACTTCACCACGTATGCCATTAAAACCATTAAAAAATATATAAATTCCCTATTTTCGGGCTAGGTTGATGGTTACTCCAGTAGTTCAACCACCCCAGCACGTGGCCAACTGTTTCCAACTGACTGAAACTACTTTTAGGGAGTATAAAAGCCCCTCATGTGCATGGCCTAAGGGAGAGAGAAATTTTATAGACATTATACTCTGTTGGAATCCCAATTCAAGTCTGAATTCCCGTGCCTCCTGCACTTTCCCAGATTTATACAAGAAACCCTTGTTTCCTAGAGATGTTCATCCATTTATATGCCATCTCGAGTGCACAAGTCTTGAAAGTTTCTTAGCGAGGCAAGGGCGGGACGGATCCGGAAAACGGTCTGCTCGAAGATCGTGGAAGGATTCAAGTGATCTCTCCACTCTTTATTTCTAAACATGTTGTTTGCAATAATGAAGAACCATCTTGTTCCTGAACTTATGTGTTAATATCTATTTGTATATGTGAAAAGGTTGATTATTAAGCAGTTATTATGGTTTATATCATATTTCACATGGATTACACTAACGTTTAGGAGAAGTATATGTTGTACAACTAGGTTTCCGTGCACGTTCTTTCTTGTTTTCCAGGTTGAAGGAGGAAGAAAGGTTGCTAGGGGTTTGGACCCCGTGGGATCTACATCGAACGTAGGACTACGAGTGAGTTCTGCTATCGTTGTTATTTGGTTTTTAGCATTCAAGTATGGTTGTGTGTGAGTCCTTCTAAATAGCATGCCCTGATCTATGGAGGTTTGACCCAACAAACCTCTAGGGTGATTTTCCCCGAAACAGAACTAGCGACTCCACTGGGGATCGCATTTTTGTGATTCCCCTGTTGGGTGGTTTCAGTTGTTTGATAGGTTTCCAACAGTTTTAACTTTTATTTCCAGTCCAGTTAACTCTTTCACAGTCAGACTGAAGACCTGGTTCCTTATCCAGGCTTGATCTTTTTTATTTTTTATTATTTACCTTTTCATACACGGGTTTGTCTGCACACAGACGCGTATACACGCAGTTTTTGTTAAAGGGAGTCGCGTATACGTGGGTTTCCTTTAACACAGTCGCGTATGCACGCTTGTTTCCAAACTGTCAAGTAGCGTATGCCTGGGTGAATTTTGAAATTTTGGATTTCTTGGCTTTTTAGTCCTGTCTGCCTGTGGAGACCTGTTCCTGTAGTGTCTTTGTATCCTCTGGATTGTGTTGAAAGTGGTCTTTGGTCTTTTCTCTCTCTTGTTTGGTTGAAAACTAGCTTATCTGGCAAATCTTGTTTCTTGTGCTTCCATTTCTGGTTCGAGTACCAAGATCTCTTCCTGGGGATTCTTGGCTGTTCTGCTTCATCAGAACAAAGAGCCTCTGCTCATTTACTCTTTCCTATCTTTGTGTCTTGCTTTGCACTTCGATTTTTTCCCATTTCTTGGTTGGTTTTCTTGAGTTCAGTTGACTAGGTCTTGTTGCAATTTTTGAAGAGTCTTTCTTGGTTCTTTGAAGTTTTTGTTTGCTGCAAGATTGTACTACTCTTTTAGGCTAAGTTGCTGAGTTTCTTGTCTTCTATTGCTCATATAAATCTTGCTACTAGCTAGCCCTATAAGATTTGGAGTGTTTTTGAAGTTTTTTCTTGAAATTCAGAGTTGTTTGGCTTGGGATTTGATAGTTTTTCTTGGTCTCTTCGAGCTCTTCTTTTTTAAAATTCAAAAGCTCAAAAAACATTTTGTTTTGTCATTTGATTTTGTTTTTGCATTTTTGTTTTCGTTTCATTATATCTTTTGAAGCTTTGTTGAGATTTCTTGCCTTTCGTTTTTTATTTGATTTTGGAAAGGAATTGTCATTGGTTTCTTCCTCTTATTTCAAGCGTTTTTGGTGTCTTTATACTAAGAGTTTCTGATTTTGGGAACTAGCTTTCTGGACAACCAAAAAGAGATAAAACTAAAGGATCTTTGGGAAATTTCTCTCTGCTTTAGTAGATTTTTCATCTTAGAATTTGCATGCTCTTAGTGATTTGCATCAGGTGCACTTAAGCATTTAGTCATTTTCATAGTTTTTGCAAGTGTGAGTTTGTTATCTGAAAAGAAAATTTTTTTTTTTTTTTTTAGTCTCGTAGAACCTGTGTAGAAGTTGCTTTTCATCGAAAGACAATTACTGCATTTGCATGTAGTTTGGTTTTTATTAATTTCTTTTCTGCGTCAAAACACCACGATTTTCATTTCCGTATCCCTTTGACTTAACATAACAGCCGATTAAAATAAGCGTTATAATTTAAAAGCAACTAGCAAGTTTTTTAAGTGTCATACACCAAATAGCTAGGTTGTAGGGCCTTGGATTAGGTGAGTGGAGATTTAACTCTCCAAGGCCGCTCAAACAAAACATAGAAGTTGATTAATTGAGCGAAATCCAACTCCGTTAGGTGGACCGGGAAAGCTCTCCTCCAGAGAGTCAAGCACGAGGGGAAGTGAAGGCTGAGAAGAGAGATACCCCCTCTCTGATTTGCTGAATCTGACCTCAAGACCGTTCCGCCCGGCTTTTGACATGGATTGGTGCCCATAGTTGCCACTCCTAGGTTCCACATAGGTGACTGCGGGGGGGAATACCCATGGTACCTGAGGCAGACGTCGTATCACTTTCAGCAGTACTTCTGGGGGGTGCCCTTGCGAAGCTTGGGTACTTGTGCCAACAAAGTTTGTTGTTAGGAGGTCGGTGTAATTGTTTCTGTTACCTTCGCTAGTAGGCCTAGGCCATAATTATCCCAGACTACTTTCGGGAGGTCCTATACTTCGCTTTCTTGTATTTTGGTGTCCGGTCCAAATCACCCGGAGCGGAAATACCTGAAGGTTGTTTGCTTGATTGTATCTCAGGGATTATTTTTTGTAGTGAGTGCTCTTTGCTCCTAGCTTGCCTAGCTTTATACTTTTTGAGTCTAATTAAAATTTGTTAAAGTGGCTGATCAAGCGCCTCGTCGATTGAGGAGAATCTGGGGGTTATCTCCCGAGAGTCCAGAGCCTTCTTCAAGAAGGCATAGGAGTAATTTAGCAGGTGGGTATCACCCTGTGGCATCTGATGCAGTGGAGGAAGATCCTCCACAAGGGTTTGAAGGTTTCGTAGCTGATTCTGGTGTTGGTTCCAAGAGGAGCGCTCTGCTCACCTCGCGAGTATTATTTCCGCAGGAAGAAGAAGTACAGGTAGAGGAAGTATCTCAACCCTCTGAGTCACTTCCATCTCCTCTTCCTCCTGATTATCTGTTCGTTGTTGAATACATCGGACCTGAGTCAGAGAGACCGGAAGATCCTCCATATTATACATACCTTTCGATGGCCATGACTGTGAACGCGGCTTCAGCTGTGAGTGCTGTAGGCATTCAGACTCCTGCTTATGTTGAAGGAGGAGGCATTATTGCTATATCTTTGATTGCTTCTAGTGCTGCTGTGTTTGGCTCTGGTTTCACCCAAGCACATGCTTCTCATTCTGGTCCCTTTTGTTTTGGAATTCCCACTAGTGGGATTCCTCCTTTTTCCTTTTCCGCTGTTGCAGCTGGATCTACACCCATGTCTTCCATGGCTAGTGGATCAGCTTCTTTTCAAGGGTTCCCCTTCGGAACTGGACATATTCCTAGTTCGAATCCTTCTTTAGGGTCCTCTCCATTTACTTCTCAGACTCAGAGTTTCAACCCTTGGTCTGGAGGTCAGAATTCGACTACTTTCACAGTTTGGAACCCTGTATTCACTACAGCGGGGGCAGGGAATTATTTTTACGCTGGTCACCAAGGGAATGCTTCTTTCCCTTCATCGAGTGCTTATCAGAATTTTTCCCCTCTTTCTAATGCATGGGACCCCTATCAGGGGCTTTCCTCTTCATTCAATACTTCGGGTGGGGGAACTGGTCTGGTCTTTGGTAACTCTACGTTGGGAGGAGGTTCTTCTCCTTTTTCTAAGAATTCTTTCTGGCAACCTGGTGCCTCATCAAATCCAGGGTATTCTTTTCAGAATGTAGGGAATTCATCCCATCAAGGATGGAATCCTCAGGCTCCGCCTCGTTTACCTTTTCTGGCAACGTTAAACTTGCCAGATCTGTCGAAGTTGACGAATGATCCAATCCGGTACAGTCCGGGGTGGCCTCCGGTCCCGACCAAACTACCTTCAGACATTCCAAAGTTTGAAGGCAAGAATGGAGAGGATCCGGCTAACCACATCACCACTTTCCATTTATGGTGCTCTTCTAACTCCCTGATCAATGATTCGATTAGGTTGAGATTGTTTCAACGCACCCTAACTGGAAATGCTGCCAAATGGTATATTGAGCTAACTGGGGGCAGTTTTGCTACATTTGGAGATCTGGCTGTTACATTTCTAAACCATTTCCAGTTGCCTGTCCGATATGATGCCGGGATTGAACTGCTAGCTAATTTTAAACAAGACGACGCAACCCACATTTCTGACCATATTCAGGAATGGCAGAGAAGGAAGAGGCTTATTAAAGCTCATATTCCAGGAGAATTCCTTTTGGAATGGTTTCTGAAATCTCTGCAGTCAGACATTTCTAAAGATGTATCCCTGTCTGGGGTATTTTCTGAGGAACAGTCCATTTTTAGGGCCCAGCAGCTGGAACTGATCTATTCTCAGTCTAGGGTCCTTCATAAATATTTGCCCAACGCTCCTCGCTCCAAATTAGATTTATCCAAAACTAAGCCTGGTCCTCATGGTGATGGACTTATTGGGTCGATAAATAGTGGTGCAGCTAACTTGATTACTCAGTTACAGCAGTTGTATATACAATCTGCTCCTTCTGGTCAGGCTGTGCCTACTGAGTCATCGCTTTCCCAATCTTTGTCGATAAATGTTGTCCAAACTTCTGATCCCAAAGGAAATCAACAATCCGAAGGGAAGAAGAAGGGACGGAATAATAAGAAAAAGGGAAAGAATGGGAAGGGTAATGCAAATAAAACCAACGAGCATGTTGGTGAGGGTCCAAAGGATAAAAAGAAAGTGAAGTTTCCATGCAAGCTGTGTGCTGGAGACCATCTTACGCACCTTTGCCATAAAATTTAGGATGCGCAGCACTTGTTAGCTCAGCAGGGTTCTTTTAGTTCCCAGGCTGTGTTGACAAACCCTTTTCCCCAAGGGCAACAGCTAGTTGTTGGCACGAATCAAAATCCTGGGGCTTCCTCTGGGGGCACCCAGGAAGGGGAAATTTCATCAAACATATTCATGATGAGTGCTCGCGTGGATGTCGCTACGAGATCCCGTGATTATGGTGAAGAAGAGTCTTCGAAAGCTAAGGGTGCTCCCAATGCTACTGAGCCACTTCATATTACGATGCCTATTGTTGAGCATATACCTCGGATGCCCAAAGCATCTACCAAGTGATCGACGATTAATCCCCCGTCCTCTATTCGTCAACTTCAAAGTCTACAAGGAAAGTCTAATTTTCTTCAGAGATTTATCGTAAATTATGCTGAAGTTACCAAGGGATTTATGAGATTGTTGAAGAAGGGAGTTCCATTTCTTTGGGATGACTTTGCTCAACGCTCATTCGATGCTTTGAAAAAAGCATTGACCTCTGCTCCTTTATTGAGTCCACCTGATTATAGCAGGGATTTCCTTTTGCATCTTGCAGCAGCAGAATCTACTATTGGTATGGTTCTGGTTCAGGAAGATGATGCTCTTGCAGAGCATATTATATACTATCTTATTCGAGGATTGGTAGGACCTGAACTCCGGTACACTCCGATAGAAAAGTTAGCTTTAGCAGCAGTTCATGTTGTGCAGTGACTCCGGCATTACATTATTCTACGAAAAACTTATGTTTTGGCAGCAGCCAATCCATTTCAGTTTGTCCTCAGTAGGCGAGTGATTGGAGGCAAATACAATAGATGGATTGTGATTTTGCAGGAATTTGATCTTGAGTTTATGTCTTCCAAATCCAAGAAATCATTGGTTTTCGCGGAATTGATCTCCGAGTTTCCCTGTGGGGAAGAAATGGTCTATGATGAATCCTTCCCGAATGAACATTTGTTTCTTATCTCTCCACAGGATCCTTGGTATGGAGATATCATTGTTTATCTTCAGACTGCAAATTTTCCCTCTACTTTTTCGAAAGATGAGCGCCGCAAATTGCATCACTTGGCTAAGAATTACCTGATCATTGGTGATGCTTTATACCATCGAGGGGTTGATTCAATCCTGAGACGCTGCTTAACTCTCGAAGAAGCTGAGGCTGTGTTGAATGATTCCCATAGTGGAGCTTGTGGTGGTCATTTATCTGGGCTTGCTACAGCCCAAAATATCTTGCGTGCTAGGTACTTTTGGCCTTCGATTTTCAAGGATTGTATGGAGTCGGTCAAAAAGTGTCATCCGTGTCAAGTTTATACGCGAAAAATGCGCGCTCATCCAGCTCCACTTTTTCCAGTCATTACTGTCGGCCCCTTTACAAAGTGGGGTATTGATTATACTACTTGTAACCCACCTTCGGCTAAAGGTCACAAGTACATTATTGTAGCAGTAGACTACTTTACGAAGTGGGTCGAGGCTATGCCTACTTTTGGGAATGATGGTGAGACTGCAGCTCTTTTTATTTTCAACCAGGTTATCGCTCATTTTGGTATTCCTAGAGAGATTGTCACTGATCATGGCAGTCATTTTCAGAATAGCATGATGGCCGAGTTGGCTCTGAAATTAGGTTTCCGGCAGGAGCATTCATCTCCATATTATCCTCAAGCCAATGGGCAAGTGGAAGCCGTGAATAAATCCTTGAAGACAATTCTTCAAAGGACAATTGATAAAGCTAGATCCAACTGGTATATTATGCTATATCCTGCACTTTGGGCATACAGGACGTCAGTGAAAACTGCAACTGGCTTTACTCCGTTTCAGCTAGTGCACGGGGTGGAATCCGTATTTCCTATTGAATGCGAGATTCCTTCTCTTAAGTTAGTTGTTGAACTTCTTCCTGACACTTCTAGTCTGGCAGAACGGCTTCTTCATCTGGAACATCTCGATGAGCAGCGTCGGGATGCCGCCACGATGAATGAAGCGCATAAAAACCGAGTTAAAGTTCGGTACGATAAGGCGGTCAAACCTAGGGTTTTTTCGGAAGGTGACCTTGTTTTGGTCTATGCCCAAGAAAAAGATGCCCTGGGGGCAGGAAAGTTTAAGTCTATGTGGTATGGCCCCTATATCGTTAAAAAAGTCCTTAAGAAAGGAGCATATACCTTGGTTGATTTTGAAGGGAACGAGTTGCCGGAGCCCCGAAATGGGCTCTATTTGAAGAAGTATTATGCCTAGGCTTCGGCCTGGCATGTTGCTTTTGTATATAGTAGTTTTTCTTTGTACATATCTGGTTGTTTTTCGATCTTTGATGGGTTGGTGATGTTTTTGATCTGCTTTGGCAGGTTGTGTCGGATGTCATGAGTCATTTTGGTTTCGCCGATGGTGCTAGTAGACACACCCGGAACTTGGCTTCCGCGGCTTGGGTGCTTCATCATCCATCCGGTCAGCTGTTAGTATCAAGAGGAGTCTGTATTGGTCCTGCTTCCAATAATATAGCAGAATACACTGCAGTTATTTATCTACTCTCAGACGCAATATCTTTGGGTGTTGATTCATTGGTAGTTTTCTTGGACTCTCAGCTGGTGGTGTCGCAGTTGAACAATACTTATCGGGTTCGAGATCCATTTTTACTCCGGTTGTTCTTGAGGGTACATTTGTTACAAAGATCATTTCAATTTTTAACTTTCATTCATATTCCTCGAGCTGACAATTGGCTGGCAGACTCATTAGCTAATCAAGCAATTGATTGGCACATTAATCATTCAATACAATAAAATTTAATCATCAAAAACATCATACATTTTGATACATTTGTCACATCACATCAAACATCGATGTATATATATCATCAGAGTGTTCAAAAAACTATACAAAATTTGGATCCATAAGTCATACAAAAATTGGGCTTATGCCTGATCATTTTCAATCTCAAATAATATACAGTCATCTGATACATCATATCTATCTACTCCTGAGGTCCCTACCCAGAAGTTGTGTTCCTATAGAACACGATCGCGGTGGCAACTCGGCGGAATAACCGTACCCAGTCTCGGGGCACTCCTACCACCCATCTCTGGATGGCTTCAGGCAGATCTTCCATTGCAGCCATAGGTACTTGGCGGGTTAATCCCTCCAAGTTCCTTTGTACAGCCTGGAGGGTCCTGTCTGAATCTACTGTATATGTTTCGCCCCTGCGACGCTTATGTCGCGGGTAACCCTCAGGTCGAACTGGTCCAATATCTGTATCATGATCATTTTTAAATTTTAAGTCATTATGAATCCAATCAAAAACATGTTTGTTTTCCATTTTTTCATACATATCTAAAAAAATCCAAAAAAATTATATAAGTCAAAAAATTGCAAACTTATCGACTGTGCCCCATGCCGCGCCTGGTGGAAGGACAAGATCTGGATCGCCACGAAAGTCCATCCTGGCATAGGGATAGTCATCCACAGTGATGATTTGTTCTCCCCACCAAAGGAATAACTCATCATCCCAAGTGGTCCGGGGAACTTCACTTCCCCCCAATCTCTTCATCATGTCTGCCCAGCAGGCAATTCTTGGGTCTCTCAGGCTGCTGATAGTAGAGATCACTTTGGGTCTCAGCGCTGGAATCTTCTCGAAGAAGAATGTCATCAAGATTGTACCATATCCAAAATGTTTTGTCTTTGCTTTTTCGGATAGAAGTCAATTTTTGCTTCATGTTCATCAGTAGAGCTGTGCACCAATCATATACATGAGTTAAGCATTCCACTGCTATACTCATTTGCGTCCTGGATGCCTGGTGTAGAGAATCTGATCCTGCTACTCTCCCAATGGTAAAAAGGAGGATTTTTATGTGCAAGTCTCTTAAATATTTGATTGCAATTTGAGTTCCCACTTTCTTGGAACCCTCTACGCAGTAGACGTGGACGTAATCTTCCACGGTTAGCCCTCCCAAAGGCTTACCATGCAAGTCTACTGGCTCCCCCCTCTGGGAGAGTCCAGTAATAAAATATATATCTTCCACCTCAATGTGTATGGGCATCTGATCTATGATGAAGCAGTCTTCTTCTGGTTCCCAATAGTTCACAAGCATTTCGAGCAACCAAACATTACTCTTCATATTTGGCATTTTGAAAAACTTGAGCAATCCGCAATTCCGGAGAATATTTAGTGATGCTCGGTCCTGCATGACTTCTTGATCAATAGCATTGTGTTCATGCTCTCTCCATGATATGGTCATCCTGCAAAATTTCAATAATTCGTTCATTAGCTACGCATTTTTCATTTTGGGTTGCACATACGCGACTTTCTTTGTGCACAGTCGCGTGTATACGCGACTTGGTCATTATAAACCCGCGTATGCGCAAACCCGTGATTTTAAACAAATGATTCTACGATGCAAATTCCTAATTTTTAACTTATGAATGGACAAAATGAATAACAAGGATGAATTAAGAGCTTACCTAACAAATTCTATGAGATTTGATTTCGCTTGCTGTTCTGCTTTCGACTTAAGAAGAGGGCTTTTTTCTCCAAAGCACTTTTTCCCAAATCAGCAATGTAACAATGAACCAAATATGAGGTAGCTTGTCTATTTATGCCCAAAAAGTTGAAAATTTTTGCAAAATTTGTTATGCTTATTTTTTCAATCTATCTTAAGCTGCATAACCCAAATGCTTGGAAGTGCCCAAATTGGTATGTTTTCAGGTACATTTTGACGAATTTGAGATTTTTCCCGGTTTTTGATCCATGACTGCTGACCCGTCATGGCAGGTATATGATCTTCACTATCTTATAGGTTAGGGAATCCACTTTCCATTGCATTTTGCATACTAGCCTCCATTCTGATCACTTGCCATAGGGTCGATCCCATCAGGTCATGAGTATTACACCCATTTCACTCGCCGATTATTTAATCATGACTTGGTGGTAGAGCCTTCCTTTACATGGGCTTCTTAGTTAGTTCCTCGCTATCATTGGTTTCCCATGCTGCGTTTTATGTAGGCTCGGGAGTCCTCTTTAGTCCTGCCATGACTTTTGTGTTGAAGCTTCATTCTTCTTCTTCCTCACTATCATTTTTCTGGTTATTACCCTAGAGGCTCCCTGGTGTTGTTGAGTTGTATCACTGCATTGCATATTGGCTACTCGTTTATCCTGGCCTTTAGCTGGCTTCATTTGGACTCATTTTTTAAGCCAACTTTTGACCTTGACTACAAGTTAACCATTGCATGCACTTAGCTATCGCGACTTGACACCCTTTTACCCATGGATGGAACATTCCTCTAAGTATCGCTTACCAGTTTCCGCCACCTTGAATTGAGCATAGGATCGTTCCAATCCCAGGAACTAGTGCATCTGTTTCTTGATACTCGTTCTATCCATTGTACCATAGCATTCTTTTATTCTTTTTCAGGCTTATTATATGAAAAAGACAAAAAAAATCAAATATAACAAAAAGAGCGGGAACGGGATGTATCTTCGTTATTTTGATGGCAGTACAGAGTCAGTTTGTCGCCCTTGAACAAAGCACATACACTTATATATATTTCCTTCATTTGGGATGGTTCTAGTTTGACCTAGGTTCAGCCTTTACTATGTTTCACTTGTCAGTTCTCCCCCGGTTGGTTATCTCTTCCAATCATATGGAGAGTTTGTTTTGCCTCCTGCAAGATAGACTTATACAGTGTCACTTTTTACCGCCATGGTCATCACAGAGTCGTGCTTTTGTTCAAGGGAAGTCTAGCCTGAGTCGGCCATTCTGCGGTGTCTCTTGACTCATTATTCAGTCGGCCTTCCCGGTCTTGTCAGTATCATGTTCTATCACATCAGATGTTTTGGTCTTCTGCTCGTGCTGGTTTGAGAAGGTCCCCATTGACTTCTTTCCGGCGGGTTTGTCTCTTATCGACTACGACACATTGCTCTGAGAGCAAACCTAGAGCCGCACCCTGGCCCTATTTCCATCATTGATAGGTGACCTTGTGCTCAGAATTTGATCATCATTATGGGTCTTTGACTGAGTGGTTTCCCCTGTGTTCGACGTCAGCACACATTATCACACTTGGGATTCGTGCAGTACCTTGATTTCCATTTGACCCTATCGGTGGATTTCTCGCCTCTGTGTCAAATTTCATTATTGGTTGGTTCAGAGGGTTTCTTCCGTGCGCTAGCTTCATCTTGTGCATGTTGGAAACGTACTTCGGTTTTGGTTCCGTCACTCTACTTCATCCGATTCCTTCCAAATCTTGGCCTGCGGGTTACACTCGCGCTGGACTGATGTGGGATGCCTTAATGCCTTCCTTCCAGCATATCTTTTCCCATCGACTCCGACTCATTGCTCTAGGAATAAGGTCTAGAGTCTTTTTGTCAGTACCTTAGGGTTTGCAGTCATCAGTGGCAGACTCTTTGCTATCGACAGTGGGGATTCATCATTGCCTCCTGATTGGTAGATTCTTTCAAGTGTTCGACTTCAACTCATTCATTCGCACTTGTTAGATTGTACCGGGGCACCTTGACACTCATTTTCATTATTGGTGGGTTGTCTCGCGTTGGTTAACGGTATACATCATTGACCGGTAATCCAACGATTTCTCACATGGTCGACTTCAGCTCATTTATTCCCATTGTGTAGAATTGTGCCATAGTGATCGGTGAAGACCTCGGGTTGCATCAGCATTTCTCGATTCACTTTTGACAGTCCATTCAGTTTCTGCCAATGATGTCGTCCACCCTTATATGTTGCAGTGTCAGTACAGCATCATCCTATATGTTGGCTCCCAAGTTGCGTGATTGTACTATTTATTCCACCTCTTATGATTTGGTACTTGGAGATTCAGTTACTTATATGATCAGACATCCAGTTTCAGCGTCATTGATCAGCTTTCTATATGTGATACTTGGACATTGATTCAGACTTGTACTTCCGGGCCATGCTCAGATGATTCATTGTGTACTTTCAGTTCAGCTATACTTGTATACATTTTGGATCTATTATGTACTTTCCATATGATGTGTTTTTGACTGAGCATGGGTATGCTCACCTCAGCATGAGTTGACTCTCTATTTTCTTTTCATTGGTTTTTGGCAGGTTGAAATCTGGTGAAGTCCTCTCTTGTCCTTGCGAAGTTCTTTCTATGTGCATAATACATTTCGGCCATCATGTACCCCTTCTGACCTCATATATTAGGGAGCAGCTGGTATAGCATCATTTTTCACCCTTATGTGATTCATTATTGTCTTTGTGGATTTGGGCACCCATTCCCACAGACTTGAACAAAATTCATTAAAAAACAGTGTTAAAATCCCCATACGTTGTTATGCCCAGAATTTTCCGCGTGTATACGCGAGTCCACATGTAATTCTCCGCGTATGCCATTAAAACCATTAAAAAATATATAAATTCCCTATTTTCGGGCTGGGTTGATGGTTACTCCAGTAGTTCAACCACCCCAGCACGTGGCCAACTGTTTCCAACTAACTGAAACTACTTTGAGGGAGTATAAAAGCCCCTCATGTGCATGGCCTAAGGGAGAGAGAAATTTTATAGACATTATACTCTGTTGGAATCCCAATTCAAGTCTAAATTCACGTGCCTCCTGCACTTTCCCAAATTTATACATGAAACCCTTGTTTCCTGGAGATGTTCATCCATTTATATGCCATCTCGAGTGCACAAGTCTTGAAAGTTTCTTAGCGAGGCAAGGGCGGGATGAATCCGGACGACGGTCTGCTCGAAGATCATGGAAGGATTCAGGTGATCTCTCCACTCTTTATTTCTGTACATGCTGTTCGCAATAATGAAGAACCATCTTGTTCCTGAACTTATGTGTTAATATCTATTTGTATATGTGAAAAGGTTGATTATTAAGCAGTTATTATGGTTTATATCATATTTCACATGGATTACACTAACGTTTAGGAGAATTATATGTTGTACAACTAGGTTTCCGTGCACGTTCTTTCTTGTTTTCCAGGTTGAAGGAGGAAGAAAGGTTGCTGGGGGTTTGGACCCCGCGGGATCTACATCGAACGTAGGACTACGGGTGAGTTCTGCTATCGTTGTTATTTGGTTTTTAGCATTCAAGTATGGTTGTGTGTGAGTCCTTCTAAATAGCATGCCCTGATCTGTGGAGGTTTTGACCCAACAAACCTCTAGGGTGATTTTCCTCGAAACACCCATCAAACTTGGGTAAAAAGAATTTTCCCATAGAGTGATGTTGATCATGATTATGAGTGAATCCACCATCTCTATACTGATGCCTTAGTCTTCTTTTGTCTTTTAGGTGACGAAGCTCTTGAAAACTAAAGTGGTCCTTGAATCTCTAATTCTGATACTCATATTATTCAAAGTAGTCTTCAAGGGATGCTTGCTCATGAGGCCCTTCATTCTCCACAGCCAAGAAAGTAGGCATAGTAGAGCATTGTGGAGCTTGTGGTTGGTTCACTGGTTGATCATTCCAGTGGTGAGACATGCCATAGCTTTCTCCATGATGAAATTGTTGAGCCCCAAATATGTTCTTTTCTTCCACCACATTTCACTTCATTTCCTTTGTCCCTTATCAATTACAGGCTTAAATGATCAATAGGATTGATTAAAGTTGATTTAGGAATGTATACAATGACTAACTTGCTATATTTTCATGGTTTTGTTGTTGTAGTAATTTTTTACTAGACTTAGCTACAGAATACAGGCATTCTGTAGCCAGCCGTCTGTTCTGTAGCTATCTTCATGTTTACATAGGTTCCAGGTGTCACTGCAAGGAAAAACACATATGGGTGAAATCCACAACACTCCCCCATCATTTCTTGCTCTCCACGAAGTCTGAGTTAAAGTCTTCAAGCGGTTATGCACGTGGAAGAGATCAAAACTAAGAAGCAGTTTCCTATCAGGACACGGACTCTACAGATGTCTGTAGTAAAGTACGAGACCTTCAATAAGAGTTTTAATTTGATTAGAAGTGGGAAAGACACTTATCCCTGTTTTTCTCAAGGGTAGTTATGTAATTTCCTTATAAGTATGACTCGGGAGACCGAGAGACAGCTAGCTAGATTTTGTTTTGTTGCTAGATCTCAGAAGACCGTAATACTCTGTTTTTAAAGTATTCCTCCTTTAATGAAAGAAGTTCGATTTCATTGCATGATCTGAGGCAATCTTGAGTAGATTTGCGTGCTAATCCGGTGGTAGAGGGCCCCTACTACCAGAGAAGCTTTGTTCATATGGTTTAGATAAGTAACTTTAGCCTTGTTTCATTCTCAATTTAAATAGCTTTCTGAACTTTGTGTTTTATATTCACTTGCAGTGGATGCTACAGTCAATCTTATTCTTACTAATTGTTCCAAAATATCACTAATATTGAATGGGATATAACTGTAGTATTTTAGGAATTAGTTGCATTTTCTGAACTTTACGTTTTTGTGCTCAATTACATCAAGTAACATAACTAGTCACATTACTACAGTTATTTCATCTCTTATTTAACAGGTAGAGACTTAATTTGTGGTGTTTTAGAGCTTAGTTGCGTTTTCTTTTGAATTTTATGTTTTATGCTCATTTGTATTGAATGATACATCCAGACTTGTTTTTACAAATTGTTCCAAAATATCACTCATATTGAACGAGATAGGGTTGTAGAATTTCAGAGATTAGTTGCATTTTAGTTTAGTTGTAATACTCCAGAGGTTTATTGCATTCTAGTTCAGCTCTGTCATTGTATTTCAAGTTAGATTAGTGGCACTCTAGTTCAGTTCCAGTTCACTGTATTTCAAGTTAGGTTAATGGCATTCTAGTTCAGTTGTGGTCATTGTATTTCAAGTTTGATTGATTGCATTCTAGTTCAGTATTTTAAGTTTTACTAGCTGTCAAAATTAGACTTCACGACCTTCATTATTTACAAACTACTCTTGTTCCTAATCTCTATTAATACATCATTATCATAGGCATAGGGATTAGTGATATTAGCTCAAGGCCTTGATTGTTCTGCAACATCTTATGATTTCACAAACTGCCTCTTTCCCAAAGCTATTCCAAAATATTTCTAATTCTTGAATGGGGTTTAACAGTGATATTTTGAGTTGTAGAATGGATTAATTTCAGTTTCATAAGTTAATTTAGTGTATGGATCCTTACTGTGCTACAAATAATCTTTTCCAAATTATGTTCCAACAAATTTCTAGCCATGGATGGGATTTTTGTAATATTGTAAGTTGTTCACTTAGGAGAAACTCATTGCATTAAACTTATCCTTTTCTCGAGCTATTCCAACATATTTCTAATTAATTAATTGGATTGAGTTCATGTTATGGGTTATTGAGTTCATGTTATGAGTTATTGTCAAGTTCTGCATTTTCTGAGTGCCATACATAGTTTAGAATAGGTTTTTCTCTGTTTTAGTATGACCAACAACTGCTCTTTTCCAACACTTAGTTCTTTTCCTTTCTAACATAAAACCACAAAACCAAAAACATTAGAAAAAACACTAAACACAACGTAGTGAGAAACAGATTCCTATGCACATATAGTGCACCTCACTTCAACAGTTTACTAACCCTAGTTGATAATTTATGACATCAATTTAGAAACACTAAGTTGAGCACTACATTTTGGTGCCGTTTCCGGGGAAGTGTAACTAGGTAGCCTTGTTTCTTACCTCTCGAAAACAATGATATGCGTAGAGAAAGAGACTCAAGGGGTAGATTCATAAGAAGCAGAAGCTTGATTCCTAGTACACCACTTGTTTTACCAAGACCAAGAGCCAACACACCTCCAACTCAGACCCACATTCCATCCTTTACTGATCCTAGACTCTCAGAGGACTCAAGATCAGATATTCCATTAGAAATACCTTCCACTTCATCCACTGAACCTGTCTTAGAAGAAGATTCAAGGACCCCTGCTAGAGACACAAACTTTTCCACTTCCACAAAAGAATCAACTATGGCAGAAGAAGGGGGAGGAGGAGTCTTTAATGGAGAACACACACTATTTGGAGGGGGTAGAGGTAGAGGTAGAGGAGAAGGAGGTAGAGGTGCAGAAGGAGAAGGAGGCAGAGGAAAAGGTAGAAGAGAAATGGGAAGCTCTTTTGGGTTTCCTATAGTAGATGAAGAAACCAATGCAACTATGAAAAACATTTCACCCTCTATCCTTCCAAACTTTTATGGAGTTAAAAATGAAGATCCTGAAACCTTCCTATTTGAATTTTAAGTCCTATGTAAAACTTATGACTACTTACAAGATGCTCAAAAACTCAAACTATTCCCATCAACATTGAAAGGAGCAGCATTGAAGTGGTTTATGAGTTTGATCAACAGTTCTATTAGGACATGGGAAGACATGAAACAAGCATTTATAGAGAGGTATTTGGATTACTGTATGCCAGTCAACCATAAGGAGGAAGTGTTTAAGATGCTACAAAAAGAAGATGAAAACCTGGAAGATTTGTTGGAGAGATTTAACTACAACATAAAAGAGCAAAAATGGAAAACTTAGACCAAGACACCTTGAAATCTCTCTTGTTGAAGACAATTAGGGATGAATGGTTAGATATCCTTAACATGATGGGAAAAGGGGATATATCTCAGCTCACATTACCTGAAATAGCTAAATTATGTATCAATCTTTCAAGAGGGAAATCTAAAACTATAAAAGGACCAAGAGACCCTGCTCTTGCAAGGGCGAGTAAGTCTGCTTCTGGGACAGTAAGTAGGGCAGAAATAGGACATATGCTTGATGAATTCAAATCTGATATTTTAGGGAGTGTTAGTGAACAAATAGACACCCTTAAATTACAAAACAAGCAAAAAGCTGAATCTGATGCCTTAGCAATCTTTTGTCCCAAATGTAGAAAGAAGCATGCCCTGAGAGAGTGCCCTTTGGATGCAAAAGTTGTAGAGACTTGTGTAATTTGTTCAGAAAAACATGAGACCAAGATTTTTCCTTCACTTCCTAGTCTTAAAGCTTTATTTCAAGAAGAAATCCCTACAAATTCCACAGAATCTCTCAATTTTGTCTCTAGAAAGCCTTGGCAAGGACCTCAAACACAAGGATTCCATGATCAGTTGTATAATCAACCACCACCAAATTGGAATTCTTGGCAGCAGCCTTGGCCCCAATTTCAAAATCAATCACAAACTTGGGCACAAGGAGCACAAAATCCCTATGGAAGATACTCTCAGTACTATCAATATCCACCATACCCACATTTTCCTCCTCAAAAAAATCCTCAAAATCCACAACATCAAAATCAACCACTTCCATTACCATTTCCTCAAAAAAAAAATCAGTTGCCTGCCCAACCCATACCAAACCCCAACAATAAAAATCCTCAGAACACATATATGATAGAAGGCCAACAGTTTCCAACTTATTTGATTACTCCTTTAGACCTTAGTGATGTTCAACTTAGGTCTGGAAGAATACTTGAAAAGAGGAAACCTTCTGTGATCATACAAGAACAAGACAACTCTGAGGAAGATTCTCTATGGGTAAATAAAAGTCTTGAAGAAGACACATCTTTCCAAGACCCAAACATTGAAAAATCAAACCAAAAAGGACCAATAATTTCAACTCCTATATTAGAGCAGCCATCAACATCCACCTCTACACCTCTCTTTCCAGAAATATTACAAATTGATAGGGGTGTAGAAAAACAAATTATGGTGCCTAATTATGATTTCCTAGATGAGATAAGAAATGTTTGTATTAAGATCCCATTATTGCAAGCTATCAAGGAAATTCCAATTTTAGCAAAGACAATAAAGGAGTTGAGCATGAAGAAAAAAAGAAAAAGAATAAGGGAGACAAAGAAAATTCAACTGGAAGGAAAAATAGCAGATATCATGATGGGTAAGATTGCTATTCCAAAGTATCTAGACCCAGGAAATCCAGTTGTTAAAATTCACATCAATGGAACTGAGATCCAAAACACACTCATTGATTTAGGAGCAGTAATCAATATCATGAGTAGACAAATCATGGATAAATTGAAACTTCCTAATCTTCCTTTTACACCCACATTATTACAATTAGCAGACAGATCTGTGATCAAACCTGATGGGGTAATAGAAGACATTCCAGTGTCCCTAGATTCTTGGGAGTATCCATTGGATTTTATGATCCTAACTCCTAAGAATAATCTAGGAGGGCATCCTATTATATTGGGAAGACCTTGGTTAGCTACAGCTGATGCTTTCATTAGTTGTAGATCCGGTGATATGTACATCTCTGATGGTAGTTCAACCAAGAAATTTACCTTGTATCCTCCAGCAAAGACAATTACAGATTTAGATGATACTCAATGGATAGAGGATGAAGAAGACTTACAACCTCTCTTCACAATTTCAAAAATTAGTGAAGATAGCCAAATTCTGAATACCTTGGAAAACTTTGAATCCTCTTCGGAATATAAACATGAACAATTTCAAGAAGAATCCAACATTGAGTTTTTTTCATCAAGGCAGATGTCTCTCTATTCCATGGATAAATTTGGCAGCTCTACAATTGAGATATTTCCAAGCAAAACTTTAAACATAAACAAGAACCTAGAAAAATCTCAACAAGAAGAGCTAGTCAAAATTTTACAGAGACATTCTTCTGCATATGCATGGGAGTACACTGATATGAAAGGGATAAGCCCCAAGACTTGCACTCATCACATCTACATAGAGGAAAATTGTAAACCAATTAGACAACCTCAGAGAAGGATGAATCCAAATCTTATGGAGATTGTTAAAGAAGAATTGCAGAAATTATTGAATGTCAACTTTATCTATCCCATTTCAGATAGTCAGTGGGTTTCTCCTTTGGTAATTGTGCCAAAGAAAAATGGTAAATGGAGGGTATGTATTGACTACCGGGAATTAAACAAAGCTACTCTTAAAGATCATTTTCCTCTACCTTTCATAGATCAGGTGTTAGATACATTAGCTGGCAAAAAGTACTTCTCATTTTTAGATGGGTTTAGTGGTTATAACCAAATTCAAGTAGCACTTGAGGATCAAGACAAAACCACATTTACCTGTCCTTGGGGTACCTATGCTTACCGAGTATTGCCATTTGGATTATGCAATGCACCTGCAACATTTCAAAGGGAAGTATTAGGAATCTTTTCGGATCTAATACATGATTGTGTAGAGGTATATATGGATGATTTCACAGTTTATGGAAACACATTTGAAGAAGCCTTAGCAAACTTGGAAAAAGTCTTAAAGAGGTGTAAAGAAGCAAATCTTTCACTAAGTCATGAAAAGTGTTTTATGATGTTTACTGAAGGAATTGTTTTGGGACATCACATTTCAGGGGATGGGATTAGAGTTGATAAGTCAAAAGTTGAAGTCATCTCTAACTTATCTATTCCAAGTTGTCAAAAAGATGTTAGGATTTTTCTAGGATTTACAGGATATTATCGAAGGTTTATAGAAAACTTCACCAAGATAGCATCTCCACTTTTCAAATTACTTACCAAGGACTGTGAATTCAAATGGAATCCTGATTGCCAGTTAGCCTTTGAGACCCTGAAAACAAAAATCTCTGAAGCACCTATTTTAAGGGGACCTAACTGGAAGTTACCTTTTCATATTTCAACAGATGCCTCAGATACAGCTCTAGGAGCAGTATTGGGACAAAAAGACCTGATTCCTTATGCCATCTACTATACCAATAAAAATTTGACTCCTGCAGAGTTAAACTATACTGTAACTGAAAAAGAGTTTTTAGCTGTTGTTCATGCCATAAACAAATTCAGACACTATATAACATGCTATGAAACTTTTGTTCACACAGATCATTCTGCAATTAGATACTTAATGAACAAATCAATTACTAATGGCAGAGTTATAAGATGGTTATTGCTTTTACAAGAATTCAACATTACCATTCTAGATAGGCTTGGAAAACAAAACATAGTAGCTGATTTCCTATCTAGACTCCAAAACATCAAAGATGACACTCCAGTTGAAGATCAATTTCCTGATGAATATCTTTTTGCAATTTCTACCCAAACTCCTTGGTTTGCTGACATTGCTAATTATTTAGTTTCAGGGAAATTTCCTTCAATAATGAATGCAAGAGACAAAAGAAAGATCATTTATGAAAGTGAAAAATATTCATGGGTTGCTAATGAGTTATACAAAACAGGTCCAGATTTTATCATTAGGAGATGTGTTCGGGAAGATGAGATGCCTGAGATCCTCAAGGCATGTCATGATGAACCTTGTGGCAGACACTTTGCTGATAAAAGGATAGCTTATAAGGTCCTTCATTTAGGATATTATTGGCCATCCCTTTTTAAATATGCTAAAGAGTATGTCAAAAGGTGTGACAGTTGCCAAAGGGTAGGGGAACCTTCTCCTTCAGGTGAGATGCCATTACAGCCTCAGGTACATATTGAACCTTTTGAAAAATGGGCTTTGGATTTTGTAGGACCTATTAGTCCTCCATCAAGACAAGAGAAATATATATTAGTTTTCACTGATTATGTTACCAAATGGGTAGAGGCCAAGCCATTACTTTCTGCTACTGAAGCATCTGTAGTTAATTTTCTTTTTGAGGATATTTTTACTCGTTTTGGTGTCCCAAGGGAAATTGTTACATATCAAGGAGCTCAATTCACATCAAGGCTAGTGGAACAAATGATGGAGAGGTACAAAATCAGACACAGAAAATCTACTCCTTATCATCCACAAGCAAATGGTCAAGTGGAATCTACTAATAAGGTCATTGAGGGGATCCTAACAAATACTGTTCATTTACATAGAAGAGATTGGGCAGACAGGCTTCCTGAAGCCTTGTGGGCCTATAGAACTACATGGAGAAGCACAATTGGCCATACTCCCTATGAACTTGCTTATGGAAAACAAGTTTTGTTTCCCATAGAGTTTCAGATTCAAACTTTCAAAATGGCAGTTCAGCTAGGACTTGATCTAACAGAGGCAAAAAAGCACAGATTGGAGGAGATTAATGAATTGGATGAGATCAGACAAGATGCAGTTCAGAAAACAAGTATAGTCCAGCAGCAAAGGACTAGATGGCATGATAAGTATATCAAGGAAAAGAAGTCCAAATAAGGTGACTGGGCTCTCTTGTTTGATTCAAAATTCAAAGATTTTCAAGGAAAATTCCAAACACATTGGCTTGGGCCATATGAAATTGTGAAAATTTTTGACAATGGAGCAATAAAAATTAGGACAATAGATGAAGAAGAGGTCACTTTTATTGTGAATGGTCATAGATTGAAGCTGTATCACAAGCCAGTTTCAAGAGAAGAATTTGTCAAGAGATTCCAGGGAAACAGTGATGTGAAGTTAATGAAGAAGAATCTTTCTTCTTCATCAACGTAATTGCATTTTCTGAAGTCAGATATTTTAAAATAATAATAATAATAATAAATTTTAAAAAAAAAGAGAAGAAAAAAAGTATAAACATGAAAACTAATCACTGATTAGCATGTTTATACAGAAAAGATAGAGTGAAAATCAGAATCTTTCTGACACTTTAGCTTTTCAAATTTGTTCTTTTTCTGTAAGCAGCTATTACAAAATCATAAGTGCAAACCCATATTTCACTTATGATCCATTTCACTCCATTCATCCATACTCCATTTCACTTCATTCATCCATACTTCATTCATTTCACTCCATGGTCCATCTCATTTCCACCTCAGATTTTTAAAATTTGATCTTTTTCTGCAATTGAATAATACAAATCATAAGTTGCAGGCCACTTTTCATACTTCACTCCACTTCATCCATTCCATTCCATTATTCACTTCATTCATACTCCATTACACCATATTTCATTATCCATTTTAACTCATTTCATACAACATTTCATTCATGCTTCAAACCATTCCATTTCATGTTTCAAGGCTTCTACAGGTACATTCTGCAGTCAGTCAGATATTCTGTAGCCAGTCAGACATTCTGTAGCCAGTCAGACATTCTGCAGCCAGAGATCCTGAAGGCACTATCCAGTAATCATTTGAGCAGCAGCAAATTGATCCTTCATATCTATGACAACAAGAAAAATCAAGGGAGTTAAGAGGATTGAAAATCAATGATTTTCAAAGGAGGATAGAGCATATGAAAATCACAAAAATCAAAGGAAAGGAAAAGGTAGAGTTATGAAATTATTATAATGACAGATCATGAAAGTTATAGCATAGCTAAGTCATGTATAATTCGAAAAATTATTTTTATTAGTCGTGTTGATCATGCCTATCAAACCTATCATAAAAACTTTGGACAAAATCCCTTATATTCCGCCATTCCAAATCATCATTTAAAACTTAACGGTTAAGTACTGAAGTGACCTAATCAGTCACGTCACTAGCCCGAAGCATTTAGTGATGATTTTGAAATTTACACGAGAATTTTTCCGCGGTCTTTTCTTCCGTGATAGTTCTCAACTCATTAATTCGTGTGCATCACCCTCACCTCATTATACTCATTTCATAACCACTCCATATCATTCTTTTCCGTAGCCAACTCTTAGCCATTCCGGTCTGTAAAAACAGAGGAAACATATTTGAGGTAAAAACGACTCTTTAACAGCCATTTTCATCGTGAGCAGAGGAGCAGTAATTTGAAGGTTGAGAAAGGAAGCTATGGGTCTCATAGTAAGGTCTGAGCCAGTCGGAACCAAGTACTTGGAGGGTTACCCACAGATCAGAGAAATGCTTCAGCAGGCTGGGTGGTTGCAATTTTTGGAAAAATTCAATGGTTTTCATAAAGAGGTAACTAAAAAATTTGCACGGTCCTTCAATGGAACAGAAGTCGAAATAGGAGATGTTAAATTCACTATTACAGAAGCTTTCATTGCAGAAGCAACAAAATTACCCAGGCAAGGAGAAAGGTGGTTCAAAAATAGGGAATTTCATAATGAGGCATGGAGGCAAATGCTCAAATCACCAGGTATGGATGTTTCCATTTTTAAGAAGGCTATTCCTAGCTCAGCACTGAAGAACAAATGGAGGAATATGTTGCTCATTTTGCAAAAATTTATAACTTGTGAAGGAAGATTTGGTACCTTGTATATTTATCATATTCGGCTAATGATGCATTTCTTAGATGAAGAAATCAATTTACCCTTTTTCCTACTTCATAGTCTGAAGAGAATGGCCTCTAATGTTCAAAAGAGGGTTCAATTCCTGGAAACCACTTTGTACCACCATGGCCTAGTTAAAATCCTGATTGAACATCATTTGAGAAAGATGGGAGATAATTGGGATGAGTTTCTAGTGAGGAATCACTTTGAAGAACCCAAGGAATCTCCATCTGAAGGCAAACTTACAAGAAGAAGCAGGAGAAGGAAAATTTCCAAAGTTGTTGAAACTAAAACTGGTAAGTCCATACAAGAGGACAATGAGGAGATACTTTCTGAGAAATTGACTGAAATTAAGAAACAACTTAAAAAGGAGAATATGATAAGAAGGTATGCCAAGGAGAGAGGTGAAGGACCATCTCAACCAAGACGAAGCCACAGGCTTAGAGGTATATTGAAGAAAACAGGGGTTAGACAAACGAGAATTATAAACATTGAGGATGAAGAGACACCAACTACTAGATCACCTAAGTACGAGTACGAAGAGGACCTTGATGAAGGAGCTTTGGAGATAGACCCAGCACAACAACAAATTTATAATTATGTTGAGACATTAGAGAAGAGAGCCTCAGAAAGTAGAGACAGAACTCCTAGCCCACCAGAATCTGCAATTGATATGCTAAGAAGAGATAAATATGAGTTAGAAGTACTCAATAGGCATATCAAGAATGAGAATGAAATTTTAAGGGATCAGGTTAAGCTGAAAAGTGATATGAATACAACTCTCTCTCTACAAATGGAAAAGTTGTACAAGGCCAGTGAGAAATTGAAGAAGAAAAACAAAAAGTTAAGCAGGGCACTTACAAATTTGAGATTCAAGTTGGTCATAAGGAAGCCCAGAAGGCCATTGACTGTCAGGCAAAGCAAAATAAGAGGGTTATATGTCCTAGCAGAGGTCTCAGAGTACATGGATTAGTTGCATGAGGACATGCAAAAACCTTGCAGTGGGGGTATGTTGAGCCCCAAAGGTGTTCTTTTCTTTCACCACATTCCACTTCATTTCCTTTGTCCCTTATCAATTACAGGCTTGAATGATCAATAGGATTGATTAAAGTTACTTTAGGAATGTATACAATGACTGACTTGCTATATTTTCATGGTTTTATTGTTGTAGTAATTTTTGACTAGACTCAGCTACAGAATGCAGTCATTCTGTAGCCAGTCGCCTATTCTGCAGCTATCTTCATGTTTACGTAGGTTCCAGGTGTCACTTCAAGGAAAAACGCATATGGGTGAAATCCACAACACTCCCCCGTCATTTCTTGCTCTCCACGAAGTCTGAGTTAGAATCTCCAAGCGGTTATGCACGTGGAAGAGATCACAACTAAGAAGCAGTTTCCTACCAAGACATGGACTCTACAGATGTCTACAGTAAAGTACGAGGCCTTCAATAAGAGTTTTAATTTTATTTGAATTGGGAAAGACACTTATCCCTATTTTTCTCAAGGGTAGTTATGTAATTTCCTTATAAGTATGACTCAGGAGACCGAGAGATAGTTAGCTAGATTTTGTTTTGTTGCTAGATCTCAGAAGACCGTAATACTCTGTTTTTGAAGTATCTTCCCTTTAATGAAAGAAGTTCGACTTTACTGCATGATCTGAGGCAATCTTGAGTAGATTTGCGTGCTAATCCGGTGGTAGAGGGCCCCTACTACCAGAGAAGCTTTGTTCATATGGTTTAGATAAGTAACTTTAGCCTTGTTTCATTCTCAATTTAAATAGCTTTCTGAACTTTGTGTTTTATATTCACTTGCAGTGGATGCTACAGTCAATCTTATTCTTACTAATTGTTCCAAAATATCACTAATATTGAATGGGATATAACTGTAGTATTTTAGGAATTAGTTGCATTTTCTGAACTTTACGTTTTTGTGCTCAATTACATCAATTGTTACAGCTAGTCTTGTTCTTACGAATTATTCCAAAATATTACTAACACTGAGTGAGACTTAGCTGTGGTGTTTTAAAGCTTAGTTGCATTTTTTTTAACTTCATGTTTTTATGCTCATTTACATCACATGTTACAGCCAGTCTTGTTCTATGAATTGTTCCAAAATACCACTAACACCGAATGAGACAGAGCTGTAGTATTTTAGAGATTAGTTGCATTGTAGTTTAGTTGTAATACTCCAGAGATTAATGGTGCCCTAGTTCACTGTATTCCAAGTTAGATTAGTGGCACTCTAGTTCAGCTCTAGTTCACTGTATTTCAAGTTAGGTTAATGGCATTCTAGTTCAGTTGTGGTCACTGTATTTCAAGTTTGATTGATTGCATTCTAGTTCAGTATTTTAAGTTTTACTAGCTGTCAAAATTAGACTTCACGGCCTTCATTATTTGCAAAATACTCTTGTTCCTAATCTCTATTAATACATCATTATCATAGGGACAGGGATTAGTGATATCAACTCAAGGCCTTGAGCATTACGCAACCTCTTATGATTTCACAAACTACCTCTTTCCCAAAGCTATTCCAAAAGATTTCTAATTCTTGAATGGGGTTTAACAGTGATATTTTGAGTTGTAGAATGGATTAATTTCAGTGTCATAAGTTAATTTAGTGTAGGGATCATTTCTATGCTACAAATAATCTTTTCCAAATTATGTTCCAACAAATTTCTAGCCATGGATGGGATTTTTGTAATATTGTAAGTTGTTCACTTAGGAGAATATCACTGCATTAAACTTATCCTTTTCTCAAGCTATTCCAACATATTTCTAATGAATGAATTGGATTGAGTTCATGTTATGGGTTATTGAGTTCATGTTATGAGTTATTGTCAAGTTCTGCATTTTCTGAGTGCCATACATAGTTTAGAATAGGTTTTGCTCTGTTTTAGTATGACCAACAACTGCTCTTTTCCAACACTTAGTTCTTTTCCTTTCTAACATAAAACCACAAAACCAAAAACATTAGAAAAAACACTAAACACAACGTAGTGAGAAACAGATACCTAGGCACATATAGTGCACCTCACTTCAGCAGTTTACTAGCCCTGGTTGACAATTTATGACATCAATTTAGAAACACTAAGTTGAGAACTACAAGTGATTTAGGATGAGTTAAAGAACAAAGGTGCAAAATGACAATCATAAAAAGTCAAAAGCTAAATTAAGTGAAAATTAAGAAGGAATCTCATGAAAATTGTGTTTTTCAGTTCATATGGCTTTTTGATTTGATGAAATCAGTGTTATTTTGAGTTTTGGCACATTTATAGTTTTCACTTTGAAAATTTTTGAAAGCTTGCTCTTTCGAGCGGTTTCGTAGTGCAAACAGTGTAAAAAGAGTGAAAAGCACTATGAAACTGTTGTAGCAGCTTTTTTCACTCTTTCTCATAAATTTTTGAAGGGAAAAAAATATGAATTATGACCTGAAATTGCTAGGGAGGATGTATTAAATGATAATGAAGATAATCCTGGAGGAAAGAAATCAAAATTTTGAAGGAAAAAAGGACAAAAGAGCAGCGCTACAAAAAAGCGCTACGAAATTGTGTTGTTTTCGTAGCGCAAGTCTATTTCATCTTATTTGAACAGTTTGATGATGGTTTTGGACAGCTGGAGTTAGGGAGGATTTTGGGCAGGTGTTATTTCAATTTTTAACAGCAAAAGACCTTGAAATGATGAGTTCATGATGGTCAGAGTGTCTCAAGAGTGTAAAGGACCCTATGCCTAGAAAACAGGGGACTGTTTCCTACTTTAATGGAGGTCAGCATTATGGTCATAAAGATCTGAAGCCTATCATCTAGATTCGACCATGTTTTAGTACACTTGGAAAATGATGTAATAAAATTAAGATAAGGTTGTTATAGATAGGTGATTAAGAGTTAGAATCCTATTTGTAATAGGAATGTTTAATAGATTAGTTGTCTTATTGTAAT
>CM076570.1:1224588010-1224755757 GCA_034641835.2 Pinus albicaulis | reverse complement strand
TAGTCTGCCTTCTAGATGACATGGAGGATGGGTCAACTTGTGAGGGATTTGATGAATGAATAGGGTTTGATCTCATAGCTTCCGTATCTCTCTGTTTTCTAGGCCTCCCTACTTTCCTTCTAGAATAAGTAGTGTTAAATCCCTCCTCTATTATAAATTTATCCCCCGTAGTTCTTTTCCTTCTCAAGTGATAAGATATTAATATCTTAATCAGGCCTCTATGGTATAGATTATGTAGTGAGTAACCTCAGGTATTTTGTATCCTCCGATACATTGATAGCAAGGATATATGGATAAAAAAGGGTAGGTTCATGGGTTTGGCACCTGAAATATGGACTAAAAACCTCATTTGGTATTTTTGAACAGTTGAAAACCTTCCTTCAATAGTTATGTAGCATTGCACAATAGAAATAACATGTTGCCACTCAGGTTTAAAGTAGGAAATGTGTATATTAGGAGTCCATCCAATGTGTTCATAATTTGGCTTCAAATAAACATTTGCATCCACTTTAATAAGAGTTTTATTATTCTTATGCCAAGACTCACCCGTTGCAGAAATCTGAGTTGCCCTTGCAATGATTGTTTCTGTAATATTGAAGGTATAAGACCCAATCTTAACTTTCTCTCCATCAAACATCTCAGTGAACGCTTGAGCGATGGCCACATTCTCACCAGAGAATTTCCGTAAGAAATGGTACCAACCTACTGCCTTGAACTCAGCCTTAGCACGATTATCCACAAAGAGAGTGTTAGCTGGCTCAGAATGATTTACATTACCTCATTTGCCCATACTGCTTGATGTTAACCTAACCTCCAACACAGTTGTAAAACAAGGACTAGGCTCCAAGAAACCCAACCTACTGGCACCATTTAACAAATGATTTAAAATGGAGAATAAGACTTGTTAATTGCAGCTATCACAAGAGCAGATGGAAGCAGACTATGCATGCCCTAAGACTCGGTGAATAAGGATGACACGAACACGAGAATGATTTAAAACACTGCCAACTCATTTCACCAACTTTGTCACCTATTTTCATAATTCCTACTTGTACTGCACTTTTGACACCTATACCTTTTACTGAGTAGCAATACAATTGCAAATCCTTAGCATAAAAATGATCACCCTTTTACTTCATATCTTAATGAAAAGTCAATATTATTTGGGTACACAACACCTCTTACTTCAACATATTCTCAATACTCAAATAGCAATGTTGACTTTAGTTAAATAATATTTCCCCTGCTCCCTTATAGTAATTTGCAGGAAATTACTACCTTTCTGAAAAAGACTGCTTTTCTGTAATACCATAGCTTTTGAAAAATGTAGTTGCCTCTCATGGAAAGAATAACTAATTATTAACATAACTCGTGATTCTAACACTTTGGCTTTCACCTTAGAAAGGGAATGATGGTGAAAGAATAAGAATCTTTTTCAAATGGAAACTTATGACTTCAACCACTAAAAGTAGTTAAAATACCTATTTAAAAGAGACTTTACCCTATCAACCTTGTAACAGAAACAGAATATTGGACTCAGAACTCCTTTTGAATTTTATTAAAAATTGACAAAGACTCATACAATTTAATCCTTCAAGGCTCTTCACCGTAAGTTAAGATATAAGAGAGGATCAAAGACATGACTTGACAATGACAACCAGACTTCGAATTTTTTTGAAAAATGCAGTGCTAACAGGTAGTAGGATCTTCAATATTATCAATGATAGATGGATTTTCTGGTTACAACCAGATTGTAGTACATCTATATGGCCAGAAGAAGACAACTTTCACAACACCTTGGGGCACGTTCTTGTACTCCAATGCCATTTGGCCTCATGAATACATGTGACATATTTCATAGGGCCATCAACATAGACTTCAATGGGGAGAAATATAAGTTTGTAGTGATTTACCTTGATGATATAACTGTTTTTTTCAAAATATGATGATGAAAATTTGGATCATTTATGACAAAACTTTGAAAAATGCAAGAATTATGGGTTTTCCTTGAATGCAAAAAAATCATTGTTTTCTCTCATGAAAGGAAAGTTATTAGGACATATAGTTCAAAGGAAGGAGTAAAGATTGACCCTAAGAGAGTAGAAGCTATCAGTGACATCTCGATATCAAGGAATAAAAAGGAGATTCGGGGTTTTCTTGGAAGAATTAATTTCTTGAGAATATTTGTTCCTAATTATGCATAGATTGTGAAAGAAATCATTGATATGTTTAAGAAGGATAAAGAGGTCAAGTGGACTCCTAAAGCTATAGATTATTTTTCAAGAATAAAAAGGGCTTTTGGGGAATCTCATGTTCTAATCAGTCTGAACTATGAGAAGCCTTTCTTGATATTCTATTTTGCATCACCAACCACCATTGTGATTGTGTTGTTATAGAAAACTAATGATGAGAAAGAGAATTTTGTTGTTTTTTTAAGCCAAGTTATGAGGGATGCTGAACTAAAGTATAAAATTTTGGAAAAACAATCTTATGCCCTTGTCAAAGCACTAAAGTCGTTTAGAACATATGTATTGCAATCAAGAATTATAGCTTATGTTCCTACTGTAGAAGTCAAGGATGTTTTGACATAGGGAGACAATGAAGGTAAAAAGAGGGAAATGGATTGCAAAGATACAAGAGTATGACATGGACATAAATCCAACAAATCTAATAAAAGGGCAAGGTTTGGCCAAGATTTTGTCAGAGGAAAATTGTTAAGCAGTGGGTATTAATTTGTTGGATGAGAATGTTGGGCTTAATAAAGAAGTTTAGAAAAATAAATCTGAGGAGAATAAAAAAATTTCATATAAATAATTATTCTCGGAATGGTACAAGTACATTTTTCATTAAATTTTTTTCCTTGAATGTCCACCAAGTTTTGACAGAGCAAAGTATAAATCCTTAATATTACAAGCTCAGAAATTTTTCATATCTACTGGTCAGTTATATTGGAAGGACCCTGTTGGGGTGTTGTTGTTGTGTTTAACAGAGGAGGAGATACCTAAGATTATAAATGAATTCCATGGATGTACTTGTGGGGGACACTACAGTTGCAAAGTGACAGCTCACAAAATTCTTAAAGTTGGTTTTTACTGGACAAAAATGTTCTCTAATGTATATAAATTGGTCAAAGTTTGTAAGGAATGTCAAATATTCGCTGAAAAACAAAAATTGGCGCCCCTACCTTTATTTCCAATATTTGTGGAGGAGCCATTTAGACAATGGGGGTTGGATTTTATAGGTGAAATTATTCCACCATCTAGCGAACAACACAAGTGGATTTTAAATACTATAAACTATTTTTCAAAATGGGTGGAATTCATCCCAACTCAGACAACAACTGATTTAGTGATGATTATATTTATTGAAGAAAACATACTTGCAAGGTTTTATTTTTCTAAAGAAGATAGTAACCGATAATGCCCATGTGTTTAAGTCTGCAAAAATTATTAATTTCTACCAAAAATATATTATCACACTTAGCCATTGCACTACATATTATCCACAAGGAAATGGAGTGGGTGAGTCTTCTAATAAGAGCTTGGTCAGAATCCCCAAAAATTTTATTGCACAGAATAAAATTAATTATAATTCTCAGCTAAAGTTTTCTCTTTGGGAAAATAGAGTAACAATAAAGAGATCCACTGGAAAATGTCCTTTTTAATTGGTATATGGAACTACAGCTTTATTTCCTAGCTAGCTAGCTATGCCTACAGATAAGTTAATTCAAGATGTAGAGGAAGAACCAAACTTGTTGAATAAAATAATTAATCAGTTGGTAGAATTAGATGAGAGGAGAGAAAAACTAGCGCATAATTTGATCTAATACTAGGAGAATATGAAATTTTTGTTTGACAAGAAAGATAGAGATAGATTGTTCCATCCAGGGGATCTTATACTCAAATGGGATGTGAGGTGATAATACAAGGGAAATCATGGTAAGTTTGATGTCATATGGTTTGGACCATTAAAAATAGTTGGAGTCGAGGGAAACAACACATTCCTCTTGGAGAACCTTGATAGTGAGTTGTTATAGTTGCATGTCAATGGGAAGTATATTAAACATTTCTTTCAACATTAAAGTCATCTAATCTTTCCATTGTAAATACAGATGAGTTCACTGTAAGTACCAGTGTGTTTTATTTTACTTCCAGTTTCATCTACAATTTGACTCCATTCCCGAGCTGAAGGCACTAATCAACTATTATTAGGGTTTTGTTTCAAAATGCTATCCCCAGGTGGAGCCAGTGTTGTAGCTCAAGTTTTGATTTTTCCAAAAATATCGAAAAGAAAAAAAGAAAAAAAAGTAAAAAAATAATAATATATATATATATATATATATAGTACTAGGTTAGAACAAAAATTTATTGTTGTTAATATAAGTTCTAACCTTTGAGGCTCGACAAATATTAATGTATTTGTGGTCCCGCAATAATAAAAGTGAAGGAAACATCATGCAACTGTTAAATTTTCCTTAGGTATATATTGTCCATTTCTTTGATAATTTCATTTCATTATTTCCATACCAAATTCACCCCGTTACATCATAACATTATGCATATTTTAATCATTATTCAACAATATATGCAACTATGTAGAAATAAAAATGTCATCATCAATGCAGTGGAACATAAAGGAATTTGGCAAAAGATTTTAAAATGATCCATATCGGCATCCATACAACTATCCAGCAAATTCAACTAAATAGTAACCATGAAATGACCCCAGCAATGATAATACTCAAAACCCTGATTTAGATGCTTGTAATCAATTTTCATAGTCTGCGTTCAACTTTTGAACCCTGCGGTCAACTAAAAACCCAAACCCTAGGTCCCAACCACATGGATGATGTGATGTGTGTGTGGATGAAAGGCTTCAGCCGCATGGATGAGCTAGCATTCATGTGGTTGCAACTGAGATTTATTTGTGACATGCCTACGACTGAGACCCAAAACCGTAAAACAAATATGTGAGCTTTGTACCATGCAATTTCACATTCGTACGAACCCATTTCTCTGCTGACCTACCTCATACCTATGTGAGCCAAAAACAAGAAAGAGAAATGATCCAAGGTTGATTGTCCAAATAAGCTTGAGGTCACTTGAATTTATAGCCTTCCAAGGTTGTCCAATTTAATTTAGGGTCGACCTAATAAAATATGCAGATGTGTGATTTTAATTCAAAACTACACTTTCCCTTCTCCAAATTGATCACTTCAATAGTTAAAATTGGTCCTCTCGAAAAGAGGAATCTCATCCCATGGTTGGAATTTTTCATTGAGCTTAAAAATTAACACCCCCTCTCAGCTAGGGAGAAATTCCAACTGCATCATGTAATCATCACAAGTATCTTATCATCAAATCATATCTTGTTTCAAATATCTCATAATCAAGTATCATCCTTACACATCTTTGCTCATCTCTACTTATCTCTTGATTTTATCTGCTCTTATGTTGAACATTCTCAAATCTAACAGAATAATAATTTGGTATTAGAGGGGATCCTAAGCTACCACCCTCTATCACGTCGAAGAGCACATCTCAATCCAAAAAAATATCAAGTAGCACATCTCAACCTAAATCTACATCGAGGAGCTTAGTCTCAACCCAAAATGACTACTAGCGAGGATCCCTATGCTGCCACCCATGAAACATCATAGATTTTATCATCAGGGAGCACATATCAACCTAGAACCACATCTAAGATCACAAAATATTCAACCCCATATCGAGCAATAGGTGATATAAGGGAGCACATATCAACCCATCCTATTTCCCATTGATCTTCCCAATAATGACACCCAATATTCATATGGTATAACAACTGCATCATAATACAAGCTTGGGTGAGATACCTACCTTACCAAAAGTAAGGATCACATACCCCCAAGCCTCCTCAATCTGTTGGCCAGATGGGGAGGGACAATCCCAACAAGCCCAGCTTATGGGTATGATGCCAAATAGGAAATACTTTGCATAGACCAGAATAGGGGAGCAACATATTCAACCCCATGGGTAACAGACAGGGGAGAAACATCTATGACCCTATTGTCTAGAGATCCCTCAACCCCAAGAGCCCTCTATCTCAATTCCTCACCCTAGGAGCTTAGACAGGGGAGAAGAGTTGGCTTAGTGTTCTCGATCAGTTCTGCTCTCTATAGATCAGAAACATATCATCATGCTCTTATCTGGTATTATCTTATGCATTTATTGCCATCCTCCTAGTGCATTCCTGATTTTATGCATAAATATTCATATTTTTGACCTAAAGGCATAACTACACCCATGGGATTTATTCAATGTAGTTGAGAGGCTACAACTGCACTCTTAATCTTTATTTTGTGTATTTGGGGCTTAAACTAAGAGAAACCATCTATTTATAGGCCAGAACTTTCTACTGACCAACAATATCAGATATTTGACTACTTATGTCAGAAAAATTCAACAATAAAGAATATTTTATGCATATAATGAAAATGATAATAAGTGTAGGGATATTATGGATATTTTCCCCCTCTTAATGAGATCCATTCAACTGTTATTATTCAAGTCCTCAACCTATCTATAATACTCTCATGCATCAGTAGAGTTTTCAGATCATAACATCAAGCTATATCAGGTTCTAACACATATATTCATCATGGTTATAACTTGTTGATATCCACTACTTCATCGTCCCATATGAACATGACATCAAATTTTCATCAAGGGTAAGAGTCATATGGTCATACTTCAAATATCATAATCACCACATCACTTCTTTATTATATTATCCAATCATCAAGATGGGGCATTAATATCCATCACATTGTCCAATTCACTAAGCTCATCTAATCCGAATTGGATCATTATATTTTTTTTCATCCATCTCGATGCATTCAAAGTGGAAAAAGTGGAGGAATCAACTCACGGGATCATTTTTACTCACAAGACCTAGTTTGGAAAAAAAGGGTTTGAAACTTGTCATGAGCGTTTTGAGGCATCAAACGATGTTTTTTGGGGCTAAAATTTTACCACTTTACCATAGCACCTTTTCATGTTGCACACAAAGATATTTGAAACAGTGCAAGAAGCATTTCGATCGGAGTTTGTATGCAAAAGTTATGCCACTCAAAAGTTGACCTTCATGTTTTCACACCTATAGTTCGGGAGGATGTCACGTTAGCCCCCATTATTCATGGAAAAGGGGCTAGCCATGTGATTTTGATGTAAAATACTCTAGAAGAGTTATATTATAACTCTAGCTAAGAGTTGATGTAGTCAAACTTAACCACTAATATGCTATCACGTTATGTTATAACCAGGCCACTAGTAGGAAGAGGCATTCCATTCTTTCAAGAGCATTTTGTTCCATAGCTGAGCAAAGATAGCCAGGAGAGATAGGAGGTAGAGAACGTAGAAAGGATGTGTGCATTGTAGCATCCCATGGGCCACAGGCATTACTTCTTTGTATCTACAACCTTATTTTCCATATAAAGAAAGAGAGCGAAGTGGCCTCACCTTTCAGCTGGGTTTTCTCCTGAAAGGGTTTCCCAAAGCATATTTTGTGTCTTATGTGTGTGTGATATTATTTTTTCATTCTCCACTTTTCTGCATAATTTCCATTTGCATGCATGCACTAATTGTATTTAAATTTACATATCTAGATATTTAAATAAACTGTAATGGTGTAGAAATTCAAAAATTTAATATATTACTCTAAAATATGTTGTGACAAAATGTCCAATGGAATATCCACAGCAGTTTATAGATGATTTGGTATCAGGTCTGGTTTCTTTGGGTATTTCGTGGAGATCTAGGTCGGTGGGGTTGAAAATCATAAAACCCTAATCATGGGTGACAAATCTATAAATGACCCTCATGATCCTATAGAGGTGAGGTTCTTGCAGCTAGAAAAACAAGTCACGAACATAAATCACAATTTAAACCTCCTAATGGTGGACCTGAGAAACAATTTGGGGATATATGCAGAAGATGGAGGTTCAAATTCAGAGGAAAAATCAGAATGGGAATCAGAATATCGTGGAGAAATGGAGAATCAGTCGAAGAAAGAATCTAGAAAATATAAACCCAGTTCAAGTGCCTTGAATCAGTCCCTATTTAAAATGGAAGCAAAAGTCGATATCAAGACTTACCACGGTAAGATATATGCTAAACCACGAGTTGCAGCAACTAGAAGTTTATTTCAGCATCCATCATATTGAAGAAGGACAAAAATCTCATTTGCATGACTGAAATTGGAGGGACGTGCACTTACTTGGTGGGAAAGCTACAAGAAACCTTGAGGTTGGAGGGATAACCTCCAGTGAATAAGTGGGAATATTTCAAAACCCTCATTAAGTCACATTTTTATACCATTGTGTACGTGGAGGACCATTGCATCTAGTGGAATTACTTCAAGAAAAAGTCGAGCCAGAGCATGTAGGAATACACCACATAATTCAGGAAGATGGCTATAATGTTGGGTATCTCACCAAAGAGCCTAGATGTAATCCTCAAGTATTTTGGGGGTACGCACTGCCATTTTCTTGTGCAAGTGATGTTGTTCAAACCCATATTAGTGGATGAGGCTTGTGTACAGGCACAATACCGGGAGAACATAGGCCTGAAGAGAGCGCAATCAAGTGGATCAAAGAAGAGGGAGAAATAGGGCGATTCTAAGGAAGGGAAGAGGAAGAAAAAAGGGAGAAAATATAAGAAGACGGTAGCCACAACACACTAGTGAAAATATCTTAGAAACCAATGCAACCACCACAACATTGATGGCCATACAGAGGAAAATTGTTGGAATTTGCATCTAGAGATAAACCCAACGAAGAAGAAGGAATATAATAAGAAGAAGAATCTCATGGCCACTAATCTAAGTAACCAAGTTGAAAGAATCTCGTAAGTGGATGAGAAGATCGACTGTACATCAATAAAGAAGGAGGTGATTCTGAATAGCTTTCAAAAACAGAAAGAGAAATAAATGACAAGTCTTCCATATAAATATACAGGTCAAGAAGACAAATATTGATGCTTTATTGGACTCGAGATCTGTTTGGTCAAATTAGTGTGTCCTAAATTGCTGCATTTAATTGTCAATCCGGGATTCGTAAGCTGACGAAGTGTGGCGCACTATATGTGCAAGATAACATATCTCTTACTTTTTGTCGTTTTTGGGTTTTTTATTTATCTTGGGGGTTTTTATCTTGGTTGGTTTCCTAATGTGAGATGGAAATTCTAAAAGACAAGTATGGATATAAATGTTCAAGGCAATGATGTCCTTTATAATGATTTCCCAAACTTCAAACTTAAAAAGGATTTTAAAATATGCAATGACAAAATTAATTCCTAAAAGAAAATGAAAATGTGTCACTATACTAGTCAAACAAACAGTGAACTATTGACCATGAAACCCATTACCCTTGCTGCTGTCTAACACAAAAGAAACTGTACTCAAAGAAATCCAAAGATTTGCAAGTAAAGTAAAGCTAAAATCAAATTACATCAATTCATATTCTGACCCCTCACCATTAGTCTCGCTATGGCTTTCGGAGGTAACTGATAATGAAATGAGAAATTTAATATCTAACTTGCAGAAAAATAAACTAACATCAAACTACACATTCATACTGCAATCCCTCACCATTAGTCTCGCTATGGCTTTCGGAGGTAACTGATAATGAAATGAGCAGCTTAATATCTAATCTAACTAGTAAAGAAAATGTACAAAACTGAAATGAATAAAACAGTGCTGGAATTAAAAACTAAGAGAAAAAAAATAAATCAGCAGAAGGACAAGATTGATTCCATGTCATTAGTCATTATAAAATGATGTGCAAATGCCCGGGCTGCCTATTGTAATCTGGAACAAAAACACTGATCAGTTAACAACAATATAAAGCATGAAAGATTATGGATAGAAGTAAAACGTAAAGCATGAAAGATTATGGACAAAGATGAAACATAAATACCATGAAAGATGTAATATATATACACGTGAATGACTATGGCACAATGAACGTAAGGAAATGAAGCATGAAACTATACAGTAATACACAAAACCTCAGCGTGTGCAGGGGCCCTCTGCACAATCCTCGGGAAGCAGCTATCAAACACGAATTGTGCTTATGAACAGAGTCTTCTTATATATTCAAAATGCGGTCATAACAGAGAAATAATGTCACAGCACAGTGGCAACGCAATTACATTACAGAGCTAGCTATTATGCGTATGAGAACGCATTATTTATAACAGAGGGTGATATAACTAATTCCCTAAAGTCTGCGCTGATAGAAGACACGTGAACAACCACGTCCAGAAATCTAGCATCATGGCTGCCATGAAGATTAAATCTATGGAAAGTGGTTGTTGGATTCGGCTTATGGAGCCATTTACAGGTGTTGATATGTCTCCCGTGATTTAGAAATGGCCACGCAAGTCTTCACGTGATGAAAAACAGAGTTCTGTCACCGTGGGACTCTTCGGTTGACCACCACTTGGCTACCTTTGACCACAACCTTCTTAGGTGAATTCGACTGAGCCAATAGGACTCGATCCATGTCCATGTCATTTCCAACTTGCCCATGTGGCTCGATTTGCCTGAAGACACCTGCAATATTGACTTTAACAAAATGGCTGCGGAAAGTTGCAGCAGCTGCAGAAAGTGACAAGATTCCGCAGCTTATTGAGCAAAAATCTAATTCAAACAGCAGACACAAAACATAGTTAAAAACCAATTTAAATGCTCTTTTATAATTAATATGCAATGATATTGATGACTTAGAAGGTCCAGGTGAATGGAAAAGGTCTAGAAAGGTGTATAAGAAAGATGCAAGTTTGGGACTCAACAGGATCACAAAAGAATATCATTGTAGTAGAGCTAGTCAAGAATTTGGGTTGGAATCTCATGATCATCAAAACCCATTGTTATCACTGGAAAATTCGACAAGCAACAATGACATTATTAAATGTCAGGCAGAAGGATTTATAGGGATGAGAAACAATAGAGGATCTGAAAATTTTTTAAAATATCTAAAATTGTAGAAAAAATCAAATTGTGCACCAGAGACATAGGAAAAATGTGCCTTGCGCGCATTTTTGTTTGATAGGCATGCTTTTCTGCGCGTCTTTCCCTAAAAAATTAACGCGATCCTAGGAGTGGTGAAAGCCACCATCCGGGACCACTTGACACACTTTAGAAAATGATCCTCCACTTGAGATCACCCAAGGACAGTCGCCTAAGCCACCTTGGTACCTCAAGTGAACACACAAAGGAATCAAGTGGGCACACAAAGGAATCAACACTCTCTCTTGTGTCACCATTCACAAGTGTACCAAGAGAGGGAAGAAGGATTTGAATTTGCCTATAAATTTCCACCATGAGAAGAAAAAAATGAGAACACATTGTTATGCTGGCCAAATTTCCCATGAGCAAGCCAGCAGTGTGTAATCTAGAGCAACAGTAGAGTTAGAGGATTCGGTTATTGGCCACCCAACAACTTCAATCCCTTTGGAGAAGAGAGAGGCCTTGCGATATCAGCTCAAGGGTAAAAACTTCCTTGCACTGGGTCTTAGAACTCCATATTTCTAAGGATCCTTTGGCAAGTGTGTAATGTTTTATATTTCTTACTAATAGCGGTCAATAAGAGGGGATTTTATTCTATTGTTTGCATTATTGTCTCGTTTGACTCATTGTGAGCGTTTGTTTTTGTTTGTAATGTTCCTACTTAGCCTTAGCTAAGAGGAGACATTCAATTTTTCTTTAATTTATGTTTTATGAATAAATGAATAAAGGAGGACATGTAAAACTCCTAAGAAGTCTAAATAAATCAATGCCCATGTGAACAAAGACAAATCAGGGCTATGTAAATAATCACTTGCAGGTGTGAAAGAGGTTTTGAGCCAAGATTGGGTCCACCTTGACCAAGTCAACTGCGTTGTCTAGGTTCATTGCATCTCCAAAAGGGACTGCACAGTTCTAGAAGGGAGCCTCTAATGTGAAAAGGGCCAACTCATCAAAGTGGTTTAGGGTTTGCAAGAGCTATCTCATGTTATAAAAAGGAGGAGAAGGCACATGAAGAGGTTGTTGATGAATTATATTTCTGAACTATTTTTCTGCTTAGACAAATACCATTCTCTGCTGTTTAGTGGAGGATTGTGATTGGAATTCCTATTTAGGGGTTTCATCTCTTCCCTTGAGGATCATTGGAGGAGTTCTTTGCTGAAGTGAGCCGCTATTTGGTTTGATACCAATCTCTATCTTTTATGAGCAGCGCTGGCCCATTGAGGGTTTTGCAACTGCTATCTTTTGTAGCAAGTGGTGTTCTAGATCTGCTTAGATCTAGCTTGTTTTGGGAGGATTTCTCTATTGGAGTGTGTTCTTCAGCCTCCAAAGAGATAGCTGATCCATATTTTGTATCAGACCTATACTTTCATTCAATTTATTCAGTCTCCTTCACCCTCTGCGCAGTTTCTACTCAATACTGCGTTATTTTGTGAGAGGGCTTTCTTGTTTCAGTTTGCTATCAGTTGGAGGAAGATCTCTTGGTGTTAGGCTTGCCTTCCCTTGGTGATCCATGGATTGGGTTGCTGATCCATGTCTCTATAGATCTGATATATTTCAGTAATAAATTTTATCTTCAAAAATTTCTGGGTTTTCTGCAGCATTTCAAATTGTAATTCAGATCTACAACTTAATATGCAATATTTTGATGTAATTCCAATTGGATCTTGTTATTAAAGTCTTGTAGTTTCTAGATCTGTATTAGATCTGATGTTTCATCCATAAATATGTCAGAGATCTAAAATTTAATGTAAAACATCTGAACCATCTGAAAAATAATGCTGTCTATGTATTTCTACAGTTTATTCCTAATTGTAGCTCTAATTTCTGAAGGGATTTTTCCCTAGTTCTCTTTGTAATCAGTTGTAAAGGCAATAAGCTCAAGTATAAATATGATTTAATTTTATATCTCTGAAGTATCAGATCTTTGGATGTCCTCCTCTGAGTTTCAGTCAAAACTGCACAATTCTAGTAGTGGGGGTTTTCATGTTGCAGCAGCCTCTCTCTTTGGCTGATTTCTAGCTAGTCTTGATTTTGGGAGATATGTTTAATGTGCTTAAAATTATTTTTTTCTAATGAAATTGCATATGTAAGTCACATACATCATAAATGAGGGGATCCTAGCCCCGATCTGCGTTATTCTAGCTCAGATTTTCTTATACAACGTTTTCATTGAAGACCTTGTTGAGATTCCTCAAAGGGATTATTCCAAGTTCTATAGGCAGAGTCTATAGTTGGCCAAGTAGCCTCTGGTTCTCTCCCTCCTTTGGAAGGAGACATAACCAGTAAATGTCTATATAGTCCATCTCTGAAATAGAATCTTGAGAATCCCCAAAAAGGGATATTATAATGGTATCAGAGCTCCACTGTTGGCACAACCTGTGCTAACATTGGAGCCTCAGTCATGCTGCATTTTGAAGATGAAGATCCTCTTTCTGAGAGGGAGAGGAGATACCAGAATAGAAGTCATAGAAAGTATGACTATACTACTGTTGACCTTGACAAGGGTTAAGACAAGGGGAAAGCCCTTGAGTTGGTGAATGATAAAGAAAACGAGGCAGAAGAGTTTGCAAAAACTCTCTTGGAAGCTATGCAAGATCTGTCCAAGGAGATAAAGGAGATGAGGATAGATCGAATGAGGGAGTCCCTTGGGAGATTCCATCAAGGAGAAAGTTCTGAAATGTCTTAGTTTGGGACTGGTCAACTTGTGAGCTTGCCTCAAGTTCCACAGATCTCACAACGCTCTACAATGCCTACCTTCTTGGCTGTAGAGAATGAAGGGCTTCAAGAGTCAACCTATTTGGAAGGCTACTTTTCAGAATATGATTCACAAATTCAAAGGTTCAAGGATAACTTGAGCTTTCAAGACTTTTTCCATCTCAAGGACCGGAGGAGGCCATTGCAGCAGTATAGAGATGGAGGCTTATTTCATGGGAGGAACCACACCATGGGTAGGTTCCTCTTGGCTAAGTTTGATGGATCACCCTCTTGTTCTGCTAAAGCATGGGTGGAGAAGTTGGACATTTATTTCCAGTTGAATAAAGTGCCTGAAGCAGAAGCCATTAAGATTGCTACACTGCATTTTGATGGAGAATCCCACAACTGGTGGTTTCATGGACTTTCTACATTGGGGCACAACAATGTGTCCACTTATGCTGAGTTCACTAGGAGACTAGTGGAGATATTTGATCGGAAGGATCCAGAGGCCCCTTTCATAAGCTTTGAAAAGCTTAAACAGACAGGAGATGCTGAGGCCTATATCTATGAATTCTTGAGATTGTCTGTAATGTTTCCAGATCTTTCAGTAGCAAGGAGAGTCTATATGTTCATTGATGGCCTGGAAGAACCTTTGCATGGGTTGGTCAAGTCTACCAAGCCCACCACTCTGCATGATGCCATTGAAAGAACTAGAGATCTCCAAGATGCCTTGGCAAGGGAAAAGGCAACCTTCCTAAGAAAAGCCACTCACTCTTATAAAGGGAAGGAGGGGAAAGCTGCTCCACCCAAGGAGAGCTCATAGAAAAAGCTTCTTGACAATGATCTCTGGAGGGAGTTGATGAAAAATAAATTATGTTTCGGTTGTCAAGAGCCATGGGTATTGGGACATAGATGTGCTGCTAGAAGAGCACACTATATTGAAGTCTTCTCTGATTGTGAGGAGGAAGAGGGAAATGATGGACCTAGGAGAGGTCACAGTGCTGGTGATGATGATGAGGAGGATCCATCATCATCCAGAGAAGAAGAAGGAGCATTTTCTCCAACCAGTGGGACTCTTGCTTCTTTGAGAGGAGTGCCCAAGTATTTGACTCTTAGAGTGCAAGGTTCAGTTATGAACCAAAGAGTATCCATTCTGATTGACAGTGGGGCAACCCACAACTTCATTGATGCTCATTTTGTGCAAAGGAGAGGGATCCCTACTGATACTTTTGATGGGTTCTTTGTTTTGGTTCCGGGAGATAGAACTATGCAGTGCTTGCAGTATGTTCCATCACTTTCTGTGACTATGGGGACCTACACTTTGGAGGACCACTTATTTGTAGTGGATATACCAGACACCAACATCATCTTGGGTGTCCAATGGTTTATTACTTTGGGAAAGGTCACCACTAATTGGAAGGCCATGTAGATGGAATGGGTGGATTTGAAGAGTGGGAAACAAGAAATCATTCAAGGCATGCACACCTACCCTTCACTTGATGTTTCCACTCACACAACAAAGATGGAATTGTGCAGTGGGGGCAGGGACCTCATAGTTCCTTCTCTCATGTTTATGAGAATGCTGGAAGGTACATTCCTACATCATGGCAAGCCACTTGGGGTGCCATTAGATTCTATGGGGAAAGCTTTACCAAGTGCTGAGACAATGGAAGAAAGAGTCACAACGCTGTGGGAGGAAGCAAGGGGGAGGATCAGCCTTCCCACAAACAATTTTGGCATGCATAGTGCCAAAGAAACAAGCAGAAACAAGGTAAGCACCACCTTAGATACATCAACAATGTTGTCTTTGTTGAGAAGTGTAGATCCATATTGGAGATCTCAACTCCTTGTGGAATACTCCAAATATCTGCACACCGGGATGATCTTAGATGGCATAAAGCAAGGAGGAGGCTATTTGGTCCATGAAGGGGTCATCTATCATCTTAGTAAAGTATTCTTGTCTCAAGCCTCCAATCTTAAGCAAGAAATACTACAAAAGGCACACAAGGAGTTCCTTTCCAGCTACATGCAGTCAACAAAAATCTACTCCCTAATCTTGAAGAGTTTTGATTGGGAGGGTATGGAGGAAGAGCTACATCAACATTATGATTAGGAGGAACTAAATTAGCACCTACAAGAGTGAAATAGTTATGTGGATATGGGGCAGCCAAGGGATCCTATGCAGGAGACATTTTAGCCATCTCTTTCTTCTCTCAAAAGAGGGGAAAATCCCATGCCTAACTCTATGTGTGTGGGAGGATTGTATGGTAAGAAATATGATCTTATGGAGCAAGTTTTTTTTTCTGATTTGGCACATTCTCTTACCATATGTATGCAAGCCATGGCTCCTACAAGGAGTAATATTACATGAAGATCTCATGGCAATCATGAGGCCAAGAAAAATTCCAAAGCTAGCCACTCCCTTGAGGTGCAAAGGGAGATTGCTTATCATGATGGGTGCTTCCCTAAAGCACCTAATGAGGGTTTCACTTTCAGCCATGTCAAAGTGGCCTATGCAGCAAAGATGTGGTGGGAGTACCACCTATCACATTCATATCTACTCAAAAAAAGGAGTGCACTGCGCTGGTACCTCATGTGGGATTGTGACCCACCTCCTCAAGTGCAAATTTCAGTTTGCCTATATGTGATTTTGCTTCCATACATAGATGGCATATTGATATTGTTTATGGGTATGTATGGGAAAAAAGTAAGTAGTGTACATGTAACACATGGGATGGAACTTTATCCTGTGCTTCATGATACATGTTTCTGAGTTTTACACTCCTGAAGGGGCAGACTATGCACCTCTCATGTTAGCATTGGAGGAACAGTTTTTGATGTATTGTCTTGGTGAGCACTTAATCCATGATGAGAGCTTGATTCTTGATGGTGCCATCAATGGAGAAGGAGAAGAAATACAGCTCTTGCCCTATTAGTTGCTTGAGGACAAGCAACATTTTGAGGGGGAGGACTGTAATGTTCCTACTTAGCCTTAGCTAAGAGGAGACAGTCAATTTTGATTTAATATATGTTTTATGAATGAATGAATAAAGGAGGACATGTAAAACTCCTAATAAGTATAAATAAATCAATGCCCATGTGAACAAATAAAAATCAGGGCTATGTACATAATCACTTGTAGGTGTGAAAGAAGTTTGAGCCAAAGATTGGGTCCACCTTGACCAAGTCAACTGCGTTGTCTAGTTTCATTGCATCTCCAAAAGGGACTGTGCAGTTCTAGAAGGGAGCCTCTAATGTGAAGAGGGGTAACTCATCAAAGTGGTTTAGGGTTTGCAAGGATTTATCATGTTATAAAAGAAGGAGAAATAACATGAAGAGGTTGTTGTTGATAGATCATATTTAAGAAGTATTTACTACCTTAGACAAATACCATTCTCTGTTGTTTAGTGAGATTGTGATTAAATTCAAACTTTGAGGGTTTCAGCTCTTCTTTTGAGGATCATTGGAGGATTTCTTTGCTAAGTTACCACTAAATAGTTGGATACCAAGCTCTGTCTTTCTTGAAACATATTTGTTATTCTGAGGGTTTGTAGCTACCTCTTTTTGTAATAATGGTGTTCTAGATGTTAGAAAAACGATGAAGGCTTTTCTCTGTTGGGTGTGTTCTTTAACCTCAAAGAGATAACCTAGTCATATTTTATTGCTAAGATCTGTAATTTCATTCCAATTATTCAGTCTCCTTCACCCACTGCGCATTTGCTACTCAATACTGCGTTATTTGTGAGAGGGCTTTCTTATTTCAATTTGCTATCAGTGTGGACGAAGATCTCTTGGTGTTAGGCTTGCCTTCCCTTGGTGATCCATGGATTGGGTTTCTGATCCATGTCTCTATGAATCTGATCTCTTTCAGAAATAAATTTATCTTTATAAATTTATTACAGGTTTCTCTTGACCATTGCAATTTGTAATTAAGTCTGATTTGTTATGCAATCTTGTTCATTATGTTCATTCCAATTGGATCTGTTCTTAACGTCTTATAGCTTCCAAATCTATATTAGATCTTATTTTTCATCCATTTATATTTCATCTTAATTTAATGTACATCAATGAACAATGAAAAATAATGTTGTGTATTTACTGATTGTTCTAGTTGTAGTGCTTCAATTTTATGATTTGCCTAGTTTCTTTTGTAAAATGTAATCTGTTTTAGGCTATTGGCTATGACTCAAATATAAATATGATTTAATGTTATATATGTAAAGTATCCAGATATTTTTCTGTCTCTTTCCTTTGAGTTTCAATTAAATGCCAATTCTGGTCACAGAGTTTATGTGTTTGATGGCCTCTCTTTGGCTGATTTCTAGCTAGTCTTCATTTTGGGAGATCTTTTTAATGTGCATAAACTGATTTTTTTCAGCTGAAATTATATGTATAAGTCACATACATCATAATTGAGGGGATCCCAACCCTAATATATGTTATTCTTGCTCATATTTTCTTATACAATGTTTTCATAGAATACCTTGTTGAGATTCCTGAAAGGGATTATACCAAGTTCTATAGGAAGAGTCTATAGTTGGCCAGGAATCCTTTGGTTCTCACCCTATTTTCAGAGGGGACATAACCAGTAAATTCCTCTGTATTCCATCTCTGACATATAACCTTGAGAATCCCCAAAAAGGAATATTACATAAAGCCTTCAATGATCTTTTGAAGGGTTTTATGTGTTCTTTGCCTTTGTAGCCTTAGAATTTCTCTATTACTTGGTCAAAACAACCACGAATCTTAATTCCCAACAAACACATACCTTTTTGCTTTCTTCTAGGCTGTGAATGGTCTTCTCTTGATGATCCTCCTTTTTTACCTTACCACATGGCTAATCACATTGGCTTTTGGTATGCTGTGAGAATGAAAGCAAAGGAGATTCAATCCCTCTACAATTTTCATGTTTGAAGCAAATAACCCTTTAAGGATATTTTTGATTGATGTCTGATATTGCTTACTTTTCTCTTTTGTGACCTACATGAAACATGATGAGCATCACTTCACTGTACTCTCTGTGGGATATTTTCCACCAGCAAAATTTAAGCACATTTGTATCTTACCACCTAGTATGGATGCCTTTGTAAACTTTAGGTCTCCTTCTTTCTCTTGTTCTGTTGTTTGATATTTACAAAACATTTAAATGATTGGGCATCAATGTAAATTGTTACTATGAGCTTACGCGATGAAAGGATACTTTTAGGGTCTTTGGTGTTAATGACCAATGATATGGCCTCATCCTTGTGTTATCTTGACTTCACCTTTGAATACTTGTGGAAATAGTGCATTTATAACCATGATAGTGCATAACCTAGGTGACCCTATTTGACTTATGGTAATGTCCTTGGAATAGGTTTTTGACTGAAAACTTGAAACAAGGTTTGGATGAGGAGACAAGATTTTTGACACTCTATAATGCACTACCATCCTAGACAAATAGAAAACCTTGTTTTACTTCAAAGAGATTTTTAGATAGGGAGTTTTGAAATCACCATTTCTTGAGGCATTTGGTGAGTAGAAGAAAAGTTTGGTTTACTTGGCGAAATAAGGTATGCAAAATAGAGGGTTTAGGCAAACAGAGACATAGTGTTATAGGAAGAGGTGGCGAACATAGTGAGAGTGTGGGACATCGGTCTAGGATTTGGTCTTGTCTGGGTGATAGATTGGCCATGCTTTGACAAGGAGGTGGCATAGTGAAAACAATTTCTCTTTGCGGGGATTTCTAGAAGTCACATGATTCTTGAATTTTGTTTCTAGAAATCTTGGACAAAGCATTTAGTCATCTAAACAGGTAAAAATTATTGATGACTAATAGTGGCTCCACTTGGGGAGGGCAGCTCCTTTTCAGGAGGTGTCTAGAATTTCAGATCTCTTGGTTTATGAAGACGAGTGCCTCATCCATTGGGCAGATTTTCTCTTTTCTTTTGCTGTTGCTTTCCTTGAAGTAGTGATTTTGAAAATCTGAAAGCATGATTAGCTCAACTTCACTTTACCTACCCAACCTACTCGCCTAACATTTTTTCTTCCTTGGGTGCACTTGAACTGGCAAACCCATAGACATTTTTATTTTGAAAAAGAAATCAAACTATCTACTTCTACACTTATCTCTTCCGGGAGTTCAGATTAGGCTATTGAACTCCTTTGATTCTCTACCTATTCTATTCAACTGTCAAGGTTAAACTGTTTGACAGGATTTAATTACTAAGCTAAAAACATGAAATTGAAAACATGACTAAGTCAGGATTATACAATCTGATTTATCATGGGTTTATGGCATAAAAACAATCTGCACACAAATGTTATTTTTGTACAAAATAAGACTAGAAAAATCAGGGCTAAGATACATAGTTTCCTATTCATCCCTGTTTTTCTCCTTAGTTCTATTTTGAGCATGTGGAACCAGTATCTTTATTTCCTAATCTATTTTCTTTGACAAGTCAAGCTTTAATGTTTTGACCAACATTCTTTTCACTAACTTATCAACAATAAATTTAAAACATGTTGAGCCATGATTAGGCTAGATAGTTGAACAAGACATTCATTTTGCACCAGTAGTGGAATTTATACTTGCACACTTTCAATATTTCTATTTTTTGGGTATGGGGTTGTACCTTCTTTTCAAATCTGCCCTCTTTTTTCATTTCTATGTGTTTTTTTTTGTGTTGTTTAATTTTTTCTCAAAACATTCTGAAACTAAAAATATGCTCATAGGGCTGAGCTTATTTGCTTGCCTATCTATCCTAATCTAACCTATACATGATATACATTCAACTAGTGAACTCTCTTTTCCAATACAACCAATCAAGCAGATGATTGCATGAGGGATCTTGGTTCAACTCTTTGAGGGTTCTGACAAAACCTAAATGCCACTTCCACCTCACTTTTTTTCAGGCAGTAATGCTTAAAATTTTTCTCATACTTTGCAACAAACTGTTCTTGGAAGAACACACTACTCCTTTAGATTTCTCAAGGAAAACAACAAATGGATCTTGGAATAATACCTGATCTATAGGATTTGAGACATAAGCTTCATTCAGGACTACTCCTTCTTCCACTCGGGTATGCTTGGGACTCTTTTGTGAAAGAAACTCCACCTCTTCCTCATGATCTTCTGAACTAGTAGATTCATCATATATGGAAATGATATCCTTTAACACACCTGATGTGCTTTGATAGAGTGAGTTGAGCTCTGTGTGAAAACCACCATGTTGATGAGTAGGAGCATTCCTTGGCAACAAATCTTCTTGAGAAAGAAGTGCAACAACTTTCTTGTGATCATTAATTTCCATGCCTTCATCTGAATATTGTAGTTCAAAGGAACTTGGTGGCTGAAAATCTGTAGTTAAGTAGGATTCCATGTTCCAAATGATTTCCTCAACCATTTCACGAGAAGGCTCCTCATTGACAAATTTCTCAAGCAGTTCCTCATCCTCCTCAACCTCAACATCAAAGTTGAAAGATTGCCAATTTCCAATTATGTGAAAGCTATTTCCAATGGATTGAAGTGAAGTAGAGAAAAGAGTCAGAGACTCCTCAATTACTTCTAAAATTTCAAGGCTTTCCTCATCAGTGTCATAGGTGACCTGTATTGGCTGCTTACTTTTTTCCAGTTGATGATAGTGAACTTCATCCCACAAATCAATTGTTGATTGCTCTGCAAGGTTAGTTTCTATTTGGAGATCATAATCATCAATATATTGATCAAAATTTGGAGAATAATTAATACAAGTAATGTCACCAGCCATACATGTTGGTCTATCAGATTTCTCTTCTTTAAATAAATCTACAAGTTCACTTTCTGGTTTATGGTAGACAAGACTAGTAGGAGAAAAACCAAAATGTTTTGTTCACATGAGGGTTTAGAGGTTGTTTTCATGTTTATAAGTTGGTTTATTTCCTCTTCAGTTAAAAAAGGAGGCATTTTTCTTTCTCTTTGGAAATAACAATAGCATTCCCCTTTCTCTTGCGAAAGCTAATTGAGAGGCTGGACGTCTTCTTGAGCCTCACCTATAAGAGATGGTGAATCATTACTTGGGTTTTTAGAGAGATATTGTGGGTTTCCTTCTATTTCTTGATTGATTTCTTCCTCAACTAACTCCTTTAGGTTGTTATGATAGCTATTTTGAGAATGAAATTCATGGATTACTGCTAAGAGACCTTCAGGATGCAAGTTCCCTAAGTCTTCATCACTATCTAAAAGGTATTGTATGATGTCCTGAGATTGATCAAAACAGTTTTTAGTTGATGATAGAGATGTACAATACCCTATATAGTACTTATGAAATATCTTGTGGAAATCCTTTAATGAAAACAAGATGCCAGATTCTAGCCATTCATACCAATTTATTTCCTTACCTTCTAATGTTACCATAAACATTTTCATGAGGTAGTCTTCATGCCATTCAACTTTTAACCTCCATATGTGTATATGAAATTTGATGAGATGTAACAAAGGGTCATCAAATTTTTCATCTCGAAAGATAGGTAGGTTTTTCATCCAATTTATTTTAAGCATTTTGTGTGGGAATCTAGGGATATGAGCTCTATTCATTGGGGCATATCTTTGTTGTATTTTTGGATCCATGTTTGTAAATCATAAAGAGGTCACTGTACCTCTTCAACCAGTCTAGAGTTCTGTACCAGCGAAGTCATTAGGTCTATTGAAGGTTGTGGAGTCACCAGGTGGAGGATTTTAACTTTGTTGTCCACCATCAGCATGATTAGGATTGCTCAATGCATTCCTATGGGAGTTTATTAGGACTAATGAAGTAATAGGCCTGCTGAAGGCCAGTGGAGTCTCCAGGTGGATGTTTTTAGTTGTTTTGAAGATAAGTGTCTATGGTGCACCACCAATACTGACAAAAGCCAATCTAGAAATGTTTGGGGTTTTGAGAATTTACATGTGCGGCCCTTAAGGTGTGTAGGTGTCTATAAGCTGGTGTCATTTTTATAGGATGGTGAAACAACTAGATTTTACTCTATGGTTGACAGTTTTAGTTTTCTATGATTTGACTGAGATTTGAGAGTTCCTAAGGGATACCTAGGATATTTTTGACTCAAATTCCCACCGTGATCGCCACTATGTTAGTGTCCCGTGATTTGGAATATTGGTAAACCAAATGACAGGGTAAAATCAAACCAGTCTTTGGAGTCCAAGGACCTAGCCTTCCTGGACTCAGAGAGGGCTCTCTCTATTATGCGAAGGATGTGAACTTGTTCACTTTGGGTGATTGATTTTAGGCTAGTTGTTAAGTGCAATTTTGTTTGTTTGTTTCTGGTTGGGGTAAGATGACTAAGTAGGATAGGTGGAGTGAGAGAAATTTGTCGAACCAATATGGCTGTGGGGTGGAATGAAGTTGTTGAGAAAAATGCGGAAGGGGAGGTGAATGGGTATTTCTTATAATCAAATCTTTTTACTTTTTCATTCCTTAAAACCATACGCTACTTTACTTGATGGCTTACGTATGTCATGAATCCCCTTGTAAACTAGCGTATACACAGAGATCTAGATATGTCATTAAATATTTACTTATATTATTCCATCATTCATTCATCAGATGATCAATAAACAGTAAACAGGTGCTGTAAGAATAGAATAAACCATCACACAAAGCATCACACATGAACACCAGGATTTTTAGGTGGAAACCCAAATCGGGAGAAAACCACCGCTGCAGTTGCTCAGCCTTCAATATTTTATTATAGAGAAAAACATCTTACAACATATGTGCTGGCGCAGACTTGACCAGCACGCAGGCACCCACCTGCGCTCGTTTACCAGCCTCTCCTGGAAGGGAGCTCCAACCCCCTGACTCGTTTACCAGCCTCTCCTGGAAGGGAGCTACGACCCCCCGATCTCGTTTACCAGCCTCACCTGGAAGGGAGCTACAACCCCCTGACTGAAGGCTACAACCCTCACCACCACCTTGGACCACGTTTCATCAATTTCTGTGGATTATGCTTGTCGACATAACTTGGGAGCCCGTTCATCATATTTCCAGGCAGAACCCTTTCCTTTTCGCCTGGTATGTCATCATGATTTGTATCAGCACGGATGGGATAGCGAAGCACAGCGAACAGATCAGATATTTCATACCCTTATCGACTAACCTATGCCTGAATTTATACCTCTTTCGCTAACGATGTCGCGTATGTCCTTTCCGTCACAACAGCGTGTATACCTCGGTGTGTCTTTATTAACGCATACGCGCGCTTTCTCTTCTATTTGAAAGCACGTGTATCGCGCTTTCCTCACAGCAATGATAGCGTATGAATCTTCAATCATTACAGAGCAGCACAGATATTCAGTTCAGATTTACCCTTTTGCTTCAGACAGATGTTCGCCTAGATGTTCGCCTCATCACAGATCTAAGCCTTCCATAATCAGATCTAGAAAATATAAGAGCAATTCAGATCTAGATCCACTTCTTCATCATTGGTGCATCATACATTCAGATTTATCATTCAAGTGTAACCCTTTCCATTCAGATATACTTCAGAGAGAAGTATTCATTCAAGCTCAGACATCTTGCACCCACACTCATGATTTGCACAATGAATTTCTTCTCCTTATATAGGTTTACCCTTTTCAATACCATGAGCCCCTTTTTCAATACCATGGACCAAAAAAATACCATAAGCCCAAAACTACCTGGACGGGGTCAATTAGGCGGATCATTACCCAATACAATGGGTCAATACCATGGTGGTTACCCTTGGTTTTGCACTTTTTGAGCGCTTTAGCCCATACGCGACTTGGCATGTTCCTTTCCGCGTGCATACGTGACTTTCCCTAGGACAATCCGCGTATACCAAGAAACATACTCTTTTTCATCATAGAATTAGCACATGATGAATTCCTTTCTTCATTGCCTTCTGTTCACACTGTAGATACATCAGATTTCCTTCATCAAGGACATATTCTATCAAGCACAACTTCATCAAGTAAGTTGTCATCATCTTCATCAAGTGGGTTGCCTTTCAAGGACAACACTCAGCATCATAGTGTCAACAAACATCATATCACATCAGATTTACATCATTTACCAAGTCCATCAAGTCAAGAATAACTTCATCAGGTGGATTGCCATCAAGGACAACACATGTCAACAATCGCATGTCTTCATCTTCATTCAGTGGGTTGCCATCAAGGACAACACTATGCATCATATTTCCAACAATCTCCCCCTTTGGACTTGATGGCAACCATGATGGTGTTTGGTTACCACAACAGATAAGTGCAATAAGAGTACAATGACACCATGTCATTCTCCCTATTTTCCATGTCACTCTCTCCATTTTTGGCATCATTCAAACACCATGTTACTCTCCCCCTTTGACATCAAGGGCAAAGGGCACATCATTATCTTCATTCAAACACTATGTCACTCTCCCCCTTTGACATCAAGGGCAACGGGCAGATCAAAACCAACACACTCACCCCCTTTTATCCTCATGTAGAAGAAGCGTTCTGCAGATCTGATGTATACTGAAGTGACCAAGCTCCCCCTGAGTTCATGCTGAATCTTCAAACATATTTTTCAATAAAGTACATGACTCAAAGACTTTCCTATCACCAATGACTCATACTTACAACAAATATCCAACCAAGTGGATTTACATATGAGACTCAAGTACCCAACCAAGTGGGTTTACACATTTGACTCAGCTACCCAACCAAGTGGGTTTACAAATTTGACAAGTCCTTACATGACTGAATATTACAATTTACATCATGGGTCTTAACAAGACCTTTTCATCAAATTACAAATATGACTTTAAGACCAACACCGGAAAGACCTCAAGAGAGATTATAAATTAGAAACACATCAATGCATTATACTCAGCAAAGCTAATGCTCCCCCTGAATCTGTGCAACCAAGCAACCTTTCAAAATGACTAAGGCTCCCCCTTAGTTTGTGCATCCTGAAAACTTCCACCAACAAATCATCAAGGAATCTTCATCAAAACATTAGAAACAGAATTATGAGAACTGGAACACCACCAGAGATACCAAACAGTAAAACAGCACTGCAGCTGTGCTGAAGAGAGCTGAACCAAGCAAAAATTGTCAGCAATCATGCATACGCGGTTTTCTGTGCATTAACTCGCGTGTATACGCGACTGTGTTTCAGGAAAGCCGCGTATCCCAAGACATCTTCTAAATTTCAATCAGATCTGATTCTTTGTAAGGCGAAGACAGTGTTCAGCATCTTTCTGAGACATTTGAATGCTTCCCTGGACTACAGATAGATAGAATAGTGTAGTTGTGTCTTCAAGCGTCATCCAACGGTTGTAGTAAAGGTACATTAGTAACCAGGCCTTCAGATTCTTTGCAGCATCAATACAATCTTTCCAAGAGAAATTGTCACACCAGAACAACATCTTCAGATATGTGTCAAGCAATCATCCATGTGGTCCAAAATCACCATGATCTTCAAGATTAAACATGAAGTAACATATGTAGGCAAAAGATCTCAACCATAGTAACAAACTCTACATGATCTCCTTTTATTTCTGAATCCATCGACATCCAGCTCATCCATGTGTGAACACAAAAGATACTTATCAGCAACCCGGGCTCAGAATCTCCATGTACCAAGTCATCATCATTTGAGCATGAGTATCACAAAGACCAAAGAATAAGCAATCATATTGCCAACAATGCAATCATTAGTATTCAACCTGCTACTCCCCTTAAACCATTGCTCTTCTTTTAACTTGTGTAATCTGAAACATCTTCAACAGCAAATCATCAGCAACAATCTCTGCATGAACTGTCCTTATCTCTGAGTTATAAGTCTTTCACTTCAGCAACAAATACTCTTCATTCAACAAGCAAACAAGACACATCCATAATCTTCAACGTAAGACATTAAGCATCATATCATCATTTAGAACTGAGAAATTAAGCTGTTTCTGAGTCAATAACACAGTTATTAACAGTCAGACTGATGTCCCCCCTGAGCCTCTGCTCCAGATCTTCAGCTGTCAGATAAATTCTCTCATCATCAATGCATACGCGACTGTGTCTGCTGGAACTCGCGTGTATACGCGACTTTAGTTAAAGTAACCCGCGTATGGAAAGTGAAGCATAGAAAAATTTCATCTTCCTTCATTTCTTCCTAAGCTTGTACCTCCTATACCTGTCCTTTTCACATCAGATGCGCTGTCAGCAGTAAACATAACCAGAATAAACAAATCAATCATGAGAGTCATCATGCATTGCTCCCCCTGTGACGATACATTACTAAATCTCATAATGTATCCCACATCATTCCTGCAGTCAATAAGAAAAGTCAGCTTCAGAAGCGGATGACTGCAGTAGGGTCAGAATTCCCTACGTTTATGATCGGTCCTCCTTCTTTTTCCAAATTTGCTTGAGCTTTCCAACTGTGTGCTGAAAATTGTCCACTTTCCCAGATCTGTTCATCCTGCATTCTTTTTCTACATGTCCATACTTGTTACAAACATAACATCTCATGTGGTCAGAGAAATAAACATAAGAATCATAATGAGTATTTCTATTCTTCCTCCTTTTACAATCAGCTGCTTTATGTCCATACTTGTTACATGAAAAACAATATCCCTTGAAGCTACTAGAGTACCTTTTTGAGTAGAACCTGTTTGTTTGTGGCTGAATTGTTCTGCTTCTGCAATTTGCTACAACATGCCCATGATTATGACATTTAAAACATTCAACATTCTTGAATGAATTCCTTCGAGAATTCATGAATGTTGGTTGATCTTTTGTTTCTTTCAACACATCAGGTTTTGCATTGACATCTTCTGAATTTTTGGCACTTCCTTGTGAGCTAGATTCTCCTTTAACAGTTTCATGGAAACCAAGACCATGTTTGATAGCAGGAGACCTTTGATTACTTAGAATATTGTCCAGAATATTAGTACTATCATGAAACCTCAATAGATTTACCTTTTCTTCCAATTTACCTTTGAGAATGTTTACCTCAACCTCCAAGGCTTGACATTGCTTTGTCATGCTTTCTTCTTTTCTTCTTCCATCTTCAACTTGATCCTTAAGATTTAGGATCTCTTCTTTCAGCCAATTTTCGTTTTCTTCACATATTTGTTCCAGCTCTTCATTCTTCTTATTTGATTTTTCCAGATCTTCTTTGAGAGAGATAATTTCTGCTTCAAGGCCTTCCTTTTCAAAGGATTGTAGAGGTTCCTCATTTTCCTTACTTGATGCTTCTAGCTCTGCTTGCAGAAAGATGATAGCGACTTCAAGTCCTTCATTCTTCTTGCTTGATTTTTCAAGATCTGCTTCTAGATCTTTAATTCGATTAGATGCATAAGTATGAAACCTTTGATACTTGTCCACCTGTCCATTCAGCATTTCTATTTGATCTTTCATTTGTGAGATCATCTCTTTGTAGATAGTTTCTTGCTTATTGTATGAACTTTGTAGTTCTTCAACTTTAATCTTGAGAGCTTCTTCTAGATCCTCAACTTTACTTTCACTATCTTTACTATTGTTTTCACAAAGAAGAGTATTACAAGTGGCCTTCTCCTTTTTCTTCTTTGCCATGAGTGCTTGTAGATCTTCGTCAGAATCTGTTTCATCTTCTTCAATTTTTTCTATACATGATTTCTAAGGTATCTCCTTTCCTCGAGTAACCTTCTTCTTTTGCTTCTTAGCCATGAGCACTTTTAGATCTTGGTCAGAATCTTCTTCATCTTCACTGGACACTTCATCATCATCTTCTTTTGCATAATAACTCTTTCTTTTTTCAAATTGTTTCCCTTTACCATGCTTTTCTCTATAAGGACATTTAGCAGCATAATGACCAACTTTTCCACACTCAAAACATTTGAAGGGAAGCTTACCTTTGAATCTTCCAGTGCCTAGTTGGAGCTTTCTCACGAAATTTGCTTCTTCTTCATCGGATATATAGCTGGATTCTTTGACAACTTCCTTTTCTTTTCCTCTTGTAGATGCCTTAAAAGTAGCTTCTCTTATTTGAGAAGGACCTCCTTGTCTCATTTCAAAAGCAGTCAGAGTACCATGTAATTGAACAATAGAAAGAGTTTGCAGATCTTGCCTTTCTTCAATAGCAGAAACTTTAGAGTCAAATTTTGAAGTCAAAGATCTCAAGACCTTTTCCACCAGAGTAGTATCAGCCATGGTTTCACCCAAATTTCTCATCCAATTTACAATATCATCTAGACGAAGAAAGAAACTGGCAACACTCTCATCACTATGCATCTTCAAATTTTCATATTCAATTCTAAGAGTTTGGAGTTTTGCACTTTTTACCTTTGTGTCTCCTTCATAGCTTAGAATGATTTTTTCCCATATGTCCTTTGCCGAATGTAGCTGCATCACTTTAGCAAATTCTGATTCAGACATGCTTCCCAATAAGACATTCACTGCTTTGGCATTGATTTCATACTTCCTTCTTTCAGCTGCATCAGTAGGAATACTTGCCGGGTATTGATAACCTTCTTCCACAATTGCCCATACATCTGCACCAAGACTTTGCAGATATGCTTTTGTACGTACCTTCCAGAATATCAGATTGCTTCCATTGAATAGAGGTGGCTTTATAGACATTACTCCTTCTTGACTTCCCATTACGACGGATCTCCTTTAAGCGATCAAGCTTCTGCACAAGGACCTGCTCTGATACCAATTGTTGGGAAAAATACTGAGAGGGGGGGGGTGAATCAGTATTTACTGCATAATCAAATCCTTTTACTTTTCATTCCTTAAAAACCCATACGCTACTTTACTTCAGTAAACTAGCGTATATACGCGGATCCCCTTTATGAAACTAGCGTATACACAGAGATTTAGATATGTCATTAAATCTTTACTTAAACCATTCCATCATTTATTCATCAGCTATTCAATAAGCAGTAAACAGGTGCAGTAAGAACAGAATAAACCATCACACAAAGCATCACACATGAACACCAGGATTTTTAGGTGGAAACCCAAATCGGGAGAAAACCACCGCCGCAGTTGCTCAGCCTTCAATATTTTATTATAGAGAAAACATCTTACAACATATGTGCTGGCGCAGACTTGACCAGCACGCAGGCACCCACCTGCGCTCGTTTACCAGCCTCTCCTGGAAGGGAGCTACGACCCCCTGACTCGTTTACCAGCCTCTCCTGGAAGGGAGCTACGACCCCCCAATCTCATTTACCAGCCTCACCTGGAAGGGAGCTACAACCCCCTGACTGAAGGCTACAACCCTCAGCACCACCTTGGACCACGTTTCATCAATTTTCACACTGGATCCAACCACTTCAATAGAGCATAACTTGCAGGCCACAATTCATCATATTTCCAGACCGAACCCTTTCCATACTTTTAAGCACAAACATACATCATCAACAGATACATATCAACACAGATCAGATAGCAGAAACACAGCAGAACAGATCAGATATTTCATACCCCTTGCTCCAGCAAACCCTAGTTTGCATACGCGTTTTTACTTCACTGATGTCGCGTATATACGCGCTTCCGTCCACACAAACCAGCGTATACCTCAGTGTATATTTTATTGCGCATACGCGCTTTCTCACAAGCCGCGTATATACGCGGCTCGCGGCGAAGTAGCGAGGATCTTCAATCATTACAGCAACATACATCATCGATCAGATATTCAGTCAGATCTACCCTTTGTTTCGTAAAGATGTTCGCTCAGATGCTCGCCTCATCACAAAAATCTAAGCTTCCATAATCAGCTATAGCAAATATAAGAGCAATTCAGATCTAGATCCCCTTCTTCATCATTTCGTGCTTCATACATTCGTATTTATCATTCAAGTGTAACCCTTTCCATTTAGATATACTTCGTGAGAAGTATTCATTTAAGCTCAGACATCTTGCACCCACACTCATGATTTGCACAATGAATTTCTTCTCCTTATATAGGATTATCCTTTTCAATACCATGAGCCCCCCTTTTTTAATACCACGGGCCAAAACAATACCATGAGCCCAAAACTACCTGGACGGGGTCAATTAGGCAGATCATTACCCAATACAATGGGTCAATACCATGGTGGTTACCCCTGGTTTTGCACTTTTTGAGCACTTTAGCCCATACGCGACTTGGCACATTCTTTTTCGCGTGCATACGCGACTTCCTTTAGGCAAATCCGCGTATACTTAGAAACATACTCTTTTTATCATACTTTGAGCACATTCTGAATTCCTTTCTTCATTGCCTTTTGTACACACTGTAGATACATCATATTTTCTTCATCAGGAACATATTCTCTCAAGCACAACTTCATCAAGTAAGTTGTCATCAGCTTCATCAAGTGGGTTGCCTTTCAAGGACAACACTTAGCATCATATTGTCAACTACTCTGTAGACACATCAGATTTACATCATTTACTAAGTCCATCAAGTCAAGCATAACTTCATCAGGTGGATTTCCATCAAGGACAACACATGTCAACAGTCGCATGTCTTCATCTTCATTCAGTGGGTTGCCATCAAGGACAACATCCTACATCATATTTCCAACAGAAGTCGAGGGTGTCTAAATGATGAAGCAGAGTGTATTGCAGGGCCGATTTAGCAAGGGTAATGGATCCTATGGGTGATGTATGAGGTGTAATGAAGATTAAGTTTGGGAAAAACTAAGAGGTCTTAAACATATATAGTCTGAAAGCAATAACTCACAAGGTAGGGAAAACCATTAATCTCTATGAACAATACTCAATCTAATAAACATGTAAGATGAACATTCCAGTGATACATAGAAGAATTAGAACTCCTAACTTTAGAAATTCACCTTCAGCTTTTTGAGAAGACACATAAGATAAAAAAAACAACTCAATATATGGAGAGGGAACTCCTAAACAACATATATAAAACTATCGAGAACTCTGAAACAAGTTGGTAAGCATGGGAAAAGGGCAAGATCGAAAGAAGACCTCTTTGTCTTAACCTAATCAATCGGTATTTCATAGAAAAAGCTTCACAATAGGGTTTTGAAAACTTTAAATAAGCAGGGCATACCATAAATCATATTTATAAGCTAACATACTAACCATTCATGAAACAAAAACAAGTTTTAATGGGCCTAAGGAGCAGTCAAGACTTCCTTAAAATTACTAAAAGAAGAAAACATCAAAACTATAGCAAATAGGAGGTTTCAGGTGCTTCCATGAGCATATCTCAACCTATACTTTTTTTATCTAAAGAAACCAAGCGGAATGAAACAAACTGAGGAAAAGAAAACATTAAAAATTTAGGAAAACATCACCATTCACCAAGCTATGGAATCCTGCAAGCAAGCTTCTCCAACATCAAGCCACACAAGAAATTCATTCACTTCATAAAACCAATATCTTGTCCAAGCTCATGAAACCATGTATTGCTCTTCAAAACATCAAGTCCCAACTGATTACAATGAATCCTCATGTCTTATATAAAAAATGAGGAGAGGAGAGCCTACTAGAGAATCTAGAAGCCTATTGGCCAAAGAGAAATATCCTAACTTGTCCTTCAGGCTTTGCAAAGCCCAAGGCACAAAAATATCTTAAATTTTTTTTTTTTCCAACTATAAATGGAAATAAAATTGACTTTTAGGCCTGACATGCCTAAGAAAACTTTCCAAATGCACATTTTTCCCACTCAGCCATAAGAGCATAACACATGTGTCAGACAGTGAAAAATTTCCAAGTGCATAACACAGAAATAGGCCCTGTTGTAGCAGTGTTTTGGAGGTCTTCCCGACATTGTATTTTGCTCCGCGATGGCTCGTTGGCAAGCCTGATGAGTCTACTTTCCAAAAAAGTTTCAGTTATGCTAATTGGATGCGATTTACATGCTAAAAAATCAAATCTTCCAACACTTCTCTGTGCGTAACACATGGTCTGAAAAGGAGGCAGAAAGGTCAAAATTTTGATTTTGTTGACCTTTTGAGGGGGTAAAAATGCTCAAAATGATCTGAAAATTGGTGCATAGACTATTGGTGATGTGATAAGTCTCAAAATGTAAAATTTGAGAGCTGAGGACGCACCAAATTTGTGCATAGCGCCTAGGCTGCTACGCTCCTAGGGGTCAAAATTTGGAAAAAACCAGAAAGTTTTCCAATTTGCCTCAAAATTGGTGGATAGACCCCTTAAGAGGTTTTGGGCACCTTTTGAGAAGCCTCAGCCAAGAATCCAAGGCTGTCATGCACTTTGGATCTTTTTAGGTTCTCTAGTTCAGTGAGGGCCATCTTTAGCTTAGCATTAGCAAGCATGCTTTTCCTTGCATAATGTTTGGTCATTTTCTTCTGTAGGGCAAGGCCCCTATTGACCTCCTTGAAATGCTTATGTTCCTCTTTGTAGTAGTAGATGACACTTTGAGCCATATTAAAATCCCTTTCCCACTCCTGAAGCTATGCATCTTTTTCTAAGAGGAGCAACCTAGTTTTCATCTTTTGGTCCTCATTGTCACTATCTAGATCAATGAATTGAGAACCTTGAGAATTCTTCTTGATCCTTTTTCTCCTTCTTACCTATACCTTATGCTCACCTTTGTCCATATTCCCCTTTCCTTTGTCTTGACGCTTGATTGCTAGAGGAGAGATGGCCCTTTGCCTTTTTGAGGAAGCAAACACATCTCTTCTGCCTCTGTGATAGGTGCATGTGAGAGGTTTTAGGATGGTGTCTCTACCTTTGGAGGTGCCACAAGCCTTGTCATGTTTGTCATGGCTTTTATGAGTCACTTGATGCTCCATAGGGTTACTGATTTTTTGAATTTTGAACTCTTCATCATCCTTGCTTTTCTCACTGTTTTCCTCACTGTCATATTGACTCTCAAACTAACCACTATCCTCTTCACTTATCTCATTTACTTCAGTGCCTTTGTCACTGTGATTGGTTTCACTGTCATGCTAAAATTCATCATTACTTTGCTTATTACCTTTATTAACTTCATGTGCCTCCTCCCTAATGTCTTCATATGTGTTTTTAGTGTCATCTTACTCATCATAAGAACCATTGTTTTGGCCCTTTTGCTCATCATGAGGTCCACTGTTTTTAACTCTATTTTCTTGTTCACTGTCTCCTTCTTGAGAGGCTGCCTCTTCTTGGTCATCATTACTCTACTATTCCTCTCCCTCATACTCTGTTTCTGTCCCATATTCTTCATTATTTTTTCCACTTTCGTCATATTTATCAAGCTCTGCATTTGCTTCAATGTCTTCAACCTTTGATTCACTTGCATCTTTCTCTTGATTTCTGCTATCATCATTTTGTTGTTTGTTGTGGATATTATCACTTTCATGCTCACTACTGTCCTCTTCCTTGTCTTCTTCATCTCCCTCAGCTTCTACCTCACTGTCCTCTTCCTTGTCTTCTTCATCTTCCTCAGCTTCTACCTCACTGTCCTCTTCCTCATTATTATCATAAGTTTGCTCATCATTAGAGCCACTGTCATCTTATTCACTTGGTACATTAGGAGAAGGGATAAGGGGTGAATTTATTTGTGGAGAAGGCCCGTGGAGAGAAGATGGAGGAGTGGAGGTAGGTGGTTGTGAAGTGGAGGGTAAATTCTACTGAATGAAGGCTTGGGGGTTTGTAAATACATCATGTGAGAGGAAGACTTCCCAAGGGATTCCTTATTGCTGTCGTTGATGTAAGACAATAATTTTGATCAAGGAGTGGTGGAAAAGGCTAGGCATTTGGCAGTCATAGCTTCTTCTCTTGACAAGTGAGGCCATCTTGTATGGTGAAGTGCGTTAGTAACCTTATATGATATGAGTAAATCCTGGAGTATCTCCCCTCACAGGTAAAATATCTGATAATTTGCTTCATCAATAGGGCATACCTCTCTAGAAAGTGGGAAAAAGGAAAAACAGCCTTCCAGCCTTGTTGACAGCTTCGTTTTAGGTAGGGTTCATAATAGCACAACTCCAACTTCTTTTGTTTAAACCATATATCACCAATGTCTGGTATACCTATTGCTTTGGAAATGGATTCAGATGAGAGTTCAAACTCCACTCCTGCTAGGCTAACTCGGTGATTTTGAAAACCAAGGATGAACAATCTACTCAGGTCTGAGTGGCTTTTGACTTGCTTGACCTTTTCACAAAAATGATAACACCTAAAATCCTGAAAGTATGAAAGGATCATGGGAGAGGAAGTAATCTGAACTGTGTCTAAGGGTTCAAACCTATTTTCCCTTCCTCCCTTGTATTTTTGCTCGAAAGGTCTTTGCCTTTCATCACTGCTGGTATGAACTTCTCCTTCAGACATGGTGGCTAGTTTTAGCACAACAAGACTTTTAGATCTTGTTTCTTAGGTCAAAAGGCTGCAATGAGTGAGGTGATGGGTGAATTTTGAAAATGGGGGCCAAGATGAAATTCTCTAGGAGTGCACTCAGTGTTTTGACATTTTTTTGATGTCACCTAGCATTCTCTGGCACATATAACAATTTTATCCTTCAAACCCTAACCAAAGGTATTTAAAATTGATTTTTAGGTAGCCTAGGGTTTGGTTTAATTAAGCCTTTAAATATGACTTTGCTTAGGAAAATGAAAGATTGGGAGGCAAGAAAACAAATCATCAACCTTGTGTATTGACTTTTTCAGAAGCTTTGAAGGTGAAGAACCGAAATTTTGACTCCTTTTGGCAATTTTAGACAAAATCTATCAGTGCATAAGATTGGGGCGTAGCGCCTATGTGTAGCACCGTTGCATAGCACTGGTGCGTAACAGGAAGGAGATGGGCCAGTCGGGCTTCAGGAGTGTAGCGCTAATGCGTAACAAGTGGTTTGTAAACACTCTGTTGTGCTTGTGTGTAACACCAGCCCAGGTGCGTAGCGCATGCCCTGGGTGCATAACGCAATGTTAAATAGCACTACGGCCACCCCTCCTATGCGTAGCATAGAGAGCCAGGTGCGTAACACCGGCCCAAGATCATAGCGCTTACAAACTTCACCGATTTTCTTAGAAACTTTCAAAACCGTCTCTCAACGGCTTCCTTTGACTTGGGGATGATAAATGGTGCGAGGGGAAGTATACAAAATGCCTTTATAACCTTCTTTGATAAATAAATTTGAAACCAAACCCACTTTTACAATGTTCATTTCATTTCACATTTTTCTCACTGTCTTTAGCCTTTTTGGTCCTGTAGGTGATGTTTTGATTAAAACATTATTCTTTTTTCACTGCTGGAGGCCTTTCAAGGTTCTCCTTAATTTTGAAAATATTCCTGAAGACACCAAGTCCATGGCTTTCAGCCTGTTTTGGAAGAAGAAACGGTTTTTGACTTTAACATTTATAAATAGCAAACTCATCCCTTTTTTTCCATTTCTCCTTTTGACTGATATTTTGTGTTGAAAACATTCTTTTCGTTTGACCTTGAAACCATATGCTGTGATGAAGGAGGTTTCTTTTTCACTATCTTGACCATTTTTCACTAGTTTGTTGCTGTGATGAAGGAGGTTTCTTTTTCACTATGTTGTGATGAAGGAGGTTTCTTTTTCACTAGTTTGAGTTTTTAGGGATACTTTAGAAAAACAAACAATGCTATCTTCTGAGTTGTCAAAAGAAAATTATCAAACTCACTATTTTATGCCTAAAGCCTTCAATGATGTTTTGAAGGGTTTTATGTGTTCTTTGCCTTTGTAGCCTTAGCATTTCTCTATTACTTGGTCAAAACAGTCATGAATCTTAATTCCCAACAAACACATACCTTGCTGCTTTCTTCTAGGTTGTGAATGGTCTTCTCATGATGATCCTCCTTTTCTACCTTACCTCATGGCTAATCTGATGGTTTTTTGGTCTTCTTTGCAAGAATGCAAGCAAAGGGCAACTGTCCCTCTACAAGTTTCATGTTTGAAGTCAAATAACCCTTTAAGGATCTTTTTGATTGATGTACATTGTTGCTTATGTGCTACTATCTTTTATGACCAGCATGGACCTTTTGATGGGAAGCACTTCATAACACTGTCTCATGAGACCATGTTTCTTCCTTTTAAAATTTAAGCATGTTTGTATCTTACCACCTGCTGTGGATGCTTTTATAATCTTTTTAGGTCTCCTTCTTTACCTTTGTTTTGTTGTTTGACCATTTACAAAACATTTCTGCAGAAATTCTTGGGCATGGTAAATTGTTTTTTTGCAGGCTTACTACTTGATTAAGAGGCTACCTTTAGAGGTCTTTGATGTTCTTCGACCAATAATATGGCCTCATCCTTGTGTTCACTTGATTTCACCTTTGAATACCTGTGGAAATATTTAATTTAGAAACATGTTAGTGCATAACCTAGGTGACCCTATTTGACTTATAGTAATGTTCTTGGAATAGGTTTTTGACTGAAAACGTGAATCAAGGTTTGGACGAGGAGATAGGGTTTTTGACACTCTATTATGCACTACCATCCTAGACAAATAGAAGACCTTGTTTTTACTTCAAAGAGCTTTTAGACAAGGATTTTTGACAACACCATTGCTTGAGGCACTTGGTGAGCAAGGAGAAAATTTTGGCTTACTTGGCGAAATAAGGTATGCAAAATAGAGGGTTTAGGCAAACAGAGACATAGTGTTATAGGCAGAGGTGGAAAACATAGTGAGAGTGAGGGACATTGGTCTTGTCTGGGCGATAGATTGGCCATGCTTTGACAAGGAAATGGGTAAACAGTAAATTTCTCTTTGAGGAGATTTCGAGAATTCACATGATTCTTGAATTCTATTTCTAGAAATCTTGGACAAAGCATTTAGTCATCTAAATAGGTAAAAAATACTGATGAATAATAATGCTTTTGCAGGAGACCACGCTACGCTTTTTCCAAAGGCGTTACACTTTTTACAAAGGCATTATGCTTTTCCCAGGCATGCTGTGCTTTTCCAAGCACGCTGCGCTTTTTGCAGATTCCTATTTTCTCCATACTCTCACAATTTCTCAGTTGATAGATGGATTCAATCAATTTTTATTGATGTAATGTTAGGTCCCTATATTACTAGTTTAGTCCCTTATTGTTATTAGTGTAGCCCCCATATTGTTATTGTTGTACCCCTGTAACGCCAATATTGTTATTATTGTGCACTTACATTGTTATTGTTAGGTTGGCTAGGATTATATTGTGGGCCCATGGACTTCTATATATAGAAGAAGGTTTTGGTCATTTGTATCATCCAAGAATTTCTCATTTATGTAATGTATTTGAGGTTTCCCCCCTCAAAGCGGCTATTTCTAAGGCATTGATCTCTCTTTTCTTCTATTTTTGGAGCTGGTTTCATAACATTTGGTATCAGAGCTTTGGATTCTAGGGTTTCACTGCTCCAAACAAGTCATTGTGGAATTTTTACTATAACGTTTTTTATAAAAAGGTTCAAAAGCTGAAATTTTTAGAGTATGAAGCTGAAATCCTGAGGAACATTGTCGAAAAAATTTAGAGATTTTTTTCGCAATATTTTAGAAGATATGATCTGTGTAAGTTAGGGAATTTTGCAGGCTCCTGAATTTAACCTAAACATGTCATCGTGGAATTTTCACTATAAATTTTTTTTCTACGAGGGTTCAGAAGCTGAAAATTTTCATAAAGGGAAGAATAAATTTTGAGGATCCTCCTGTAAAAATTTCAGATCTTGTTTCACAATATTTCTTGAGATATGACCTGTGGAAGGTAGGATTGTTTTAGACTCCCAAATTTCATCCCAAAGAGGTGACCGTGGGAAAAACTTCATAACTCTCTCTCTGAGCATCGGATTGAGATTCTGTAAAAAGTGGCCACAAGTACATAAAATATAGTTTTTTGCATATCAATTTCAGACTCGAAGGAGGAAATAATTACACGTGGAAAGTCATACAATTCATTCTACTGAACCAGTCCATAATTAGGTAATTGTGGGAGATTGGGCATAACTTTGTCATAAAGAATCCAAATTAGGTCAGACCTATGGCATTCGAAAGAATATTCAGAGGTATACGTTAGGGCTAAATGTCAAATATTGAAGATCTGAAATCACAGAGATAATTCAGTTTCAATATCGAGCTCCTCAAAAGCATGAAAAAGGTGTGTATTTTTTTCGAATTACATAAGTCTCATTTGAAAAAAAATTAGTTTGAATTTATTCCAAGGGCATATTGAAGAATAGATATCAGTATTGGGTTCTAAAATCCCCCCTAAAAAGAATTCAACACCAATTAATCCTTTAGAAGGCTCCACTATGACTCATGAAGATGAAGAAACACAACATGAGATATCAAATTAGAAGAGCAAGTGCACCAAATTTCGCTATTGCAAAGAGCAAGAAAAAATGAAATGGAAGTTTTGAAGAAATGTGTGGAAACTAAGATGGATGGTTTGGAGAAAGGAATGGAAGCTAATATGAATGGTTTGGAAGCTAAGATGGATGGCATGGAAGTGGGCATGAAAGCTAAGATGGATGGCATGGAAGCTAAGATGGATGACATGGAAGCTAAGATCGACAAAAAAATGAAAGACAACATGGAAAACATGAAGAATGATATAAAAGTAGACATCAAAGGTTTGGCAAAGTTGATACAAGAAATGTTTCCTAATGGTGAAAATATAGTAGGGGAAACTCATGATGAGAACAAAATAAATGTTAATCATGATTTCATAAACTCTAGCATTGGATGGAAGAATCACCATATTCCAAAGATGGATATGAGGAAGTTTGATGGCAAGGATCCCGTAACATGGATACTATAGATGAGCAATATTTTGATCTCAATAATGTGCAAAACACACAAAATGTATGCATTGCAACTTTATATTTAGAACAAAATAATTTTGTATGGTATTGATGGCTTTTCTCGAGAAAAAATATTGTCACTTGGTCAATTTTTACAGAGGAAATGATAACACATTATGAGGATACAAAAAGCAACACCTTCGTTAGGCAAATGATAAATCTCAAATAAAAGGGTTTCGTGGTGGAGCATATTGAGGACTTCCAAAAATTGAATATAAGGGTAACTGATATTCCAGAGGAACATAGGATTGATGTCTTCATAGGTACTTTAAAGGATAACATCCAACATGAAGTTTGCATTTGGGAACTTGATTCATTGGAAAAGGCATTCATATTGGCAAGAAAAATTGAATGTAAAATTATGGGACAAGGAAGCCTACCACTCACATATATAAATATGGAAGTGTTGCTACTCCTAGACTTCCACAACCTACAAGGTTGACACCACAAAAATTGGAAGAAAAAAGAGAAAAAGGGCTTTGCTACAGTTATGATAGCAAATACACTAAAGGTCATAAGTGTGCCGAGAAGAAATTATTTTATATAGATTGTGAAGAGGAATAAGAAAATGAACAAAAAAATTCAAAAGAAGAGCATATACACCAGGAACCAACCCTAGAAGAGGAATAAATGAGTCCAACCATATCGTGTAATGCATTGGCATGAATTACCACTCCTCAAACTCTCAAGATAGAAGGACACATCAAGAAGAAAAAGGTAATAGTGTTGATTGATTCAAGTAGTACCCATAATTTTATTCATTGTAAGGTAGCCAAGGAATTGAATTGTTTCCTATACCCAGCACCAGAATGTCAAGTGACAGTTGCAAATGGAGGAACTACAAATTGCTATGGGAAATGCCATAATATCAATCTAACCATGGGGAAATATGTATTGAATAGTCCAATTCTTTCCATTCCTATGGGAGGTGTTGATGTTGTACTAGGAGTACAATGGTTACAATCTTTGGGGATGGTAGATTTTAATTTTCAAGAAATTTTCTTGAAATTTTTTCAGAAGGAAAGAATGTCGAATTACGGGGTATCGCTGGGAAGACAGGAAATATAATAAGCTCTAATGTCATGAAAAAGCTTATGAAGAAAGAACGACAAAGCATAATGGCACAATTATGCTCACTAGAAGTTCCAACATCAAAATCATCTATTTCTACAGATCTCCAAAAAGTCTTGGACAATCATTCCAAGGTGTTTGAAACTCCCCAAGGACTCCCACCTATTTGTGATCATGATCATGCTATTCATTTGGTTCCAGGAAGTGTTCCTCCAAACATCAGGCCTTATAGATCCTTATGTCCAAAAGAGAAAAATTGAACGTATGATTGCAGAAATGTTAGAGGCTGGTATCATTCAACCTAGTCAAAGTTCTTTCTCTACTCCTGTAGTATTGGTGCGCAAGAAGGATGGATCATGACGCATGTGTATAGATTATAGGGAGATTAATAAGCTCATCATTAAAAACAAATTTCCCATTCCTGTGATTGATGAATTATTGGATGATTTACATGGAGCAATTTATTTAACCAAGTTGGATCTTCGTTCAGGATATCTTCAAATTAGAATGAAGACTGAAGATATTATGAAAACAACATTTCGAACTCATGAGGGTCATTATGAATTTTTTGTCATGACTTTTGGCCTCACCAATGCATCTTCTACATTTCAAGGGTTGATGAATTCCATTTTCAAACCCTTCCTCAGAAAATGTGTGCTAGTATTTTTTGATGATATACTAATCTACAACAGGTCTTGGAAGGATCATGTTCAACATGTTGACAAGGTACTTAAACTGTTGCAGGAGAAACAATTATATGCAAAAACATCCAAATGTTTCTTTGGAGTACAAGAGGTGGAATATATGGGTCATATTGTATCTCACGAGGGTTTTAAGGTAGACCCTAACAAAATTAAAGCCATTAAGGAATGGAAAGTCCCCACAACCATAAAGTAGTTGCGAGGATTTTTCAGGTTAACAGGGTATTATTGCAAGTTTTTAAATAATTATGGGAGAATAGCAGCACCTATAACAACATTATTGAAGAAAGATGGATTTTCATGGACTCCTGAAGCAACTAAGGCCTTTTAACATCTTAAAGAGGAAATGTGCCTAGCACCAGTCTTAGCTACGTCGGACTTCACAAAAACCTTTATTCTGGAATGTGATGCCTCAGGAAATGGAATTGATGTTGTTTTAATGCAAGAAGAATGACCCATTACTTTTGAAAGTCGTCCAATCAAAGGAAAGTATTTACAGAAAGCTTTTTATGAGAAGGAACTGTTAGCAATACTACATGCACTAAAGAAATGGTGACCTTACCTAATGGGAAGGCACTTCAAGGTAAAAATTGATCATGCTAGTCTTAAACACTTTTTGGAACAAAGACTATCTTCAGAAGAGCAACAAAAATGGGTCACAAAGATGTTGGGTTATGACTTTGAAATAATCTACAAAAAAAGGGAAGCTAAATGTTGTTGCGGATAAACTCTCAAGAAATAATGAAGAGGTGGAACCATTGCTTTGTGCCATTTCTATTATCCAACCAGATTGGATAACTGAAGCAAGGGATGAATGGAAGATGGATGAAGAAGTGTGGACACTCATTCAAAAGTTGTAGCAAGATCCTAGTACATATGATACATTTAGTTGGAAAAATGATTCCTTATGGTACAAAGATCACTTATATCTTTATAAGAATTCCCAACTAAAACAAAATATTCTTTTGGAATTGCACACTTCTCCTTTAGGAGGACACTCAAGATTTTTAAAAACTTGCCACAGGGTCAAGAAATTTTTTTTTTGGGATGGCCTTAAATCTGATATTAAAAATTTTGTGGCAGAATGTTTGGTTTGCCAGCAAAATAAAGTTGAGACAATTAAGACCCCGGGTCTTCTACAACCTTTATCCATTCCAAGTCATCGTTGGGAGGAGATTTCAATAGATTTTATCACAAGTTTACCTAAGTCTGAAGGAAAGAGTGTCATCATGGTGGTAGTGGATAGACTTACCAAGTATGCACATTTTTGTGCATTATCTCATCCATTTAAAGCAAATACAGTTGCTACTACATTTATGGACACAATTCAAAAGCTATATGGAAACCCAAAGGTTATTGTGAGCGACAGAGATCCCATTTTTACTAGAAATTTTTGGATGGAGTTATTTTCTTGTTTGGGTACTCAATTAGCTCATAGATCATCTTATCATCCTCAATCCGATGGTCAAACTGAGATAGTGAATATATGTTTGGAAGGATATCTTCGTTGTTTTGTATCTGATAAACAAGCACAATGGGTCAAGTGGTTACCTCTCGATGAATGGTGGTATAACACTTCCTTCCATATTGCAGCAAAAATGACCCCATTTATGGCACTTTATGGATATCATTCACCATCCATCACATCATATTTAAGAGAAAATTATAAGGTTCAAGTAGTGGAATACCACATCAATCTTCAACAAGAAGTTCTCCAACTCTTAAAGGATAACCTAAATTTGGCACAAAATCGAATGAAACAATAGGCAGATCAACATCGCAGTGAGAGAAGTTTTGATGTAGGAGACTGGGTATTTTTACGGCTACAACCATACAAAAAAATGTCCCTCAAGCAAGCTAAGAAGGATAATAAATTATTGCCAAAGTAATATGGTCCTTACAAGGTGTTGCAAAAGATTGGTACAATGGCATACAGATTGGAGCTTCCTGCTTCTTCGTGAGTGCATCCAGTTTTCCATGTTTCATGCTTAAAGAAGGTTATAGGTGAAAATATTCCAGTTCAAACAATATTGCCAGAACTTGATGAGGAAGGAAAAATCATATTGGAACCTGAAGCGATCATGGAAACAAGAACTCGACAGCTACGAAATCGATCAATTTCAGAGTATCTCATCAAGTGGAAGAACTTACCCATTGAAGATTCTACATGGGAGGATGAGAATTTTATATAGAAGCACCCAGAGCTACTCAAGCATTGACGAAAACACTTGTTTTGAAGGAGAGGGGCATGTTAGGTCCCTATATTACTAGTTTAGTCCCTTATTGTTATTAGTGTAGCCCCCTTATTGTTATTGTTGTACCCCTGTAACCCCAATATTGTTATTATTGTGCCCTTACATTGTTATTGTTAAGTTGGTTAGGATTATATTGTGGGCCGATGGACTCCTATATATAGAAGGAGGTTTTGGTCATTTGTATCATCCAAGAATTGTTCATTTATGTAATGTGTTGGAGGTTTCCCCCTCGAAGTGGCTATTTCTAAGGTGTCGATCTCTCTTTTCTTCTATTTTTGGAGATGGTTTCATAACATGTAATGGTCAAATGTAAATGTAATTATGTCATGAATAGTTATTAGGGGTAGATACATCATGTAAATAGGTAATTTTTGTCAAATTCAATCAGTTTCGTGACTGATAGGGATGAGTTGGCTAACCTCCCTAATCACTAGGATTCCATTTGAGCACTTAGTGGATCAGCTCCATAATTCAGGTATTCGACCCCTGAGAGTGGGAGTAGTTTTTGGTCTATATATTTCATTTCCTTTCTCATTGCAAGGGTTGGATGTTATCTAATTTGATCATTGAAAACTATTGTAATCAGACTTTTGGCAAGAAATAACAGAGTGAGTTGTAACTATTTTGGTGGGATACCTGTGGTAATGTGATTTGACATTGTTTTTTCTTATGTTTTGCAAATGTGTGAATGTATTGTGATTTCATATTCATGCCATATCTGAATGAAATTGATTCCTAAGTCATAAAGATATAATTCATTAGCTTATGCTCTGTTTTGGAGGAATAGTTACAGTTTTGTTCATCTTCTTCGAATTGAAAATAATTCATGTTTCCAATTCTCTTTTCTGAAACCCTCTCAGTCTAAACCATTCCATCTTGATTCCTTAATGTGTTAAGTTCTTACCTACCTTGCCCCATCATATCCCTGCAATTCTGATCCTTGTTTTCCCTGACCTTGTTTCTTCTATGGCATATTCACCATCCAACACCTCAAATCCAATCAATCAAACCCAAGTGCTACTATACCTAGCCTAAAATATCATTGATCCAGTCATCTTGGCTGCAATCTCATGGAGAGAGCCCTCTCCTGCCTAGTAGGGATAGCTACTTGGAAAAATTTTGGTCCCTGGTTACCTTTGCTAGTCTCTTCTAAGCCTCGGAGATCCGGTGGAGTGATAACATCTTTGCGACCATATTGGGAAACAAGGTCAAAGATATTCCCTAGGAAAGAATGAAAAGGATCATATCTGATTGTTGATGGTGAAAAGTGATTAGACACAAGAAGGTTGTGCATCTTTCACCTAGCGACTCCAGTGTTGAAGAATATGAAGGTTTAGAAATTTTCTTAGCGACTCCACATTTTAAGAACTAGTAGTTTGAAGATATTCTTGGTGACCTCACTGTTGTAAAAATGGATTCAATTTCTCAAAGGTACGATCCTATGAATTGAGCTCATATTCCTGGTTTTTCAAACCATATTCCCTGTATAGATTGGCAATCAAGAATGTCAAAGTTTAAGGGTTAGGATAAATAAGATGCTAGTTTTCATTTGGTCAAATTTCATTCTCATATTCATAGACTAAAGATTGAGTTTCTTGAAGATTGTCTGATGAAGATGTTTATGGCTACCTTGGAGGAAAAATCAAGATCATGGTATGAGAGTCTACCATATGCTATTTTATATTCTCTAAAGGGCTTTCATTCAATTTTCTTTCAACATTATCAAACCTCGAATTCTTCCTTGTCGATTATTGATAGTTTTTGTGAGACCTCTGATAATTTCATTGAGTTTCTTGAAAATTTATATGGGGATGAAGAGTTTCTAGATGATGAGATCATAGAAGCCCTATATGATTTTTCCTCCCAACAAGAATTAGTATCTTCTTCCTTAGATGAAAAAGACTCAGACCAAAAAAGATAAATGCTTATTCTTGATCCTGAAAATGAAAATCATTAAGCGAATGTTAACTGCTATAAAACTCATGTTTCTCCTCTGTCTAAAGATGAAATAGATCAACACCTAAAAATTCATGTTTTTGCCCAAGCTAATGCAGGTTTGCAGTGTTTACATAGTTAAGAATGTGTTAGTGAAACTCCTTCCATCATTGAAAATGAAAATCTGAGTTTAAATGATGATATTCATGAAACTAATGAAACTATATAGGACATTTTTGTGAGTAAGCCAATTTGTGATGATGATTTCCTACAAGGAGATCAGCTAACATAGACCATTTTCTTTTGTGAAGAGGATAGGGCTTTCATGTTTGAAAATCCTAAAGAATGTTTTATGTTCAAGGATGATTTAGAATATGAATTGGAGGAGAATGAGTATGAGATAATAGTATGCCAGAGGTAGAATCAGAGTTGCCCATGCTTCAGGAATTTACAACCAACATTAAGATATCAGAAAGTCATACTTCCCTATGCCTTCCTATGGATCAACAACCAAGTGTACTTACAGATCAAAATGAAGGGTGTGTTTGTGTTTTTGCTAGATTTCGAGACAAGGTAACATTTCAAATTTTTGAAGATCCTTATACTGATTTGCTACAGTCAATAAGGGAGATGAATTTTCTTGCATTTCTAGATCATGGGCATATTTTTAGTTTACACTCAGAGTTTCTTATCTTTTGTTTTTTCTACCTACTCGAGGAAAGTGAGAAAATAATTCAACTAAGTAGAAATCTTCTGGATTCATTACATGAGAAGGATCACTTCACATGATTGTACATATGTCTTTAGTAGGCAGGAAGTTGTCATCAGGATTTGAAGTCCTCGGGTCTCGGTGATATGCTGCCATCAATAATTTTTGTAACTTTTTATTGCAGTCAATCTAATTTTGAGTCAGTTTATCGAGTCAAGTTTTTAGTATTCAATTTGGTTTTTAACTTTTTACTCCATGCCCAATGGATAGGCACTTGGTATACGATGTTCTTGACACCTCCAAGGAGTTTTCATCCCCCAGCTGGAGCCAATGTTAGTTTTAGTTTTTTCATCCTTCCACTAGTGATCAAATAAACTATTTTCATCTCATGTTAGGGTCCCATTTTGAATTTTTTGGCATTCCATTAGGTCATCATGCAAAAATTTGGTCACTGGAGGTAGATCTAGGTCTGATCTCACTCCTTTAAAAATTTTATAATTTGCTGGCTCATTTCACCTGTTAGCCGAGTGTACCATCAGTCATGATTTTTCATCATCATTTCAGTCATTTTCATCATTTTTTCATTCATTCAATGTCTCCATTAGGTCTTAGGGTTTCCAAGGTCATCAAATCAAAATTTCATGCATAAAAGTCCAACAAATGAAGGAGTGCCAATAAAGAAATTTCATCAATAAGTTTGATTTGTAAATTTTATTCTAGAGAAAATGTAATTTTATGTTTCTAATATGTAATAAATTCATCATGTTCCTAAATATGCAATTGAGAGTTCCAAAGCTACGAGGTTCTAAAATCAAAGTGAAAATCATGAGGTGGGCCACCCTACTTCTTTGAATTTGTAAGTCAAATAAAACCTTCCATAGTCATTTTCCATTTCCCCACATCCATATACACTCCCTGAAATCCCTCACACCCCCTCACTCTTACTCCCTTTAAGTGTCTACATCCAAACCCTAGACCCTACACCACACCACTATCCCTATATTGTATTTTTAGCAGCCTCATAAACCAAGACCTATAATAAAATTTCGTAGGTCTACTCCTACTATAATTCCCTTCCATTCCACTTACTAAACCTTCCTAACACTATTCCCTATTCCCCATTTTTTCCCATCCCCATTTAGCTCTCCTAAACCCTTCATCCTACTCCATTTCTCCATTCCCTGTTTTTTCACTACTAGGGTTTTCCCCTTGCAAAGTACATACGGAGGGAGATAAGAGGCCTTATAACAGGGGAGGAAAAATTTCAAGATATGAACCAATCAAAACACATGATATGATGTCCTCTCCACTTTCCAATAAGTTCCAAATTCCCATAAATCAACTTTTCCAAGTTATGGGTTTCTGTTGTGGTAAAACACAACCCCCCCATTTTTTACTTGTTCATTTCAAATAATGGGGACCCTTTTTATAAAAAATTTGGCTAAACACCTTTTAAGATTTTTATTTTAGTTGATTATCCTATGCTTTTGTTAATTTTTTATTTTTTGGATTCTTGTTTTGATTTCTTTGTTAGAATCAATTTTTTTATAAGCTTCCCATTGACATTTGTTTCGCCTCATTTGGTCAACTGGTTTAAAAATGGTACTCCTTTGAAATCCCATCATTTTTCTAGTCTGGGTTAAAAATGCTATTTTTATTCTTTTTATTTTTTCAGAGTAGCTGTAGTTTAGAAAAACTTAATATTAAAAAATATATATAAAAAATAAAAAATAAAAAAAAATAAAAAATAAAAAAAAATAAAAAATAAAAATTTTACATCATCGGATCCATCGCAGATCGCAAATTTCAGATTCATCGCAGATCGCAAATCACAAATTTCGGATTCATCGCAGATCACAAATCGCAAATTTCGGATCCATCGCATATCGCAGATCGCAAATTTCGGATCCATCGCATATCGCAATATCGCAATTTCGGATCCATCGCATATCGCATATCACATTTTTGGATCCATCGCATATCGCAAGATCGCAATTTCGCAATTTCGGATCCATCGCAATATCGCAATTTCGGATCCATCGCAATTTTTAGAACATGCACATTTAAAAAACCCCGATCCAAGGTTCTTGCGATATGCGATGTGTTAAAAGTTTTTAATATTAGTTTTTGTTTTACCCCTTATGCCTCCCATACCTCCACCTCACTCACCCTCACGTTACCCTCACCTCACACTCCACTCACCATACCCCTCCACAAACTCACATGGATGAATTGATAAAAGTGTGGATTGATTTCAATGGTTTGTTTAAATGGATTATGGTTATGGATTGATTTCAATGGTTTGTAAATTAATTTTTATATTTTTATATTATAATAATTATATTATAATTATAATGTTTATTATAATTTTAATATAATTTGAATTATAATATTAATTATATTTAAATTAACTTTTTCAAATCATGTGTATATTAATTTAATTTTGTAACTTAATTAATTTCTAAATTAGATGATAATTAATTAGAATTAATTGTTAGTTAGTTAATAATTAATTTAGAATTAATTGTTAGATAATTAGAATCTAATTTAGGATTAAATTTCTAATTAAAAATTCTGATTTTTAGCCCAACAACAGAATTTCCAGAATTATGCCAGATTTGACTCATCAATTTTGGAAGCTCATAGGATGATTTTTACTTGGCCAAATGAGGCCTAGGACGGCTCATTGGAAAGATAAAATCAATGAGAACATTTTTGAGGAGGTTCCACTATAGATTTGGTCATTAATGGGGTCAAAAATCATGCAGAAAATCAAGCTCCAAATTTCTAAAACAAAATCAATTTTCTAATTTTGTTTTCTGCATTTTCATTTGTCCTAAGCCTCTTCTAATTGCAGATTCTTTCATCAATAATATCTTTGGCCAATTAAAACATCCCAGGCATCAATAGAGAGTTTATATTTTATTTTCAATTATTTATTTAAATAGAATTTGATTGGATTTGTTTTAAATGCCAGAAATGATATTTTGTTTTTATTGATTGCATGTTAATTTATTTTGATTTCTTTTTGCAGGAAAACAGTAGAAGAGATATGAAGAAAAGATCTTAATCAATGAGAATGCTCCAGCAATTAAAATATTGGAATGTTTGAGCAAATAAAAGTGATTGGACATATTTTCTTCAACAAACTTTCATCTCAAGAATTCCTTTGCAAATATTATAAATAGCAGATTGCAGAATGGAATATGGGTTGCTCTCCTCTGCAATTCCAGACTTCTAAAAGCATTTCTGTAATAGGGATTTAGAGTTGTAGATGGGGAGGAGAGAAAATTTCAGATATGAACATTAATGAGAGTTTATTCTTTATATCTTGAATTATGCATGATGGGCAGAGTTTGCATTTCTGTAGCTCTAGTCTTGAAAGTAGAAATTCAAGTAATGTAAAGTACTGTTAGAGACCAGAATCAGAGAAGCAGATTCAATTAACTGATATTTTTGGCATTTCTGTATCAAATATCAGTTTCAATTTTATTTTAATAAAATTGTTGTTTCATTTTATTCATGTTTTGGCATTTCTGTTGATATGGATAATTTGTCTCAAATTGTTAAGTATCTCTGCTCTTATGAATTAAACTCTGATTTCTGAGTAACCATTACTCAGAAATCTGTCTTATAACAATGATTTATTAAATAGTAATGTGTTGTGAATTTCTTCCACATGTTATTGTTTAATTATTAGTTTGACTTATATGATAATCGATATCATTTTTGTGAATTTCTTCTCGAGTGTTGTTAATTTATTATTTTAGTCAAATGGTATCAATAGAATGTGTTTTGGTACTCACAAATGTGAGCTAATTGAATTTCTTCGTTAGCTTATCATTAATTTAAAACCAGACATATTTTAATTCTCATTACTTAATTATCTTGCTCTTAATTGGGTTAGATTTTCATCTACCTGATTGAGATAGGATTTAGATTAGTTTCTTTTTTCTTGCATTATAGAATAAGTTTGCAATTAGATTAAATTTACATTCTTTTAAGTCCTCTTCTCAAAGAGGCAAAATCTTAGTTGTGGTTTGGCTGAACCCAAATCAGCTTAAAGGTCATTCTCTTTTCTGATCAGCAAGAAGAATTGATCTGATATCCCTGTCTATTGATAGTTAAGGATACATCATAAACCAATAGAGATAGGGAAAAGGTAACTGGACCCAGTTAAACCAATCGGAGCCACTATCATAAACAGAAAAGGAGATGTATTAAGGTCCGGACCGGGTGGTTATCCCCCAATGTTGTAGCAGCGATTTTCAAGGCTTCAACATTTTTGGCGCTAGAATGAGGGCTTGAACCTCCGTTGTCTGTTGGAGTCTTTTCAATTTTAACATTTATTTAATTACGATGGCTCCTCTTAACATTCCAATTTGGAGTTGTATCCATGGACGTGCATCTTCCAATACTCCACCCGAAGTGGTAAGACTCTTGTCTCAGGTGAAATTCAATGGTAAGAAAAATTCTTCCGCTTTTAATCATGTCCTTCAATTTATTCAAAATGTTTCAAATTATGATTTTCAAGGAATTGATGAAGGTATCTTATACAGAATTTTTACTCTCACATTTGCGGCAGAAGCCAGAAACTGGTGTAAAACTCTTCCGGTTGCCTCAATTCACAGCTGGGATCAATTTGTTAAAATTTTTGTTTGTAAATTTGACCACTATGATTATGATCAGGTATGTGATGAAATTGAATATCTACGAAATGAAAATGAGTTTGTTAGAGATTTTAATATTCGACTTCATTTGAATTGTTTAAAATTTAATGTCAAAGATGAACCTATGAAAGAAGAATCACTAGATTGGTTTGAACATAATTATTCTCTTCCCCCTAGTCCCGATCCATATGAAATTAGTTCAAGCTTTGTTCCATCCCCTTCTAACATAAATGAGAATTCCAATTTGGGTGTGCAAATAAATTGTGATGAAGAGGTTTCACAAAGCTTGGAAACTATTTCTAATCAAATGCAAGAAGACAACAACAACAATTTTGGAGAAAGACCTGCATTGGAATCTGAAAGTTTCTCTGCATTAAATTCAGAAAATCAAATTTTAAATCAGCAAGTGCAAGCAACAATCAAAGTAAATAATAGCATGCAAACTGTTGTACAAATTTCTGAATTTTTCCATGGTGAACAAATGCCGAAATCAGGGCAGCAAAGCAGTCTTCTTCAAGAAATCATGCGCACACAAAGTAATGATCTGGAATCTGAAAATTACAATGATCATAATGCACCAGAGTTCTCAAACAGAAACATTTTTAAATGAATTATTTTAGATTCACATTTTTCGCTTTATCCTGATATTTTAATGATGGTAATTTTTCCCCTCTTGGTGATAATGATATTTCAGAAAATATAGAGGCTGATCTAAATGAATTACCATTAAATTTTTTTCAAGATAGAGAAGCAATTAATGATCATTTTTTTGCCATTAATGAACATGAAATTATTGTTCCCCCTTGTTTAGATATACTAGATGAGATTGAAGGGAAATCTAGAGAATCTTGTGAAGTCATTTATGATAATTTCTCTGACATTGAAGATGTTGATTTTTCTCGAGAAAATCGTCATCAGAAACTTTAAATAACATCTGAGAATGAGGAACATTTCAATTTAGAAATTATTCCAACTAATCCTCATTCTAAATCAGATAATCATCTTCATGATTTCACTATTCGAGAAAATATTCCAATTTATGATTCATATCATGATCAAGCTTTCATTCCTGTTCATAATCATAAATCTCTTTCTAATTCACAAGTTGGAATTCGAAATTACTCAAATTCCATAATTCTGGCCAATCCTTGTGAAAAAAAATTATTTCAAAACGATCCCGATTGTGCTGTAACATTAGTTGTACAAATAGTGATTTCATTTTATTTTTTCCTCATTTATTTTGTATAAAATCAGATTTATTTTCAGATTTTAATTTTCAGATTTTTGATACATTACGCTGGCATATTGAGCACTTTACTATCAAACATTCAATTGATGCATCGCCTTGTTGGAAAATTGAAATTTTATATTATAATCAAAAGCTATCTCAATTTCAATTTCAATCAATGCTAATGTTTTACCAAAAGCTTTTATCTTCTCAAAGGCAATATCAACAAGAGAATGTATTTTTAGAAGTTTGTCGGCAATCCAATTTCATTAATAATTTTCCATTTTATTTGAAAGATTTCCATCCATTTTTCATTAATTCATTTGAAAAATATTTGGAAATTTTTCCTTCATGGAAGATTGTCAATAGCTTAACATTTACATATAACACTAACAGTTTCTTCCAGGCCTTTGAATCTAAAAGTTCATATCCACAATCTGGCCTGTTATCTCTTCCTTTGAACATTTCCCAATCCTTAATAGAAATCCATCCATATTTCTATGATCCAATTGGTATTCAATTAGAAATAAAATTTCATGAGAAGGAGATTTTAGATAAGCTTCTAACAATAGTTGTACATTTTGATTTTAGGTTTAATTTTCTTAGTTCAATAAGATTTCTATTTTTATTACTAACATTTGAATTGTACATACATGCAGGGATTAAAATGAGAAAATGGTTACATTGGAAATATGACTATACCTAGTCATTTTTCAAGTATATGGTTAGAATAGGAGTAGAATTAATTTAGTTAGTTTTATGTAGTTAATTTATTTTTAATAGTTCTGTAGATTAAAAATAAAACAAAGCAATCAACCATTTTCATACATGTTCAGTGAAAACATTTTCTCCCAATCAGAAAATTTTAATTCTTGCTTTCCTTTTTAAATTTTTACAGCAATACCTCTACTCTGTCTATTTTGAATAATGTCTTGATTAAATTCAATTAATGTTGCACTTGGCATCAATCGCCTCAAAACCACTTTTCTTAATTTCGGGATATTCCTTCTAAGATTTTCTTTTGAATTTTATATGATAAAGATTTTGAGGATATAAAAGCTTCATGATCTCATTATCCCATGAAATGTATGACTGTCTATGATAAGCTTAATTCTAACCTTTCGTGGTAATCATATGAAGTTCGTATTATCTTCCTCGAAATTTGCTAAGCGGACCCTAAGGATGCCCATTTTGCTGTGTGCACACATTCAAATCTGTTTTGACATTTTTTCCACAATTAGTGGCTTTATCCCATTCAGACCTTTAGTTTATTATCTGATGTTGTAATACACATCATATTTATTTACTAAAGGAATTATTGAACAGTCACTATAACAATACAGATTTTTCTCAAGTTAATTCGGAATGTGCAGAGGTAATAAATTGTTGTTGTAATTCAAAAAGGAAGCATAGTTTCATATTTATTTCTGGTAAATTTTATATTTCCTGAACATGAATAAACATATTTTATTTAGGCTGGTTTCTCACTCTGATTTAGAATAAATAATAAGATGATTTTGAACAAAGTCAGAATTTTGATAAATCGAAGGAAGAATTTGAAGATTCATGAGGTAAAATCTACAGACAATTTCCTTCCAGGTATGCATTTACAAGTTCATTCTCATCCATTATTAGTTTCTCTTTTTCTTAGTTCATTTTTTTATTTTTGTTTAGCTTTATTTGCAGGTTTTCATTTGTTCTAAAAAATTGAAGTAAGCAGCAAAACCAGTTCAAATTGGCAACAAGTTCAGGGAAATTTTATTTGAGATTCATTAGAATTTGAGCATTCTTTAACTTTGTTTTTATTCATTCGGGAAACCCAATCGAAATTAAAAAACAATATCATAAGATTTCATCAGAAGTAGCTCTTAGCAGTTTTGATAAAAAATTGTTTAATAAAAGATCTCCGATGTATTACCTCACTCATATGCCATATCGCATTTTGCATATTGGAGGTTTTCAGTTGAATATACTTCCATTTATCATGAATCGTCGATCTCCGATAAACGACTTTACTATATTGCGATGATCACATAATTCCGGACCCGATATGAAATTCAAATCAAGTTTATAAAATATCGTGTCCAACCAATCGCAATAGTGATAGGAGCATAATTTAAAAGGCCGATGTCTCGGATTCGGTATGTTATTAAATTTTCATCATAAAATTATCAGGTCCACTCTTCATTACATATCGATATCGCAAGAATCATATTATGTTACATCAGGTACCAAACTTTTTCCAATTGTCGATATCGCAATCGCTTCATTGCATTTTTATTTATGCTCTCATCACATCTCTGACTTTACGATGTGCGATGTGCGATGTGGGAAGCACAGTATAAATATGCCCTGATCCCCGATATAATATTTCTTTAACGATGTGATCGCTCTATCACGTCGCACATCTTCTCAAAACATGTTTTCAGATCGGTAATTTTTCATTGCAACTTCTGATGCGACAGCTTCCAATGCATGCCTCTAAGTCATTAACATTTAATTGATATATGGCATAACAACAAAGGTGAAGTCCAACTGAATGTCGAATGGATCGGTTCCCGATGGTGCTGGGCGGGAGACTTACAGGTTTGAATGGCGATGGGAGGGAGACTGTACAGGTTCTGTGCACTGCGGCAAACGAGGATCTGACAAGGAACAGTGTGCAGCTAGGTTTTCTTTCACAAGGAGCGGAGGAGCCCTTTTCATCCTTTGGAGGAACATTGTCGTCCGTTGGCTACAGTGGCGGATCTGAAGGGAGGGAGGGAGGCGTTTTGACTGGGGCATCCGCGGTAAATGGTATCGACCTGCAGGCGTAGAGACTGCCAAAATTTTTGAACACGGGTGCTGATCAACGAGTGTATTGTTCAGAGTTGGAAAAAGATCAGGATCCTTCTGTGCTCAGGAACAGAAGGGTGGATGGGATCAGTGATAGGGAGAACTTGTACGTTGCCTCAGATCATATAAGCTGGGAAGAACAGAGTGGGTTTCATGCTTCTGATAACAAGAAAGAGTCGAGCTCAAACATTGCAAGGGAGGCTGGAGTGCCGAAAAAGGGAGGCAGAAAACGGAACTGGATCAAGGTCAAAAAAACACAGTATAACTATGTATTGGGTGAAGACATTGGCTGGGAGCAGGTTTCTCAAATGGCTAGCAGGACACTGGTTGGCAGGGCTGTGGGGAGAGTTTTTGTTCTAAAAACCGTTGTTGCTTGGGCAGATGCTCAATGGAAAGAGGCTCTTGGATATGTGCCTGAGGTGGTGTCCCTCTCAAAGGGATGGTATGCATTCAAATTTCTGCAGCCTGAACATACACAGTGGGTGATGCATCGATGTTGGGCTTTGGACCATTCTCCATTGCTCCTAAAACCTTGGCACCCCCTATTTGATGCTAGTAGGGAGAGGGTGGACTCGGTTCCATTGTGGGTTCGTATTCCTGGCCTGCCTCTCCATTACTGGACTGAGGAACATCTCCATGGTATTGGAAATACGCTAGGGGTTTTCTTAGAGGCTGATCTCTCCTTTCTCAAGACAAACCACAGGCGGGTGGCTAGAATACTTGTCATGATTAACATCTGAGAAGGACTTGCAGAATCCCTGAACCTCCGATGGGGGCTATATGATATTAAGCAGCTTCTAGATTACGAAAATGTTCCGTTCAGATGCCGTCGGTGTCATGCATATGGCCATCTTGCATCTGAATGTGTTTCTTTCTCTCGAACTGTAAAAAGCCGGAGGTCTAGTCGATCTGAGGCAGAGACTATCTCGATGAGGGCTGGTTCTAGCCCCTCCAATACGCAGGCTGTGCCCACATCATCTTCCTCCTATGTATCGAACCTCGCTGTCAATGGTTCCAGCTCTCTGGATAAACTAGGTTTACAGGTGTTGGTCGAGGAGTCTGGTCTTCCTTCTGGGCAGGAGTCGCTCCCACAGATTCCTGTTAGTGGAACGTTATCTTCTGTGTTGGCCCATAGTCGGCATTTTGGTGCAGCTTTCCAGTTAAGAGATGACGGTTTGATGATGGCTGTATTAACTCTGTGTAAATCATCTCTTATGGGATCCTTCCCATTCTCACCCTTAATCTATTTTTCTCTTAATTTGATTTCGTCTTCAGTTTCGGTCCAGAAGGTCGAATGTGATAAGCTATTTAGTACAGTTTCTACTCATTCTACTCAGCTAGCACTACAAGAGAAGGTTATTGTTTTTGACCCAGGTGAAGGGTTGTTGGCTCCATTGGATTTTTCTGCCCCTCCGGTCTCTGGCTATAATTTGAGATCCAGTGCAAAAAAAGGTGCTGGTGGGTTTGGGAGGGGGAAATCCCCAGCAATACGGGGCAAGGGTAGGATCTCCTTGTTGGAAAAAGCTCAGGATAGAGCTATGATGGATGTACATTATGGGAGGCATATGTCAATAGACAGGGCACTTAGAGCAAGTCATTCCCTGAGGCCTGGTGTGTGATGAAGATTTTGTCCTATAATTGCAGGGGATTGGCAGGTCCCCTTAAGAAACCTGCTTTCTGGAGGATTATAACTCTAGACTGTCCGGATATTATTCTGCTTCAAGAGACCTTAGGTGATGGGAATGTGGTCAAAGCTAGATTGGAAGGTTGGCTGGCAGGATGGATCTTTGAGACGTTGGATGCTAGAGGGAGGTCGGGTGGTTTGGCTGTTGGCTGGAATGAAAGAACAATCAAACCACTGAACTTCTGGGGTATGGAGTCAGTCCTAGGATTAAATTTTTTGTCGTTGGAGATTGGTGAAGCTTTTAAAATTTTTAATATTTACAGCCCTTATCATGATAGGATTCCTTTCTGGGACTCACTCCTAGAAAACTCTTTACTCAAGGGGGACTCGGTGATTTTGGGTGGGATCTGAATTTTACATTAGGCCAGTCTGAGGTATGGGGTCCTCATGCACAAATTGATTTGTTGACTGGGTACTTCACTCAAAAATTGGAGGAGAATCATTTGCTTGATATTGAGCCCATAAAGATGAAACCCACTTGGAGGAACAATAAGTGTTCAGAAGGTAGAATTGCAAAGAGACTTGACCATTTTTTGGTGGCTGATCAGTTTGTGGACAGGCATTTTCAGATTAGGCAGTGGATTGGATGTGGGGGTGCATCTGATCATTTTCCCATTTTTCTTGAGTTTAAGATCGGGCCTAGGCAGCCTCCTAGCCCTTTAAAATTCAACAAAATCTGGCTCAGGGATGAATCTTTTAAAGCACTTGTTCTTGCTAGGTGGATCCCTTTTAGGGCAGATAGTCCTCTTTTTGCGGCTTTTCAATTTGCAGAAAACTTTAAACGCATCAAGGATGCTGTTAAGATTTGGTCGGCTGCTAAGAGACAAAGGGAGGATCTGGAGTTGAAGCAGGTAGAAGAGGATCTACGCATGATCTATGAGGGGATTGGTGGAGGTTTTCAATCTCAAGTAGATAAAGACACTCTTGTTTCACTTGAAAAAAGAAGACACTCCCTACTTATGGATAAGGAGGAATCATGGAGGTTGAAAAGTAGGGCCACATGGTTGGCAAGTGGGGATGATAATACAAAGTTTTTTCATGCATATGCTCGTGGACGGAAGGCAACCAATACTATTTGGAGCTTAAGATATGGACAGGGTGTGGAGCATACTACATTTGAGGCTAAAGAAAAGCTGGGGATTGATCATTTCAAGGCTCTATATAAGGCTCCAGCTCAGGCATCTCTTGCGGAAGTGATAAGAGTTGCTCATTTTTTTCCGAGATTTGTGCAGGATGCAGATAACAGATCATTGATGGCTGAGGTTTCTGAGAAGGAGTTAAAGAGGTTCTTCATAGTTTCCAAAAAGACAAAAGTCCTGGGCCAGATGGATGGTCGGTTGAATTTTTCTTGGCTCTTTATGATGTGTTAGGGGCTGATTTGCTGAAAGTTGTGGAGGATACCAGAATTTCAGGGAGGATTCCTGCTTGTTTTAATTCCACTTTCATTGCTTTAATCCCGAAAGTGGATAACCCTCTTAATCTGGCTGATTTTCGACCTATCTCTTTGTGCAACTGTATTTACAAAGTGGTAGCCAAGGTGGTTGCGAGAAGGCTCAAATGCATACTGTCTTCACATATCTTCGGTGAACAATTTGGCTTCCTGGATGGTCGACAAATACATGAAGCAATCAGAACGGCTCAAGAGGCTCTCCATAGCATGAAGACCAAGAATCTAAAAGGGACTGTGCTAAAAATAGACCTCTCCAAAGCATATGACCGGGTAAGCTGGTTATATATTCGTATGCTTCTGACTCACCTTGGTTTTGGCATTGGTTTCATAAGATGGATTATGAGTTGTATTACAACTGTCTCTTTCTCTGTTCTGCTTAATGGGGCTGCATCTCCCTTTTTTCATGCTGAAATGGGTCTGCGCCAGGGGTGTCCCCTTTCTCCCCTTCTGTTTTTATTGGTTGCTGAGGGTTTAAGCAGAGCTCTTCAGGAGGCCAAGAGGCAAGGCTCCTTAAAGGGTATACAAGTTACTCCTAATTTTTTCATCACTCATCTACTTTTTGTTGATGACGTTTTAATATTCTGCTCTGGCTCGGTGCGAGATGCAATCACTATTGGAGAGATTTTGGACCTGTTTAGCAAGGCTACTGGTATGGAAGTGAATGCTGGGAAGTCTTCCATAACTACTCATTTTCTGAGGGATGAGGAGAGGCATGAATTTGTGAGGATCTTTCCCTATAATTCTGCTGGTTTGGATGTTGGGCTAAATTATTTGGGGTTCCATTTAAAACCCAATGATTATAGGAAACATGATTGGAGCTGGTTGTTGGAAAAGCTGGAAAAGCGCTTAAGAGTTTGGTGTCATAAATGGCTGTCTAGAGCTGGGAGGATGATTTTAGTTAAGTTCGTTCTGGAGGCTGTTCCTGTATATTGGTTGTCCCTCTCTTGGATTCCCAAGGGTATTTTGGAGGCAGCCAGGAGGATCTGCTTTAGATTCCTTTGGAGTGGGAAACAAGATTCGTTGGTGACCCCTTGGGTGAGATGGGAAAAAATTGCTGTCCCTAAAGGGATGGGAGGATGGGGACTGAAAAATATCTTCCTTTTTGCTCAGGCTCTTGCTGCAAAGGGTGGGTGGAGGCTCATCACTGTGGACAGTCTTTGGACACGGGTGATCACTCAAAAATATATTGCTCCATTTTCTATTGTTGACTGGATAAGGAATCCAAGGAAATCTTTTGTGGGTGGGTCGGTGATTTGGAAGGCCCTTGTTAAATCCTTTCACATTCTGGAAACAAGTCTGGCTTGCGATGTGGGTAGTGGCAGGAAGCTCTGGGTTGGTGAGGATCCTCGGATGGGAAGTGAACAACAACACATCCTGCCCAAGCACACAGTTGAGGCTTTAAGGCAAAGGGGGATTACCTTTCTTTCCCATCTTGCTGATCCTGCTCAGAGAAGGTTGGGCATTCAGCCATGGATATTGGCCTCTTCTTTGGGGCTGGATGCTATTGATGAGAGGGCTTTGGCCGTTTATATCCGAGCTTTAAAACAGGCTCATATATTCCTTCAGGATAGGGATGATATGATAGCTTGGGATTTTGATTCATTGGGGATCTATTCTCCTCGGGCGGGATACACAAAACTAAGTGTTGGGGCTGACTTGGGTGAAGAGTGGTGCTGGTGGAAGAAACTCTGGAAACTAAATTTCCCTCCTAAGACTCACCTTTTTATGTGGTGTGTCCTTGAAAATAAATTCCGCACCTGGGAGGTGCTACAACACAGATGTTTTCAGGGTCCTGGCTGGTGTTGTCTGTGCAAATCTGAAGAGGAATCAGTTAACCACCTTTTCCTCAGATGTCCCTTCATTAAAGGTGTTTGGATGGAAGTTTCCAGGTTAGTGGGTATACATTGTAGATGGGAGGGCTTAACTGTGGCACATGCATGGGATTTGTGGTGGGTGGCTTATGCCGAGCAGAAACTAAAAGCTTTGCCTCTCCTTGTAATCTAGGGTTGTTGGCTGGCTCGTAATCGACTGCTTTTTGATGGGTTGGTCAGTACACCAGAGATCATTGGTGCCATGACTGTAGGTCTGCACTCTGCCCTTCCTATTCATATACGTGCAGCCAATCAAAGGGAGGTTCTACTGATGGACATTATAGGAGGATTCCCTGGGGTTTTTTCGATGGGGCTATGCAGCAAAATATTTGTGGTGGAGGGGCTCTGCTATTTCTTTCTGATTCACATTGGTTTGAGATCTCAGTTGGGCTTGGGGAAGGAACAAATAATTATGCTGAATTGCTGAGCCTCAAGATACTTCTGTTGTTCGCTGTGGAGAAAGGTTGCAGAAAGTTAAATATCTATGGGGACTCATTGAATGTGATTAATTGGATAAAAGGTATTCAGAATTGCAGAGTTTTCCATTTACAAAATTTGTTTCGCTCTATTAGGGAGATCCTCCTCTCTTTTGAATCGTTCTCCTGTCAACATATATACCGAGAAAACAATGAAGTGGCTGATCGAGCTTCAAAGAGGGGGATTCAACAGGATGATGGTATCTGGACTATTAGAGAACATGAGGATGGGAATATCACTGAATACTTTCATCCTTCCTTATTTGATTGAGAGGCTTCAGGGTTCCTTTGTTGGCATGAAAAACAATTCCCAACTGAACGCACACACATGGTGCGAGTTTTTTTTTTCACAACAGTTTAGATGAAGATGGGTGTGATCACTGTTATTTTATCTGGGGATGCAGACTCGTGGTTGTGTTTTGCTGTGGGCTGGAACCCCTTATCTACTATGACAACTATAATCCACGGGTTGTTTTCTCTTGGAGAACGTTTTCTAAACATTATTTCTAGGATGGTGGTTGCGCAACACAGTTTATAGTGCCTGGTTTTCGTGCCTGAAGGATTACTACAGCGGGCTGGTCCCATTTTAAATGACACACACAGTCATATGTCTATTACCTGGGCGGTGCTATAATACAGCTTTTTACAGAATTATTTTGTGAGGCATATTCAACTATTGGAGCAACCTATTGGTCCTTTGACTGTCTGGGCTTTGATTGGCTCGGTGTTCTTAAGAATTTCTCTTCTAGGTAGTGCTTCTTCATAATGTTACCTTGCTGGACTGTTTAAAAGGAGATAGCAGCAACTCCTACTTTTTAAATTTGAACAACAGATTTCTCCATTCGAATAGGGTTAAAGACAGATTTTGATTCAGAACAGGAATGTTTTTTTCTTCTCTGTAAATTCTTTTTGTATACAAACTCTTGGGTTTGTCTTCATAGAACACACAGTACTTGTGATTTTCATTGTAATTTTGTACTCATCTGCAATAATAAAATTATGCTTTTTTCTCTGGGAAAAAAAAAAAACAAAGGTGAAGTCTTGCAGATTAAAATTGAAGCATGGTGAAGAAACATGTGATGTGAATCATACGTTGATGTGTTATTTTAAAAGCAAGCTTGGGTAATCATTATGGTAAAAAAGCGGTTAATGATCAATTTGCAGCATATTTAAATCATTTCGATTTCTCATAAATTTCAGATTTAAATATATAATTCCATAATCAAATATGGAATTCAAGACCTCTCTATCTTCATATTTAAATTTTATTATCTTGGATTTGGTCTTGATTTTAGACAATTTATAAAAACATGGAGTTTATATGAAACTTATAATATTTTGAGAAACATTCGTTACTGCAAATTCTCATTCTCAGTTTTGATGCATTTCTTTTAATTTCTATTCCCTTGAGCACTAAGCATTCCATTTTTACATTTTTCTGCTTTCTTTAGTTTAGGTAAAATAAATAATGATTTTGGGTTATAGGATTTTGGTTAGTTTGACTTCTTCAAGTTTTTAATGTTAATTAAAATAAGAAGTCAGCGAGTTTGGAGAAATTGATACCTTTCAGGTAAGATCAAAAGCAATTATCCAATGGTAAGATTCATGTACCCACTTTCATTAATTTCCATTTCATTACTTTAATTTTCAGTTTTTTGATATATAAATCTATTTTGCAGCTCTTCATAAAAGCTTCCAATCCTCCGCCATATCATATTTTCGAAGTCCATCCTCTTCTCCTGGCTTAATTTCAAGAAGCAGCGATAATCCTCGTTGAAACAGCTACGCTAGGAAGTTTCTAAACCTTTAATATGTTTCTTTAAGCATTCATTTTTATTAGAAAATGATTAAGATGATGCTTGGAAACAAAAATATTGATATCAAACAGAAAGTATTCATTGTGGTTGAATTTTATCGTCACTGCTATCTAAAAAGCCTAAAACACTTACAACCCTGCAAAGTATGAATTTTCTAAATCTCGACATAAGAAGGATTGATTACACGATTATTTTCTTTCTTCAATATTGTTGAGACATTGGTATAAACATTCTTGTTTGAGTTTATCTTGCGAAACTTGGATTTTCCTTTCCATTTTTAAATTTTCTTCATTTTTAATTTTTATTGATTTCTTTCTCATTTTAGCATAAGAATTCTTTTTCCTTTGGTTTTCAGTTTTGATTTTGGTGACTTTGCCATGATTTATATGGAAGGCCTTCTTGTTACCTAACTATGGTTGGCATACACGGAGAAAAAATTGTTAATAGTCATCTATTAACTTTTTCTTAAATCTCTTAGTAAAGTTTGATTTTCTTATTATAAAGGTAGACATACTTAAGGAAGAGAATACCAATTTAGAGAAGTTGATAAAGTATCATAAAATCTAGAGAAATTTCTTTTTTATCAAAATTGTAATCATTTTGAGATTTCAATATTTTATTAAGATCTTTTAAAGTTCTATTATCAGTCAAGAAAAGTTATTTTTAACCAAGTAAAGACACTTTACAGCAAAGCACCTTTTAACTCTAAAATTGTCATTCTTAACTCTTAAGGAGTCAATGATTCTCCCTGTCCTGAAGAGTCTTATTTTTCTTGAGTATAATCTAGAAGTATATTTAAACTTAAAAGATAAGAGGTCTCATCATGAGCCTGCTTACCATGATCATAGGGGAAAAATAGGTTGACATTACCAAAACTGCTAAACAAACCAGGGTAATGGCTTATGATTGCAAACAATTATAAGACAAGGGGTCTCATCATGAGCCAACTTGTTCAGTCCAATTATAACCAGTGAATGGCATTGACAACTATCTGGCTACCAAACCAGGACAATGACTTTTAAGATTTATAATATTTAAAATATATATATATATATATATATATATATATATATATATATATATATATCTCTAGGTCAATAATTCTTAAAAAGATGGGATTCTGAATCATTGGTGGTTAAAAGGTAACCCTGTCGAGACTATACATGTTTGCTGGCAACAGTGGCTCTACCTATGACAAATGAGTATAACTTAAAAGCTAAGCTGTAAAGTGACCCTTGCTTTATCTCTACAACTAATTAAGGACTGATATAGAGTTTTGAAATATTTTAATTTATGAGGAATTTTAAGAAAAATTACAGTTAGATGATTCTTGCTTTTATTCAGACTAATGAACCTAGTCAAGCATTTTAAGCATAATTCTCTTTTCTTTAATTATTTTTACTTGAATTTTAGGAAAATCTCATTCATATCAAACAGAGATAACTGGTTCTTCTCCCGTGTGTCGCCATTGTTGTGGTAAAACACAACCCCCCCATTTTTTACTTGTTCATTTCAAATAATCGGGACCCTTTTTATAAAAATTTTGGCTAAATACCTTTTAAGATTTTTATTTTAGTTGATTATCCTATGCTTTTGTTAATTTTTTATTTTTTGGATTCTTGTTTTGATTTCTTTGTTAGAATCAATTTTTTTATAAGCTTCCCATTGACATTTGTTTCGCCTCATTTGGTCAACTAGTTTAAAAATGGTACTCCTTTGAAATCCCATCATTTTTCTAGTCTGGGTTAAAAATGCTATTTTTATTCTTTTTATTTTTTCAGAGTAGCTGTAGTTTAGAAAAACTTAATATTAAAAAATATATATATAAAATAAAAAAAATAAAAAATAAAAAATAAATAAAAATTTTACATCATCGGATCCATCGCAGATCGCAAATCGCAAATTTCAGATTCATCGCAGATCACAAATCGCAAATTTCGGATTCATCGCAGATCGCAAATCGCAAATTTCGGATCCATCGCATATCGCAGATCACAAATTTCGGATCCATCGCATATCGCAGATCGCAAATTTCGGATCCATCGCATATCACAATATTGCAATTTCGGATCCATCGCATATCGCATATCACATTTTTGGATCCATCGCATATCGCAAGATCGCAATTTCGCAATTTCGGATCCATCGCAATTTTTAGAACATGCACATTTAAAAAACCCCGATCTAAGGTTCTTGCGATATGCGATGTGTTAAAAGTTTTTAATATTAGTTTTTGTTTTACCCCTTATGCCTCCCATACCTCCACCTCACTCACCCTCACGTCACCCTCACCTCACACTCCACTCACCATACCCTCCACAAACTCACATGGATGAATTAATAAAAGTGTGGATTGATTTCAATGGTTTGTTTAAATGGATTATGGTTATGGATTGATTTCAATGGTTTGTAAATTAATTTTTATATTTTTATATTATAATAATTATATTATAATTATAATTTTTATTATAATTTTAATATAATTTGAATTATAATATTAATTATATTTAAATTAACTTTTTCAAATCATTTGTATATTAATTTAATTTTGTAACTTAATTAATTTCTAAATTAGATGATAATTAATTAGAATTAATTGTTAGTTAGTTAATAATTAATTTAGAATTAATTATTAGATAATTAGAATCTAATTTAGGATTAAATTTCTAATTAAAAATTCTGATTTTTAGCCCAGCAACAGAATTTCCAGAATTATGCCAGATTTGACTCATCAACTTTGGATGCTCATAGGATGAGTTTTACTTGGCCAAATGAGGCCCAAGACGGCTCATTGGAAAGATAAAATCAAGGAGAACATTTTTGAGGAGGTTCCACTAATAGATTTGGTCATTAATTGGGTCAAAAAACATGCAGAAAATCAAGCTCTGAATTTCTAAAGCAAAATCAATTTTCTGATTTTGTTTTCTGCATTTTCATTTGTCCTGAGCCTCTTCTAATTGCATATTCGCTCATCAATAATATCTTTGGCCAATTAAAACATCTCAGGCATCAATAGAGATTTTATATTTTATTTTCAATTATTTATTTAAATAGAATTTGATTGGATTTGTTTTAAATGTCAGAAATGCTATTTTGTTTTTATTGATTGCATGTTAATTTATTTTGATTTCTTTTTGCAGGAAAATAGTAGAAGAGATATGAAGAAAAGATCTTAATCAATGAGAATGCTCCAGCAATTAAAAGATTGGAATGTTTGAGCAAATAAAAGTGATTGGACAGATTTTCTTCAACAAACTTTCATCTCAAGAATTCCTTTGCAAATATTATAAATAGCAGATTGCATAATGGAATATGGGCTGCTCTCCTCTGCAATTCCAGACTTCTAAAAGCATTTATGTAATAGGGATTTAGAGTTGTAGATGGGGAGGAGAGAAAATTTCAGATCTGAACATTAATGAGGGTTTATTCTTTATATCTTGAATTATGCATGATGGGCAGAGTTTGCATTTATGCAGCTCTAGTCTTGAAAGTAGAAATTCAAGTAATGTAAAGTACTGTTAGAGACCAGGATCAGAGAAGCAGATTCAATTAACTGGTATTTTTGGCATTTCTGTATCAAATATCAGTTTCAATTTTATTTTAATAAAATTGTTGTTTCATTTTATTCATGTTTTGGAATTTCTGTTCATATGGATTATTTGTCTCCAATTGTTAAGTATCTCTACTCTTATGAATTAAACTCTGATTTCTGAGTAACCATTACTCAGAAATCTGTCTTATAACAATGATTTATTAAATAGTAATGTGTTGTGAATTTCTTTCACATGTTATTGTTTAATTATTAGTTTGACTGATATGATAATCAATATCATTTTTGTGAATTTCTTCCAGAGTGTTGTTAATTTATTATTTTAGTCAAATGGTCTCAATAGAATGTGTTTTGGTACTCACAAATGTGAGCTAATTGAATTTCTTCGTTAGCTTATCATTAATTTAAAACCAGACATATTTTAATTCTCATTACTTAATTATCTTGCTCTTAATTGGGTTAGATTTTCATCTATCTGATTGAGATAGGATTTAGATTAGTTTCTTTTTGCTTGCATTATAGAATAAGTTTGCAATTAGATTAAATTTACATTCTTTTAAGTCCTCTTCTCAAAGAGGCAAAATCTTAGTTGTGGTTTGGCTGAACCCAAATCAGCTTAAGGTTCATTCTTTTGCCTGATCAGCAAGAAGAATTAATCTGATATCCCTGTCTATTGGTATTTAAGGAAACATCATAAATCAATAGCGATAGGGAAGAGGTAACTGGACCTAGTTAAACCAGTCGGAGCCACTATCATAAATGGAAAAGGAGTTGTATTAAGTTCCGGACCGGGTGGTTATCCCCCAATGTTGTAGCAGCGATTTTCGAGGCTTCAACATTTTGGCACTAGAAGGAGGGCCTGAAACTTGTTGTCTGTTGGAGTCTTTTCAATTTTAACATTTTATTTAATCACGATGGCTCCTCTTAAACTTCCAATTTGGAGTTGTATCCATGGACGTGCATCTTCCAATACTCCACCCGAAGTGGTAAGACTCTTGTCTCAGGTAAAATTCAATGGTAAGAGAAATTCTTCCGCTTTTAATCATGTCCTTCAATTTATTCAAAATGTTTCAAATTATGATTTTCAAGGAATTGATGAAGGCATTTTATGCAGAATTTTTACTCTCACATTTGCGGCAAAAGCCAGAAACTGGTGTAGAACTCTTTCGGTTGCCTCAATTCACAGCTGGGATCAATTTGTTACAATTTTCATTTGTAAATTTGACCGCTATGATTATGATCAGGTATGTGATGAAATTGAATATCTACGAAATGAAAATGAGTCTGTTAGAGATTTTAATATTCGATTTCATTTGAATTGTTTAAAATTTAATGTCAAAGATGAACCTATGAAACTAGAATCACTAGATTGGTTTGAACATAATTATTCTCTTCCCCCTAGTCCCGATCCATATGAAATTAGTTCAAGCTTTGTTTCATCCCCTTCCAATATAAATAAGAAATCCAATTTGGATGTCCAAATAAATTGTGATAAAGTGGTTTCAAAAAGCTTGGAAAATATTTCTAATCAAATGCAAGAAGACAACAATAGTAATTTTGGAGAAAGAACTGCATTGGAATCAGAAATTTACTCTCTATTAAATTCAGAAAATCAGATTGCAAATCAGCAAGTGCAACCAACAATCAAAGTAAATAGTAGCATGCAAACTGTTGTACAAATTTCTGAATTTTTCCATGGTGAACAAATGCCGAAATCAGGGCAGCAAAGCAGTCTTCTTCAAGAAAGCATGCGCACACAAAGTAATGATCTGGAATCTAAAAATTACAATGATCATAATGCACAAGAGTTCTCAAACAGAAACATTTTTAAATGCATTATTTCAGATTCACATTTTTCCCTTTATCCTGATATTTTTAATGATGGTAATTTTTCCCCTCTTGGTGATAATGATATTTCAGAAAATATAGAGGCTGATCTAAATGAATTACCATTAAATTTTTATCAAGATAGAGAAGAAATTAATGATCATTCTTTTGCCATTAATGAACATGAAATTCTTGTTCCCCCTTGTTTAGATATACTAGATGAGATTGAAGGGAAAAATAGAGAATATTGTGAAGTCATTTATGATAATTTCTCTGACATTGAAGATGTTGATTTTTCTCGAGAAAATCGTCATCAAAAACTTCAAATAACATCTGAGAATGAGGGGCATTTCAATTTAGAAATTATTCCAACTAATCCTCATTCTAAAACAGATAATCATCTTCATGATTTCAATATTCAAGAAAATATTCCAATTTATGATTCATATCATGATCAAGCTTTCATTCCTGTTCATAATCATAAATATCTTTCTAATTCACAAGTTGGAATTCGAAATTACTCAAATTCCATAATTCTGGCCAATCCTTGTGAAAAAAATATTATTTCAAAACGATCCCGATTGTGCTGTAACATTAGTTGTACAAATAGTGATTTCATTTTATTTTTTCTTCATTTATTTTGTATAAAATCAGATTTATTTTCAGATTTTTGATACATTACGCTGGCATATTGAGCACTTTACTATCAAACATTCAATTGATGCATCACCTTGTTGGAAAATTGAAATTTTATATTATAATCAAAAGCTATCTCAATTTCAATTTCAATCTAACCATAGTTTCTTCTCTGACCTATTCACCATCTAACACCTCAAATTCAATAAATACAACCATAGTGCTACTATACCTAACCTAAAATCTCATTGATCTAGTCATCTTCGCTGTGATCGCATGGAGAGATTCCTCTCCTACCTAGTAGGGCTAGCTACTTGGAAAAATATTGGTCTGTGGTTACCTTTGCTAGTCTCTTCTAAGCCTCGAACATCTAGTGGAGTAATAACACAAGGACTATGAACTACACTAGCACTATTATTATTATTATTAATACTAACTATACAAACATAATTTTCACTAGTTGGACTAGGAAATAGATCCAACTTTGTATCTGGTAGGACCGGGGATGACTGTGCTAGATCAAATCCCAGTTCAGTTTCTAAAAATCAATTTCCAAAGATAAGATTTGCAAAATTCATTGGCTCTTTCTTTCCATCCAAGGGCTTAACCATGTGTTTCATATATCACTCTAAGTTCACTTAGATTTGATTGTTTCTACCCTTTTGCGGAAGCCATAATGTGACCAATTCATAGCAAAGTACCCTTGTGGCTTGTTGGACTAGCCTCTTCTTAACAATACCCCATATGCTTCTAGAATGCACACAATTACTATGCTTATACATTGGTGAACTTGGTCATTGGATGATAAATGGATAAGCACATTCTTGAGTTCACCAATCACATGGAGAATATTCTTGTCTAGCTGAATAATTTGTGCATTTTTTTTGTCGCATTTTGCATTCGTTTTCTTTGTGGCTTATAATGAATCATGTTTATCGATGCACCAGAATCAAGTAATAAATTATGTACATTGTAATTGAAAAATTCGATAGTTAAGAAAAATGGAGGGCAGAGTGTATTTGCATCAATTATTAAAGCATTAAGCATGGATTTGAGGGAACCAGAGGATGTACTAGATCCCTTGCATGAAGAATCATCGTTACCTGAGGTGAAATATCTAAAGGAACATATAGGAGCATGTCTCATTGGCTCACGATATTTGTTAGTTCAAACATAGAGATATTTGCACAAGATTTCTTCATCTCTTAAACTATGTTTTAATCCAAAATGGGAGAGATTGCTTAAGTGTTTGGGGACATGACTTGGTTTTTTACTTCCAGGTCGATGGTCTTTCTCTTATTGCTTGCTCAAATAATTTTCGCTACGACTTCATTCCAATACTTTCTCTGAGTGGTTTGTACTATGTTGACGGGTGGATTGATCTTTCTTAACAACTTCTCCTTAAATTTCTACTTCGTCAACTCTAATTTAGTGGCCGACCATTGACTTCTCAAACTATATTGATTATTCTTCTATTGGTTCGGGTCATCACTTTGAGGTTTTTTCTCGGCAACACTCTTTTCAGTTGCAAGTATGCAAATGAATGTGTTTAATGCATGTCCCATGGTAGGATTTCCCTCGGTAGTAGCAGTGTCTTCCTTTACTTCCGTAGGCTCAGTGTGTTCATCAAAAAGTACTGTATGATTGAGGTGTGTAGCAAGAAAGTTCATGGTGTGGTTCCATTGTGGGCATGTTTTTTCTGAAAGATATTCTTGATGATATGAAAATACTAATCCATGCCTATCATCTCAATTTTCAGCACAAATTTTGAGCTTTAGGAAGACTTGGTCAGTTTGTTACTTTTGTTGCCAGAATTGACAATCCTTCTGAAAAGTTTGAACCTCAGAGGCTTGCTTCTCATGGTGGTCTCATTTGACCTTTGTTTTAGACCTACCAAATTGTTTGACAGAGTCTTGATTGTGCGAGTCAAGATTTCAAGATCAAAAGTTTCTTTCTCTTTGGCCTTTCTTATCGAGGCTTGAGGCCATTTACCCATGTCTTTGGAGTATTTAATTATTTTTTCATCAACAGTAAACTCTGTTGGCTTGAGGGGTCTTGACCCAGGTTTGGTTTTAAGGTTTTCCAACAAACCCCTGTACTACTAGCCCTTTCAGCAATGGCCTGCTTGTGCAGGTCAAGGTTTCACCCAAAGTAGTATGGGAGGGTGTTTGAACTAGGTATCTACACCCTGAGAGAAAGAGAAAGTTAATTGAAATGGTTTCCTTTAGATCTAATAGACCTGCACTGGAGGAATCCTACTACAGAAACTCTTAACAATGTATCATAAGAATATCTTCGGTGAAGCTCATAAATCATTCAATAATAGGTCAACAGAAGTAGGACAATCAAATCTAACTAGATCTATGCATTCATCTTCTTATACAATGTCACATCCACGTGCACATCAATAATAATTAGCAAATAGATATAAATAACACAGAGCATAGCCAGTAATCACAACACAGATTACTCATATATCCCAATAGTCTTCTTATTCATTAATATTCAGATCTAGCTTACAGACTATCTACTAGCGTGCACACACAACCAATGGGGTCCACACACAGCATGACTCAGGGTCTCCGTGCACACAACCAGTAGGAGCCCTTACCCAGATAATCGATACAAAATATCTACAAGTCCATATCCAAGATTTTAAAAAAATTAGCCTACTCTAGACTCAATTTATCCATCTATTTATAACATATTAGCCTGCACCATTCTATGGTCCGCAAACAGTGGTTTGTAGACTCTTAGTCTACCCTTTGACCCATTACTATTCATTGGGGACTTTGACCCGCCCCAAGTCCCCTGCGCTAGACTAGATTATTACAAAGTATTACAAAAACATTCCACAATTGCTGCAAGGGGAGCCTTCTCCAACAAGCCCCTAACACAATCATGTGACTTATCCCGAGTCACAGTGTCGGCGGGGTTTTCATATTTTCCTGGAGCCGTTCAATGGTGGTAGAAAAAAGGGGCAGGACACATGCATTCCATGTAGCTTCATTCTACGCAGCTACATTTTGCGCAATGTCAACCAACTTTTGGGAAGTTGGTCCTTTGGTAGCTGCGGTGACACTCTCCAGGGTCTAATTCAACTACTTCATGAGCCCATCTAAATCTTGCTAAAGCTTGAGAGCTTCATTAGCCCATGGCTCAAGGTGGTCATTGAGTACCTGCTTCTTGTGGCATAACCCCTCAATTTCATCTCTAAGCGTGTGGCTGGTCCGAAGGCGCGCTAATCATTTTGATGGGACGAGGGTGTGAATAGTGGCTTCCATGTGCCAAAAATATTGCTCTTTTTGGTGTAGCTCCTAATTTATTTGACAAAGGAGGGGGTCACGCTACACCTAGGACCATAATGTCATTGTTAGTCATCAATTTTTTTCACCTGTTGATGATGACTAGTTTTTAAAGCCAAGTTTTCTAGTAGCTAATCTCAAATTTGTCAAATTTACCAGCTGGAAAACACCCATAAACATTTTTTCCCTCCTACCTTTTAAAATCAGCCCATGATGAGATAAAACCTAATTTTCAAGCCATATCTAGTCTCAGTCATACAAAATTGTTCATCAACTCCAAAGAGAATACTCCAAATCTGTCCAAAAATTCTCCCCTAAGTTAGGTAGTGGCGCTTTAGGCATTCCTCCCTTGGAAAACTATTCTAAAGCCAAAATACCTCTGTCTAATATCAACCAGTCATAGATAACCTTCCTATTCTGCAAATAAAGCTTGATACACCCTTAAGTCGCGCCACTAACAAGCCTTGATGTCTCAGCAATACATATGCCATAGGTCAAATTGATATTAGGTGGATTTACAGTGTTTCAATGTCTTTTTCAAGAGCAGAAGTGTACCAGTGTTCCAGATGACATTATTAAACTTAACATGAGAAGACAACTGCTTCTCATGTGGTTTTGAGTCTGGGATGCAAGTACAGGACAGAGAGTTATTTCAATAAGCTCCTGCAAACACAGTCAAAATGTTAGTGACTTATGAACAAGTAATATTCTTCAGATACTGGTCAGGTTGCTTCTGATGTCTAAAGATGCATAAAGTTGTTTTAACAGCAGGATTACATGTCTTAGAGTAATTCCCCTCATGGCATATTGTCAATTTGTCACTTTTATTTGCTTAACTATGAATAGGCATTGAAAGGAAAGATGACACTGCTTGAAAGCAGATGAGATGACATCACTATGTAAAAACTCCTCCAAACATGAGCAGAGGGTTGATTGACTGAGAAAACCTCCTCCAAACATGAGCATAGGGTTGGGTCACCTATTGTAAATGCCTCCTTCATTTAATAAGCAGAGGGCCATGAACATAGGTATGGCTTCATTTAAGGGCACAAGGCTAACAATGCTACAATTAGCCTTAGAAACTTGTTTTACACCTTGTTCTCCAATAGATGAAAACCACTAACACAACAGTGTGTTTCAAAGATTGATTATATGGTTTCACTAATTGAAAAGTAGAGTTTAAATGCAGTGGGAAACAATTTAAATCTTATGAATAGAAAAATGTTGTTAAGCAGATGGCCAAGCAGTGATATTATGATAATCAAAGAGGTTTCATTTTTCTTCTATCAGAGATCTCCTTCAAAGGTAATCTGGAGTTAAAGTGAACAGAGCTTGGACAGGTTCATCAATGTGAAGAAAATGATATGACAAGATGTCTCAAATTCAAAAACAACTTTCAAATAATCAAGCCATATCACCTAGCCATTGTTTTCCTTTAAAATACAGAGTTGAAATTTAGTAGAAATAAATTCAAGGTTTATGGTTTATGAGTTGAGAGCTGGGTTAAACATAGGCCAAGGAGTGATTTTGATGTTCAAAGAAACTTTTCTCTTCCTTTCTATGAAGATCTTTTACAAAAACTCATCAAAATTGACAAGAAGGTAGCCTAAGCCTTGCTTCTCAAGGGGACTTTGCAAATAAACAACACAGAGACAGTATGTGTGAAAAAAGGGTATGGCATGTGTTTTAAGTTCAGGGACAACATTCAAAGAAATAAAACATGTCACTGTCACAGATAAAGGACATTTTTTTTTTCCTTGATAAATAGATATAGGTAAAATCTGGGGAGTACAAATGAGTTTCTTCACCCACAGTCAAAAGAAAATTTCAAAGGGCGCCTTGCAGTTTTGATCAACTTCACAATGGGCATAATCAATAGAGTCCAGATTGTCAAAGTAAGTTTAGAGTTGTAAATCATATCCTCCCAGGATATGGCAAAGGATGCATCAAAAGGCTTGGATTTGACTCTTAAGCATCGCTCCTTTAAAAATAAAAAAATAGGAAAACAGTGAAAAAGAGTTTAGCCTTGAGATGACTTCTTCGCATTGGGAAGGGTCATATCTATGAAAACTTTCGAAATAGAATTCACAACACTTTATTATCAACTTAATTGAATCTGGGCCTTTGTAATTTTAAAAGGTGATTCATGTTTCATTATTACCAAAAAGCTCTTTCAAAAAACATTCAAACCCTCACAAGTTAAGTTCAAAAGATTTTTGGCTTTAAAAGGGTGGAGAGACCGTTGCCAAGTATCACTGGCAAGTTTCAAAACATAAACAAGCATTCACCAAGTGTTCCCCTGGTTGTTCATTGGAGAAACAAAAGACTTCGAGTAAGTTTCAAGTTTTTTCAGGTCCTCAAGCCTGCACGGCACGCCTGGCAGACAAAACACACAGAGTTTATACTGTGGTGCAACATGCCTGTAGCGGCGCACCTATAGCGCCGATCAACCACTGCCCGAAGGCTGACCCAACAGTTTACACAGCGCGGCGCTCTTCCATTTGAACGTGCCACTCACTCAAAATTCCCTTGAAAATAATCTTTGGAGCTGCCAAATGATCAACAAAGGCCCGTGAAAATTTTTCAAGGTATTCTCCAGTCCCTCTTGGAAAAATTCAGAATTTTAAAGGGGTGTTTGTCATGTTTTTTCCTAAGGAGAAATAGTGCTTTGAAAGCACTTCATCTTCCAAAAAACCATGAGATAAACAGTGGCTTTTCAAGAGCAGCTTGTCATATAAAGAACAGAGACAAACAATGTTAAAAAGGGTGGGGTTTTGGTCGAAGATTAAAGAGTCTTGTTGCTATGAATGCTAAGGGTTAGTACAGTGATTAGAGGGTGGTGTGTTTGTATCAGTTTCAAAAGGCCTAAAACTGCCTTCAAGCAAATTGATAAACCATATACTAATGACAAGACAAAAAACATAGTGGTAGAGATTTCAAGCTACTGTAAGGTGTCCTAGCAGTGGTAAAAAAAAAATTAACCCCTGTCTGCAAAATCTAAGGTGAAATGGTGTTTATAAGGTGAAAACAGTGATCATGATGTGAAAGTTTTTTCAGTTTAAAAAGTGACCTCTCTGTATGGTAAAAAAATCAAACTTTGTGCAGCCTCCATAATCCAAAAATCAAAGTCTGTGATTGAAAGGTTTTCTCTAGATAACTCAAGGGTGTTTTGTGTACCTTTGTATAGAAACCAGTGAGCAGCGAAAGAGTATTGTTTGAGGGAAGGCTGTTTTGTTTCTGTCAAAACACAAAGGATCCTTGTTCAAATAACAAACCACAAACATCTCTTTTCAGAAGACTTTACCCAAACACAATGATAAGATTGAGTTTGTTTCATTTGACAAATACTTGTTGTTTTGCATAAAAGAGGACACACAGTGACTGATAAGGAGGACAGGGTGTGTGCTTGAGAATCCATTTCAAGGACTATTTGAGACAAATTGTTCTTGTCAGTCAGCAAAGAGTATTCAAAACAAAATGCCTCCCAGGTAGGACGGTAGAAGTGGCCTTCACAGGAGGTTTGAGCTTGTTTCAACTGAAGAGATAAATGCTCATCCATCAGTCCTGTTTAACTTTCATGAGGTTGGGTGTCTAGAGTTTTGTTAAAGGGTGCAAGAGGTGAAAAGCTATTCCCCTTTGACACATCTTTGTGCTTTGAGATTTCAAGGGAAGCACTTTCAGCTGACAGGCTTGGATTTCAAGTTCTCTCCTAGGTCCATTTCCAAGGCCACCAAAATCCCTTATGTCGGAGAGAAGTGGTTTAAACAAAGCCACCTAGACTCAGAACAATACAAACCTTTTTTAAAGCCTGAGCATAGAGATACGTGTCCATCCATCTTTCCCTTCTCATATCTATTGACTAGTTATGCTCCCCTCATGAAAATAATCATGAAATACTTCGCTTGCGAGGGAAGATTCTCCCAAGTCTATGCCTACATGTCCGATTGCTCATGCATTTCACAAGAGAAAAATTGTTAAATATCCCTTTCTTCCTCCATAGAAGTATTGAGAAAATGGCCTCCACTGTTCAGAAAAAACCTCCTTCTCAGTAGACAACCTGCCTCTTCCATCACTCCCTCATCAAGGTTATCATTCTTCATCAGCTTGAGAAGAAGGAAATCTCTTCGGATACTTTCATTGCACATCCAGATTTTTCCACTGTTCCTTCATTCCATACATCTCCTTCTCCTTCCACTCACCATCCTTCGCCTTCTTCAAGCAAACTCATTCCCAAGAAGCTCAAATTTCCCATTGAACAAGAAAAAGAGCATGATGAGGAAGAAGAGCATGAGCAAGAGGAGGAAGATGAGGATGAGCAGCATCATGATGAAACAGAGCAGCAAGGGGAAGAAGGGCATGATGAAGAGGAGGAACAACATGATGAAGAAGGGCAGCAAGGGGAAGAAGAGCATGGTAAAGAAGAGCATGATGATGAGCTGCAGCATGAAGATGAACAAGAGCATGATGAAAAGGTGTAGCACAGTGAGGAAAGGTAGCCTCATGAAGAAGAACAACAGCATGATGAAGAGGTACATCACAGTGATGAAGAGCAGCACCATGAACAAACTCAAAATAGTGGCAAGAATGATGAGGAAAGTAACAAGGGCAAAGAGCCACTAGAGCATTTGCTAGCTGCCTCTCCTAGGCAAGGGGCCATGCTCTCTTCTCCAAAAGTGGCCAAGCCCCGGACATCAAGGAAAAAGGTGCATAAAGCTGTAACTCCCAACGTTACTAGGGCCCTCCAAAGCAAGGGGAAGTTTCCCAAGAATCCCATTGTCGAATTTCCCAAGAGGAGGAAGACCAAAAGAGCCACCCAAAGTAAGGGAAAGGAGAAAGAAGAAAGCAGCCATGAGAAGGAGAGGGACTTTGACATAATTCAAATTCAAAGTGATGTTAGCGACAATGAGGCCCGAATCCTAGAGACTCTCTTGATTAATAGAGAAAGCCAAATTGATGCTTTGAGGATTGACCTAGAGAGGGATAGAAACTTCAATCACTTTTTGCAAACTCAAAACAGATAGATGAGTGTCCATATGGTGATATATGAGACACGGACCATCAAATACAAAAAAGAGGCCTCCAAGGCACAAGTTAGATTGGAAGAACTCATGGGTGAGTTCAATGAGAGTGAAGATGAAGATCAGCCCAGGAGAAGGAGGCCAAGAACCATGGGACTCAAAAAAGCCCTTGAGAAACAAAAGGAGGAAGAAGCTACCCTTCTCCAATATTTTCCTCTCTCTACTTTGTTCGCCCAAGAGATAGAGAAAAATCGAGAAGCATGGCTTGAGAGGGTAAATGATAACTTGGAAAAGAAGTTGGAGAAGGCAAATAGAGATTTGGACCTTCAATGGAGGATGACCGGGCACTATAAGAAGCTCAATCAGTTTGCCCGGCAGAAATTGAAGGCCACACATGAAAAACTCAAGGAGGCTCAAAGGAGGCGCCCAGCACCAAAATTGAAGAAAGACACCTCAAAGCTCCAAATTTTTTCCTTAGCTTCATAGCATGTTTCTGAAAACCATTGAGGGTCATGCTCACCAAAATTGGGCGAAATTCAACAAGTTTTGGTTTTTTGTCATTTTTGGGTTTTTGGCTAAAACTCATGGGCATCGCCATTTCTGTTTGGGGCATCCTCAAAGGATGAAAATGGTATCATTGGATCCCATAATTTCAGGGGAATATACTCAGCGATTTTTAGATCAATTGAAAATTATTTTCTCCCCCAAAATGGCGGAAAACACTCACTTTTTCCACACTCTACCCCGTTTATCAGCAAGGTCTATTTTTTTGGTTTTTACACACATGTCAGTTTTTTATGGACTTCCAATGGTTAGTTTGGAGAAAAATAAGTATTTAAAAAAAAAAAACATTCATATATTTCCAACGAGCCATCATGGGCCTCGTTTCAACATCGGGAAGGCCTCCAAAAGTGCATTTCCTCATGTGCATTTAGCTATTTTTGTGCATGATTAGTTATTAAAATTCAATATATTTTCCTTTTTTACAATTTTTGAGATATTTTATTAGATATTTTGTGCATTGGGCTTTGCAAAGCCTCAAGGACAAAATCATTTTTTTTGGATAGGCCAATGAGATTGCAAGTTGAACTAGGAGGTTTTCCTCACTTTGGCACATATATTCTAAAGGATTTAATTGTAAATAAGGTTGAACTTGATGAATAGAAGCAATATATGGTTATACAAGCTTGGAAGAAACACTTGTCTCATGCATTGGATAGTCTCTTGAGTGCTTTTGGATGATGAAAGAGGACTGTTGTTGGATTCCATGACTTGGTAGAATGGTATAGTCTCTCTCTCTCTATTTTATTTCTTAGTTTTCATTCATAATTCCATGTTCTTGCTTGCTATAAGATAGTAGAGAATATATTTGAGACATGCCCTTGGAGGCACCTCAAACTTCCTGTTTCTTTATAGCTTCTATGTTTTCTTCCTTCTTAGTCATATCAAAGAATCCTTGATTTCTCTTTGATAACTGAAGAATATTGTTTGCTTGTTTCATTTATGGTTTTATTCATGCTAAGTATGATTTACAGTATGCCCTGCTTACTCATGGCTAGTCATAGCTTCACCTCTAAAACCTTTCTTTGATTGATTAGATTGTCATTTTTTGAACCAAGGAGGTCTTGTAATGATCTTTCCCTTTGCCTAAAACTATGCAATCTTGCTTCAAAGTACCCAATAGCTTGAAATACTATGCTTAGGCATTTCCTCATAGTGATTTGAGTTGTTTGTTTGTCTTAAATGTATTTCTCCAAAGTCTGATAGCCATTTCCTAAAGTTAGAGAGTCATATATCTCTATGCATGGCTTGAATGTTTATTTCAATGCATTGATCAATTTATAGTTACATTTATCATGATTAATGGTTAGCCCTACCATGTTTATGTAAAATATTAAACTATTTATGTTTGAAATCACTTGTTCTTCACAAATTTAATGTCCATCCCACTCCACTTTACCCAAAGATCCATTTTACCTCGAATCAAATAAGCCCTTCAGCAATCTTGTATCACCATATGAAAGCTTTCTTGACCTTTTCGACCCCATAGCCTAGTTGATCTAACATATTTTTACCTATCTTAGTCTTTGATCAGTTCATCCCTCACAAACCTAAAAACCAAAACCTAATTCATAACTAGCCTAAAATCAAGAAAACAATAAGCAAACACACAGATATCCCTTACACAAATAGAGAGAGTTGTCTCTGAGTCCAGGAAGGCTAGGTCCTTGGAGTCCAAAGATTGGTTTGATGTTACACTATCATTTGGCTTGCCAATCAGCCAAATCATGGGACACTAACATAATGGTGATCACGGTGGGACCCTGAGTGATAAACAAACTTAGTTTCCCTAAACCTTCAGAAACCTTTGAGAAAACTACGTTGTGAACTTATCCCACCGCTCACTAACATAATGGCGATCACGGTGGGACTTTTTTGAGTTCATTTTAATCTGAATACCTTTCAAGACTCACAGAAAGCCCCTTTTTGAACTAAGAACACCTACCATTTAGCCACCTCATTGCCACCCTAACATAATGGCGATCACGGTGGGACCCTAAGTGATAAACAAACTTAGTTTCCCTAAACCTTCAGAAACCTTTGAGAAAACTACCTTGTGAAATTATCCCACCGCTCACTAATATAATTGCGATCATGGTGGGACCTTGAGTCAAAACATCCTTGGTATCCCTTAGGATCTCTCAAAATCTCAGTCAAAATTAGAAAACTTACGTATTGTCTGAAGAGTAGAAACTAGCTCCTTCACCATCTTAGCAAAATGTTGATTCAGTTATAGGAAACTCTTCCAAACCTCAGAGCTACATATAGAAAACTCAGAAAACCCCAAAATATCTCTAGATTGGTGTTTATCAATATTGGTGGCGGACCATACATATATACTCTCAAAAAAGCTAAAAATCCACCTGGCGACTCCACTAGCCTCCAGTAGGCCTTACTAATTTGCTAAATTTTAGAATACTATCCGATCAGCCACCTCATCACCTCACTAACATAATGGTGATCACGGTGGGACTCTGAGTTAGTGACAATCTAAGTACACCTTAGGACTCTAGAAATCCCTTATCTTCAAGAATACCTGCCATTTAGCCACCTCATCGCCACACTAACATAATGGTGATCACGGTGGGAATTTGAGTGATAAACAAACTTAGATTCCCTAAACATTCTAGAAACCTTAAGAATACTATCTGATTGACTTATCCCACCGCTCACTAACATAGTGGCGATCACAGTGGGACCTTCCGAGTTAGTGACAATCTAAGTACTCCTTAGAAATTCTCGAAGTCTCAATCAAACTTAGAAAACTTAAGTGTTGTTTGAAGAGTAGAAGCCGGATTTTTCATCATCTTATAAAAATGATGATTCAGTTATAGGAAACTCTTCCAAACCTCATAGGCTACACAAAAACTCAGAAAACCCCAAAACATTCCCAGATTGGCTTTTCCCTAGTTATTGGTGGTGGACCATAGCTAAATCTTTACAAAAACAACCAAGTTCCACCTGACGACTCCACTAGCCTCCAGTAGGCCTAAAAAACTCCATAAAAAACAAAAAATTCATAAACCATACCTTTCTGTTGACTCATCCTTCCCAAAAACTTAAAACTTATGGTGCAAACTCTGTAATCAGTGACAAACTAAATATAACTTAGCGATTCAGAAGACTTCACCTAAACATAGGAGATAAACAGAAATAATCTTGCAAATAGAACCATTAGCTTGTCCAAACATCCTAGCAAACTGTTGAAACCATGTGAATCACTCTTCCGTGCAAGTCTTCATCTCAAAGTTTTCTAAAAAACTTTTTCCCGAAAGCATCTTTGATAGTGTTGGTGGTGGACCATATTTCTCACAGAAATCCACTTGGTGACTCCAGTACTCCTCATTTTTGTTTTAACCATCCTTCACATTAGTAAACCCCTAGAGAGGCCATCCATCCGAAACAATCACAAATACCATCCTCTCTAAACTTTGGATTCGAAATCTGGCTTCACGAAGAATCAACACCAGATCTCATCCAGACCCAAATCCCCCTATCATAGTAGACGACCCAGAGAAGATTCTATGGCAAGCTTCTAAAACTGGCAATTTAGCTACCGATAGGTCCATCCGTAAAGCAAGATCAGTACCTGAGCACCTCACAACCTTGCAGGATTCCCCATTTGACTTAAAATCAGCAAAAACACTTTTTAGAAGCAAGTCACAAAGTAAGGTAAACTTTGACGATCTTGAGCCCCTAGATTTACCACAGAGCCCTAATAGAGAAGCCTCGCCTACTACACCTCCCGAATTTCAGCTTCTCCATCACTTTGGCTCCTACCATCCCAGATCTGCTCAAAATCATATCACTAGTCCAAGTACATCCGCCACACCCATCCAAACCACTACTGTTCAAATCACCTCAGCTCATCTTACAAGCCCTCATTTTGTACATCATCCATTAGCTCCCGCCATGGCAGCCTGGTATGCACCCTTGGTGTTGCCACACCCTTTGGCTCCCTTAAAAAATTACTATCAATCCAAAATCCTGCACTTTACCGAAGTTGAGACTACCATAGCTCAAAAACATGTAGATAGAATTAGCGATGCCTTTGAATACATGGAAATAGAAGACGAGACCATCAAAATGAGGATGTTTGCCCAAAGCCTGGGTAGAGAACCCAAAAAATGGTTTAAGAGCTTAACTCCAAACAACATCCATGATCTCCCAGAACTCTACCAAACCTTCATAAATAAGTGGGAAATCCGAAAGAACCCCATTCAAATCCTGTCAGAATATAACAATATAAAATGGGAAAATGGGGAAAGTGTCCAGGGATACTGCACTAGGTTCAATAGTGTTTATAATGCCCTCCCGCCTCACTTCAAACCTCCACTTGGCTCAGCCTTAGCAAAGTTCCCTGAAGGCTTTGACCCAGACATGACTTATCAACTAAGAGACAAGGATCCCCCTACCCTAGAGGAAATGCAAAAAGTGGCCATAAGTGCAGAAGCCAACTTAGCAGAAAAGAGAGCTAGGACTAGATCAGAAAGGAAATTCACATACTGGGATGAGGTCTCCACTTTAGCCCCTTCCTTAGATCCTAGAATAGATGACCTGGTTAGATCCATGGCAAAAATGTGGGAAAAGATAAGTGACAAGACACCTCTTAGGGACAACCAGCCAAACCCTCCAAACAGAAACTGGAACCAAAATTTTAGGAGGGAACAACCTCAAAACAAACCAAGGGAAAATGACCAATAAATTAGGCCACCCTTTAATGAAAATTATGTGGAAGAAGATGAAAGGGATACAAAACCCATTGATGAAAATCATTTGAACCTTATAGGTTCTGATAACAAGAGTGAGGTTTATCTCACAGAAGAAGAACAAGCATTCTTCTCTCTGAATCAAGATGAAACCAACTATGAAGATCCCGAAGATCCTACCATAGATTTTTAGAATGCCATAATAGAATCTCACAGGCAGTATGACCTTAGAAGCAGAAAAAACCAAGACAACTCCAAGAAAGGTAGCTCGGACACTGCTAAAACCCCTGATACCATCCTTAAAAAAGCAGTGGATAACAACAAAATTGTGGTGAAGAAAACTGACCAAAACAAAGATAAAGCTATTCAAACAAGTCTTGGCTCAGATGCTCCTAGTATCTCCACAAATATTCCTAAGGTGGCTGTGTCAAAAAAAATCCCGAAACAAATTCAGCAAACTCAGAACATAGAGAAAGTCATGGCTGAAAAAACTGAAGCAAACATGTCTAAACTACAAGCACCCTTTAGTTTTGAGGGAGAAATCGCCAAAATAAAAATTACCATGCCTCTCACTGAACTTATCACCCAAAGCTCTTATAAATCCCAACTGTCAAAGGTCCTAAATATAGGAAATGATGCAAACACCCTTAATCTAGCTAATGACACTCCTGAAGTGTTGTTTGGTCCAAAAATAGAAGGGAAATTCCAAGAAGGAACCACTCTTCCCTTTTAAATAAGTTTGAATATCCATGAGCAAATCTTACACAATGCCATGCTACACTCCGGGGCCTCGCATAATCTCATGTCGAAGGTTGTGATGGAAAGATTAGGCCTAGAAATCACAAGACCATATAAAGACTTATATTCATTTGATTCAAGTAGAGTCAAATGTCTAGGCTTGATTAAAGATCTTTGTTTCAGTTTGGCCCAAATACCTACAAAACACCTGATCATGGACATAGTGGTAGCAGACATTCCCCCCATGTACGAAATGATTTTATCTAGAACTTGGGGAGCTAAGCTTTAGGGAAATATTCAACTTGATATGTCCTACGCCACTATTGCTGTGTTTAACCAAACTAGAATACTCTATCGGGAATCGCACATGAAATATATGGTCAGTAGTCAAGAAAGGCCAGATAACATCCCAATGTACTCCTTGCATTCTGATCTGAACTCTTTCATTTTACACACTGATGAGGAAATTGAAGAATAGTCAGAAGGATTTGAAACAAACTCAGACCCACCTCATCAGCTTCCCCAAGTTCTCTACGATGAACTAGGCACTCAAAATTATCATGGCCATGAGCAGCTGTGTCTTGAGGAAAGAGAGTTTGTTCCTTTTGAAATAGGGATAGAGCAAGAAGCACAAACCATTATGTACCATCAAGAAAATTTCTGAAACCTTAAGCAAACATTAGTAGTAACATCAGGAAATATTTTCAGAACAGAGGCATTAGAACACTTGCATATCACAAACCTCTTTGGAACTCAGGGGTAGGGAAGCTTAATGTTCTTACCATACCTTAAGGATTTTCCATCACATAACTCTACCCATTCAAATGAAACCTTGACTGTAGCCATAACAGCTCCAAATCCATAAAAAATGTCTAAAAAAATTCTTATGAAAGGATATGATCACTGCAGTCCAAATATATTTGAGTTGTTTGAACTAGCTAGCATTTTTCCACTCCACCAAAGACTTAGAACTGCCAGAATTTGCAATCTTGTTCAAAATACTACTTCATGTAGGGAAAACAATGAGAAGCACTATGCCACTACCATCACTCAAGAAACAACTTCGAAAAGAGAAAATACAAAAATCTGGACCAAACAGTAGTAGTCAAGGGTAAAACCACTGGTCATAGGATTTGTTTTGATTTTAGAAATACTAATACATACCCTTGTGACAACAATTTTATCCTTCCTACCCAAGACCATGGTATACCAATGATAAATGGTTTTAATATTGTGTGTTTGAAAAATAATGTTTCAGGATATAGCCAAATAATTCCTTTGCAAAGTAGACAACTCCAAGAATTTTTCAAGTATGCTGTAAGTAGTTCCATTTTCAAACCCAGAATTGCAAAACCACCAGATATCAAAAAGATGCTCCTAGAAGCCATGTTTCCAGTTTTGAATTTTTTCATTCTGACATACCTTGATGATGTCATCTCAAAAATGACAAAGAATATCTGCATTACTTGAAAAAGATGTACAACAAAAGAAGGAGTGGAAATAAGAGGTATAAAGAGGTATAGCGCGAAGATACGGGGTTTTTCAAAGATTCGTGCATGAATCCTTATGTCATGTTTGAAAGAGAAAATTTTCCAAATTTTTCTTTTCAAGAGCTGAGCGGACGAAGAGTGGTAGGAGATCCTTTTGAAGATAGGATGCTTAAGTTTCACCATTTCCAAAATTTCTGAGTTAAAACATTTTCAATCATTGTATATACCATTGTTTGAAAAATAAATCAAAAATAGAAAATTCAAAAACAATAGAAAAATAGAAAAAGAGGGCGGTTTGAAAAATAGAAAGAAAACCCCATGTTCAAAAAATAGTCATTCGGAAAGCACTCAAGTCTAAATGCCGCTACTAGTGCTCAAATGTCTTGTTCAGTTATCTAGCCTTATCATAACTAAACATGTTTTAAATTTATTTGCTGATAAGTTAGTAAGAGGAAAAGATATTCAACATTGTGTAAACTTGACTTATCAAAGAGAGTAGATTAGGAAAAGATACTGGTTCCACATGCTCAAAACAGAACCAAAGAGGAAAGCAGGGATGAAAAAAAAATTGTGTATCCTAGCCTTGTTTTTCTAGATTTCATTTTATGCAAAATAATATTTGTGTGTAGCTTGTCTTTCATGCCACAAGTACATGAAAAATCAGATTGTCTAATCCTAATTTGGTCATTTTTCAATTTCATGTTTTAGATTAGAGAATAAAATCCTGTCAAACAGCTTAATCTTGACAGTCGATCTAGCATAAGTAGAGAAACGAAGGAGTTCATTAGCTTAATCTGAACTCCCAGTGGATATAAGTGTAGAACTAGATAGTGTCATTTTTCAAAAATATTATGTCAAAGGGTTGCTAGTCCAAATGCACCCAAAGGAAGAAAAAATGTTAGGAAATATAGTGGGGTAGGTAGAAATATCGTTGATGCTAATCATGCTGTCAATTTTTAGAAATAGCATCAAAGAAGAAAGAAATTTGCACCAATGGATAAAGGCATTGGTCTTCAAAGAACCAAGATCTGAAATTCTGGACACCTCCTGAAAAGGAGATGCCCTCCCCAAATGGAGCCACTGTTACTCATCAATATTTTTCACCTGTTGATGATGTCTAGTTTTTAAAGCCAAGTTTTCTAGTAGTTGATCTCAAATTTGTCAAATTTGCCAGCTGGAAAACACCCATAAACATTTTTTCCCTCCTACCTTTTAAAATCAGCCCATGATGAGATAAAACCTATTTTTCAAGCCCTATCTAGTCTCAGTCATACAAACTTTTTCATTAGCTCCAAAGAAAATACTCCAAATCTGTCCAAAAATTCTCCCCTAAGTTAGGTAGTGGCGCTTTAGGCATTCCTCCCTTGGCAAACTATCCTAAAGCCAAAATACCTCTGTCTAATATCAACCAGTCATAGATAACCTTCCTATTCTGCAAATAAAGCTTGATACACCCTTAAGTCATGCCACTAACAAGCCTTGATGTCTTAGCAATACATATGCCACAGGTCAAACTGATATTAGGTGGATTTACAATGTTTCAATGTCTTTTTCAAGAGCAGAAGTCTACCAGTGTTCGATAAGACATTATTAAACTTAACATGAGAAGAAAATTTCTTCTCGTGTGGTTTTGAGCCTGGGATGAAAGTACAAGACAAAGAGTTATTTCAATAAGCTCTCGCAAACACAGTCAAAAGGTTAGTGACTTATGAATAACAAGTAATATTCTGCAGATACTGGTTAGGTTTCTTGTGATGTATAAAGATGCATAAAGGTATCTTAACATCAGGATTACATGTCTCATAGTAATGCCCCTCATGGCATATTTTCAATTTGTCACTTTTATTTGCTTAACTATGAATAGGCAGTGAAAGGAAAGATGGCACTGCTTGAAAGCAGATGAGATGGCATCACTATGTAAAACCTCCTCCAAACATGAGCATAGGGTTGATTGACTGAGAAAACCTCCTCTAAACATGAGTAGAGGGTTGGGTGACCTATTTTAAAGGCCTCCTTCATTTAATAAGCAGAGGGCCAGGAACAGAGGTATGGCTTCATTTAAGGGCACAAGGCTAACAATGCTGCAATTAGCCTTAGAAACTTGTTTTACACCTTGTTCTCCAATAGACGAAAACCACTAACACAGCAGTGTGTTTCAAATATTTATTATATGGTTTCACTAATTGAAAAGTAGATTTTAAATGCAGTGGGAAACAATTGAAGGCTTATGAATAGAAAAATTTTGTTAAGAAGATGGCCAAGCAGTGATATTATGATAATCAAAGAGGTTTGGTTTGTCTTCTATAAGAGATCTCCTTCAAAGGTAATCTGAAGCTAAAGCGAACAAAGCTTGGACAGGTTCATCAATGTGAAGAAAAGGATATGACAAGATGTCTCAAATTCAAAAACAACTTTCAAAGAATCAAGCCATATCACCTAGCCATTGTTTTCCTTTAAAAGACAGAGTTTAAATTTAGTAGAAATCAATTCAAGGTTTATGAGTTGAGAGCTTGGTTAAACATAGGCCAAGAAGTGATTTTTATGTTCAAAGAAACTTTTATCTTCCTGTCTACAAAGATATTTTACAAAAACTCATCAAAATTGACAAGAAGGTAGCCTAAGCCTTGCTTCTCAAGGGGACTTTGCAAATAAACAACACAGAGACAGTATGTGTGAAAAAAGGGTATGACATGTGTTTTAAGTTTAGGGACAACATTCAAAGAAATAAAACATGCCATTGTCACTGAAAAAGGCCTTTTTTTTCCTTGATAAATAGATATAGGTAAAATATGAGGAGTACAAATGAGTTTCTTCACCCACAGTCAAAAGAAAATTTCAAAGGGCGCCTTGCAGTTTTGATCAAATTCACAATGGGCATAATCAATAGAGTCCAGATTATCAAAGTAAGTTTAGAGTTGTAAATCATCTCCTCCCAGGATATGGCAAAGGATACATCAAAAGGCTTGGATTTGACTCTTAAGAAGCGCTCCTTTAAAAATAAAAAATAGGCAAACAGTGAAAAAGAGTTTAGCCTTGAGATGACTTATTTGCATTGGGAAGGGTCATATCTATGAAAAATTTCCAAGTAGCATTCACAGCACTTCATTATCAACTTAATTGAATCTGGGCCTTTGTAATGTTAAAAGGTGATTCGTGTTTCGTTATTACCAAAAATATCTTTCAAAAAACATTCAAACCCTCACAAGTTAAGTTCAAAATATTTTTGGCTTTAAAAGGGTGGAGAGACTGTTGCCAAGTCTCATTGGCAAGTTTCAAAACATAAACAAGCATTCACCAAGTGCTCCCCTGGTAGTTCATTGGAGAAAAAAAAGACTTTGAGTAAGTTTCAAGTTTTTTCAGGCCCTCAAGCCTGCATTGCACGCTTGGAAAAGTGTGCGACATGCCTGGGAGACAAGCTATTCCCCTTTGACACATGTTTGTGTTTTGAGATTTCAAGGGAAGCACTTTCAGTTGGCAGGCTTGGATTTCAAGTTCTCTCCTAGGTCCATTTCCAAGGCCACCAAAATCCCTTATGTCGGAGAGAAGTGGTTTAAACAAATCCACCTAGACTCAGAATAGTACAAACCTTTTTTGAAGCATGAGCATAGAGATACATGTCCATCCATCTTTCCCTTCTCATATCGGTTGACTAGTTGTGCTCCCCTCATGAAGATAATCATGAAATACTTCACTTGCGAGGGAAGATTCTCTCGGGTCTATGCCTACCATGTCCAGTTGCTCATGCATTTCACAAGAGCCAAATTGTTAAATCTCCCTTTCTTCCTCCATAGAAGTATTGAGAAAATCGCCTCCACTGTTCAAAAAAAACCTCCTTCTCAGCAGAAAGCCTGCCTCTTCCATCATTCCCTCATTAAGGTTATCATTCTTCATCAGCTTGAGAAGAAGGAAATCTCTTGGGATACTTTCATTGCACATCCAGATTTCGCCACTGTTCCTTCATTCCATACATATCCTTCTCCTTCCACTCACCATCCTTCGCCTTCTTCAAGCAATCTCATTCCCAAGAAGCTCAAATTTCCCATTGAACAAGAAAAATATCATGATGAGGAAGAAGAGCATGAGCAAGAGGAGGAAGATGAGGATGAGCAGCATCATGATGAAACAGAGCAGCAAGGGGAAGAAGGGCATGATGAAGAGGAGGAACAACATGATGAAGAAGGGCAGCAAGGGGAAGAAGAACATGGTAAAGAAGAGCATGATGATGAGTTGCAGCATGAAGATGAGCAAGAGCATGATGAATAGGTGCAGAACAGTGAGGAAAGGCAGCCTCATGAAGAAGAAAAACAACATGATGAAGAGGTACAACACAGTGATGAAGAGAAGCACCATGAACAAACTCAAAATAGTGGCAAGAATGATGAGGAAAGTAACAAGGGCAAAGAGCCATTAGAGCATGTGCTAGCTGCCTCTCCTAGGCAAGGGGCCATGATTTCTTCTCCAAAAGTGGCCAAGCCCCAGACATCAAGGAAAAGGGTGCCTAAAGCTGTAACTCCAAATGTTACTAGGGCCCTCCGAAGCAAGGGGAAGTTACCCAAGAAGCCCATTCTTGAATTTCCCAAGAGGAGGAAGACCAAAAGAGCCACCCAAAGCAAGAGAAAGGAGAAAGAAGAAAGCAGCCATGAAAAGGAGGGGGACTTCAACATAATTCAAATTAAAAGTGATGATAGCGACAATAAGGCCCGAATCCTAGAGACTCTCTTGATTAATAGAGAAAGCCAAATTAATGCTTTGAGAACTAACCTAGAGAGGACTAGAAACTTCAATCACTTTTTGCAAATTCAAAACAAACAGATGAGTGTCCATATGGCAGTATATGAGACATGGGCCATCAAATACAAAAAAGAGGCCTCCAAGGCACAAGTTAGATTGGAAGAACTCATGGATGAGTTCTATGAGAGCGAAGATGAAGATCAGCCCAGGAGAAAGAGGCCAAGAACCATGGGACTCAAAAGAGCCCTTGAGAAACAAAAGGAGGAAGAAGATGTCCTTCTCCAATCTTTTCCTCTCTCTACTTTGTTCGCCTAAGAGATAGAGAACAATCGAGAAGCATGGCTTCAGAGGGTGAATGATCACTTGGAAAAGAAGTTGGAGAAGGAAAATATAGATTTGGACCTTCAACGGAGGATGACCAGGCACTATAAGAAGCTCAATCAGTTTTCCAGGCGAAAATTGAAGGCCACACAGGAAAAACTCGAGGCTCAAAGGAGGCGCCCGACACAAAAATTGAAGAAAGATACCTCAAAGCTCCAAATTTTGGCCTCAGCTTCATAGCATGTTTCTGAAAACCCTTGAGGGTCATGCTCGCCAAAATTGGGCAAAATTCAACAAGTTTTGTTTTTTTGTCATTTTTGGGTTTTTGGCTAAAACTCATGGACATCGCCATTTCTGTTTGGGGCATCCTCAAAGGATGAAAATGGTATCATTGGATCCCATAAATTTAGGGGCATATACTTAGTGATTTTTAGATCAATTGAAGACTATTTTCTCCCCCAAAATGGCAGAAAACACTCACTTTTTCCACACTCTGCCCCGTTTATCAGCAAGGTCTATTTTTTGGGTTTTTACACACAAGTCAGTTTTTGATGAACTTTAAATGGTAATTTTGGAGAAAACTAATAATTTTCCAAAAATAGACATTCAAATATTTCCAACGAGCCATCCCGAGCCTCATTTCGACACCGGGAAGGTCCCCAAAAGTTGCCGACAAGTCAGAGGACTTTCTACTGATATATTTCTTAAGTATTTTTGTAAAAAATGAACCTTTCTAAAGTGACTTTTCCTCATGTGAGTTTAGCTATTTTTGTGCATGATTAGTTATGAAAAGTCAATATATTTTCCTTTTTTAGCATTTTTGAGATATTTTATTAGATATTTTGTGCCTTGGGCTTTGCAAAGCCTCAAGGACAAAATCAGATATTTTGGATAGGCTAATGAGATTGCAAGTTGAACTAGGAGGTTTTCCTCACTTTGGCCTATATATTCCCAAGGATTTCATTGTAAATAAGACTGAACTTGATGAATAGAAGCAATATATGGTTATACAAGCTTGGAAGAAACACTTGTCTCATGCATTGGATAGTTTCTTGAGTGCTTTTAGATAATGAAAGAGGATTGTTGTTAGATTCCATGACTTGGTAGAATGGTATAGTGTCTCTCTCTTTGTTTTGTTTCTTAGTTTTCATTCATAATTTCATGTTCTTGCTTGCTATAAGATAGTAGAGAATAGATTTGAGACATGCCCTTGGAGGCACCTCAAATTTCCTGTTTCTTTATAACTTCTATGTTTTCTTCCTTCTTAGTCATATCAAAGAATCCTTGATTTCTCTTTGATAACTGAAGAATATTGTTTTCTTGTTTCATTTATGGTTTTATGCATGCTAATTATGATTCACGGTATACCCTGCTTACTCATGGCTAGTCATAGCTCCACCTCTGAAACCTCTCTTTGATTGATTAGATTATCATTTGTTGAACGAAGGAGGTCTTCTACTGATCTTTCCCTTTGCCTAAAACTATGCAATCTTGCTTCAAAGTGCCCAATATCTTGAAATACTGTGCTTAGGTGTTTCCTCATAGTGATTTGAGTTGTTTGTTTGTCTTAAATATATTTCCCCAAAGTCTAATAGCCATTTCCTAAATTTAGAGAGTCATATATCTCTATGCATGGCTTGAATGTTTATTTCAATGCATTGATCAGTTTATAGTTACATTTCTCGTGATTAATGGTTAGCCCTACCATGTTTATGTCAGCTATTAAACTATTTATGTTTGAAATCCTTTGTTCTTCACAAATTTAATGTCCATCTCACTCCATTTTACCCAAAGATCCATTTTACCTCGAATCAAATCAGCCCTTCAGCAACCTTGTATCACCATCTGAAAGCTTTCTTGACCTTTTCGACTGCATATCCTAGTTGATATGACATTTTTTTTCCTATCTTAGTCTTTGATTAGTTCATCCCTCACAAACCTAAAAACCAAAACCTACTTTATAACTAGCCTAAAATCAAGAACACAATAAGAAAACACACAGATATCCCTTACACAAATAGAGAGAGCCCTCTCTCAGTGCAGGAAGGCTAGGTACTTGGGCTCCAAAGATTGGTTTGATGTTACAATGTCATTTGGCTTGCCAATCAGCGAAATCACGGGACACTAACAGACATAGAAGTCTCTAACAAGTCAGTGACCTTTGTGATCTACGCGGTAATATTTTTTGTAGCTTCCGTGACTAGTGCGGCTCCCTGAGCGCACACCTCAGGAGGGGTCTCAGGCTATAGCTTGGCCTGTAGTGATGTGATATGTAGTTCCAAATCCGCTTTAACAACCTGAACTTCGATCCTGGATGCCTTCAAAGCGGCGACCAAGACTTCAACCTTGGCATGTGGTGCAATGGAGGCAAGAATTACTTCTGGTATATCCTCACATATTCGATCTATCAACTGCTCTAATTAAGCCTGTTGTGTGACTGCTGCGATGCGTGCTACATGGGCTTTGATGGTTTTGGTAGCTTTGGTCACAATAGTTTGCTTAGTCTCACTGAGTTGCTGCTGCAACTTCAGTTGTCTATGCTAATGTTCACCAGAGATGGAGATAAAAAGGTCGTGCAGCTGTGCACTTGTAAATATTGCGACATCAAAGTTGATCGAAGAGCATGCACGGAATTTCTCAGATAAGATTGGGGGTAATACAACAAAATGTAATATCCCAAAAGGGAGAATGCAACAATACTTCACACAATATAAGAACTTACAGCAAGATAAACAATAAATCTAAGTACAAATCAGAATATGCAGAAAGAGCTGAGCCATTTTATTATATTGGAGATGAATTAGTTACACAAGTACAAGATATAGGTAGATCTAGCCAAAAAGATGAGCTAAGATCACCTTAAAAACATGTGTGAAGCAGGTACAACGTAACTGTTGAGGCTCTGCAGCAAATACTGCGCGGTCTCTTCAGTAGAATATACACATGGAGTTGCAGGCTGAAAAGAGAATGTAGATCTACTCAAACTGGAGCTCTGATGATGCCAAGATTCAGGATCTGACCAATGTGATGGATTCCCAAGATAACCCAGAAAGGATTTTCGAGATCTGCAACTTTGGAAAATCACCTCCCTAGGATTTGATCCTTGATTTGCTGGGAAATACAGATCTGAAGCTAGATCTGAAGAATAGATGGCTAAAATATGTGCTTATATCAAATCTATACTTGAAAGGCTGATCCCTTCCTCAGATAGATGAGCTAGAAGCTCTACATCTAGCTTCTCAATCCTCCAAAAGATGATTGCAGCTGCTGCAATACAACTACCTCTGAAAACTGCACTGTGAGGGAAAGAGAGGCCTTCTGCCTGCTAAAATATGTTGCAATAAACTCCAGGCTGATGGTGAGACTGATGGCAATGTGGAGGAATGATCCTCCACTGGATTGCTAGCTTAAGTACTAGCAACTTCCTTCCTCCTTTCAGATATGCAATATGGACAACGTTATTCTTGTAGAGGATACTGCTGCTAGGAGGTCAATAACATTTGGCCTGATTCCAAATCTGCAATGTGGCTCTGGGAGTGCTGAAATATAAGCCCAAGTGATGGGAATAATCCCTCACCTTGTTATCCAGCTGAAGTACTGAAGACAACTTCCACCTTCCAAACTGATCTTCAGAAAACTACAGTTTTCTGAATATGAATGTTCTACAGAAAGTAGAAAAAGGAAATGGCACTTAAAGCCTGATGTATAGTGAAGTACAAACCTCTTCCTTAGATATCACTCAAATAAAGAGGAGGGATTCCTACCCGGGAACACCCTGTGCTAAACAACACCTGCAATCTATGCTAAACAACCCAAGAATGCAGTGGAATGTCACTTGACAATTCCATATCTAAAAGATCATACATCCAATAATCCAAGATGCCTTTCACCTTTGCCTTCATCTCCTTTATAATGATTGAGCCATCCCAAGCCTTGGCCCTAATATCAACTGCGCTGTCTCATGTGGACAAGATCCTCCAAGTGGGACAGTGTTGTTTGACCAAATCAACCAAACAGTTTAGGTGCAATGTACACCTCCTCCATCATATTTTCTTCATTTGCACATGATCCTCCACCAATTTATCATTAGTGCTCAATGACCCTTTGTTTGACATCTTCAAGATCTTATTTGACTAAATCAACCCTCCATGATCTCTCTCATTAAATGAGACATGATCTCCAATCTCATTCACATTAGTAGTTTCTCAACTACCTCTTTTTGCAGATCTAGTCTAGATTAATCCACATTCACACACACAAAGTGGATATTTATTCTTATTGAGGATTGTGGGTCCCTCCACCCTTTTATTTACTTAATTCATCAAGAAAATCAAGGACTCTAATATTCCAAATGTAATGTGAAAATTTGGGAATATTACACAAAAGCTGCACCTGAGAGGGGGCAGAACCGACTTTCTATCATGATGGCCAAGGCTGTAAATGTAGTTGGCTGGCTCACTTGATTCTGTATCACCTGATTCACGCTTGCCTGAAGTGTGTATTCCTTTAGCTGAAGAGCTTGTAGTTTAGACTGCAAGGCTTCTACCGTGACCTTCTGTTGTTCTTCCATGGCAGCCCATCGGTCTTCTGATGCAACAGTGACAACATCCTCTATCTTCTCCAAGTCATATTTTGTCAAAGTGACCTCCGTCTCCGTTCCAGGATTAGTAGCCTTGCACTTCTTCCTCTGCCCTTTGCGAGGCTCACCTGTGCGTTTGGTGCCGTGTGGGGACGCTACACCCTCACCACCAAGCCCCTTGATTCCCTCACTATGCTGGGACTCCTACTTTGCCCATGTGGTGGCATCCTTAGGGGTCTCTTTGGTCATATTTTTCTCCATAGTACGCACCTCGGTGTCCTTTGCTGTTCTCAGAGGGATAGTATCCTTTGGGGCTGCGTCCTTTCCGGATGCGCCTACTGTAACCGGGGTGGATGACTTGAAGCCAAGCTTCCATGTTGGTGGCCTAGTTGTGACCAATTGGTAAATATCTACTTTCGTGGCCATATAAGGGAGGATATACTAGGCTGGACCTTTGCGGGCTCGAATATGCACATTGTTCATAGTAACCTGAAACACCTTAATTCCCTTATACTTTTCATAGACTATGGGTGATAAGCGCTAGGGGGAATGAAATGCTGCTGGCAGAGCACCATCAAACAACACCTAGAACATCTTGTTATCCTCAATGTGTTTGGAATCCTTTGAATCCCAAAGGTTTATGAACCACACACCTTCACAAATATCCGAATCGAGCTAAGGGGGAACTAAATCATCAGGCATTTCCCACGCAACCAAGGCAATTAACATCATCAACCATGGGCGGCAGAATGGCTTTTCGTGGTCCTACGCTTCGTGCACATTATCTAGAAATTCACCGCAGAGGTACTGTGACTAGTTGTAGCAGACCCCCTTTTCGTACATGCCAGCGAGTTGAATTACATAAGCAGGGACAACTGATGCCTGACACTTGCACATAATTTTTCATGCAAGCATCAGGGTACCCATGTGAACTCCTGGGTTAGTTATTGTTTCTACCAGAAACCCTTTTTTGTTGTGACCAATGTTGTATTTCTACTGGACTTCTTTCGCAATATAATGCTTATACTTCTTGCCAATGCTGGCCATGGGATTGGGCCATTGCATGGGGAGGCCGATGATTCGGTGAATTAAGGCAAATTCAATCAGGATGTGACCCTGGATCCACAAACACCCATCGTGGACTAGCGCCAACAATTGGTGCACAACTAGGCTGATGATGTTGTATCGGCCAAAGTGGGGGATGCACAACAAATTTAATATCCCCGAACCTACCAATATGTGTGCCCATGACATTGGCTCTACCTTTGACACGTTATCATACATCACCCGTTCAAGATATAATTCTGGAGCCAGTGCTAGGAAGGCATCTAGATTGGCTAGACCGTGATCATCGAACTTAATGGATGGGAGGCCTTTGAACACATCACAAATCAAGGGCACCTCCATTGGGACAGAGGCATATGTAGGTAGGCGTGGACAACACCGATATTCTTCGGGGCGTGCACGGTTGGTTTCCTTGGTTTAACATATGGTGACAACTGGGAAAGCGGGGCCGCCAACAGAGCTTCTTCCTTAGTTGTCATAGGGCACTTTGATGGATCAGGAGAGAGGGCCTTAGGCACCTTTCGAGGGGAATGCACAATCCGAGGGGACGTGCATGGCTTCACCCCAACCCACGTCCTATATTTTTATTTTCCTGTCTCCGTTCCCTTCACCTTCCATTTTCCCTTTCTCTTGGTTGGCGTAGACACGACCTCTTCCATATCAAGGGTTACTTCCAATATGTCTTTGGACCCAATTTCCACAAAATCTATGACAGGCAATGACTTGACGAGGTTAGAAGAGGTCATTCTTGCTTGGAAGATGAATTCATGGTTACTGTTGTCAGAAGGGGTAGCTTGCCAAGACATACAGATGAAAATTGCATAGAATAGACATAGTTTACAATGGAGCACAAGGTGCAAGAATTTTGGAAAGAAAACAAACATGTTCTGACCAACACCCCTCTTTTTATAGCTTCCGATGGGTAAAAACGATCATAATAGCCTTAATTGCAACTTATAATTATGGAAACTGTAAAAAATCCTCCCATATCGCCACTTTAATTGCCAATTACCCATTCCATTCAATGATAAAATCACTTTTTCACCCAGTTGTACCATTCCAATGGTTAGTTTTTCCCGCCGCGTACTACCCCTGTGCCTATGTTACACCTTTTCACACCTCCTGTCCTGCACACTATCCCTGCACGTCCATCGAACCCTCCTGTTATCAAAAAATTAGACCTGATAGGCTACTCATCAAGTAAAAATTGTGTAACTATTTCGTACCAATATTTTGGCTGAGGCTTAGCCTCCTCAACCTGAAAGGGCTCTCTCAATGGTTTATGATTTTTGATAAATAAATAGATGGCTAACTCTATATGAGGTAAAAATAAATAAATGGTATAACTGGTTTCAAATCACATTAGAAAGTATTCATTGGGCTATGGAGTCATGATAACTTCAACAAAACCAAAACAATCTACCTAGCATGGAAGTCAAGGCATTCAGAGTTGAAATCAAGGAATAAAACATGTAGAACAGTGAAACACATAGTCAATTTATCTATGAAGGAAGTTAGAGCACCATTGATGAATTCTGAGTAACGTAAATAAACACCACTGCAATGGGATATTGAAAAGGATGCCATCCAACTAATAACATACAAGAACTCCTCATGAATCTTGAGTTGTTTAAGTAGAAACTCTGTATTAATCTGTAAACAGTCACATACAAAACACAGAATTTTTGCTAATAAAATGTCCAACCCCCTAGAATTTCAAATTATTCCTCTTTATAGATCATTTACAACACAGGATAACCTTATCCTGAACTAGATACCTCGAAATCCTACTATTTGACACATTTCCTAACCATAGACATGGTCTTTATTACAAAATGACAAGTGCAAACCTAATGAGCAGTCCTATTTCAAATAGGACAAAAACTCTTTAACTTTACTCCTAACAACCTTATCTAAATTTAATTACATCAAATGACACTTGTATTTTCATGAAGTCGAATTTTGAAGATGAACTCCAACCTGTTGTGACCATAAAGCTGATGATGATGTTCTCTTCAAACCTAGGAAACTGTCTCCCTGTTTTTTAGGCCTTTGATTTCTTTGAATCCTTGGGACATTCTGACCATTTATGAACCATGATTTAGATGCCATTTTTTGTCAATAGCTAAAACCATATGTCTTCAATCACTTCCCTATGCCATATGTGCAACATTGACTTCGAATTATCCAAAAAGATTGAAAACAAACTTGCGCTACGAAAACAATACATTTTCGTAGCACTTTTAGTAGTGTAGTGTTTTAGCCCGTTTATTTTAATATTTTGGTCTTTTCCCTTCAATGTGGCTTTCATCTGCACTTGACATGTTTCCTCGAGAAATTTCAGGGAAAAACTCTCAAAAATTCCCGTTAAAATTGATAAGGAAAAGGGTGAAAATGCTGCTACATCAGTTTCGTAGGACTTTTCACCCTTTTTGCACTATTGATGCTACGAAGCTACTGTACAAGATTTTTTTATCAAAATTTCTTCAAAATTTACAATAAGAAGGTTCCGAGACTTATGAACATCAATATTTTATCAAAACCATCAGCAATATGAACTAAAAACATAACTTTCAACCTTCATGAAGTACCTTCTCCATATGCAAATTATCCCTGTTTTTTTCTTTTTCCTAAAAATTAGGTCTTGAGACAGAGCCTATATATCCTCATCCATAATGTATTTTTCAAAATTGAAAGAGGTTTTTGTAGGCCATTCTGTCTTGAATAAAAATTTCTTTTTGGTTTTTGAAATACCTCTCCTACTGTCCCAAAACTGTCTTTGAAAAACATGTGCAAAATAGGAAAACTCTGTTTTTTAAAATAGGGCTTCAAAGAAAGCTTTGTATCTGCCAACTGATAACACTCGTGGGAAAAGTGAGAGAGGTTGCTGTATTTGGGGGTGTGATGAAAAAAAACCTCTTTCAAAATTCCAAAATTCTTTTTAATTTGGCCAGAAACTGAACTTGAAGTTGACTGCTAAACAATCATGTACATGAAATTTTGTAACAACAGTTTCGTAGCGCATTTTAATTTATCAATTTCTCCCACCTCCTAATGAATTTGAGGAAAATAAGAGAGGCTTATGTAGCTAATTTGGTTAGGAAGAAAAACCCTTTCAATTTTCTTAAATTCGTTTTCAGTTTCTCAAAAACCTCCTCGGAAGTTGACTACTAAAAACCAGAAAACAAAGTCTTTTTTTTCATATTGCGCTACGAAAAGACAATGCTTTCGTAGTGCATTTCATCTTTTTTGAAATAGTGGCACTACGAAAGTAAGGTTTCTTAGCTAATTGGCAAGTTTTGATGAAAAAATTATGGAAATGAAATGAATGATGAAATGATGAATGACTTGACATAAAAAACCTTTAAAATGGATTTGTTTAACACTAAGGAAGGTTCAAACCTATAAATCTAATAATCCCTTTTGGTCAAATTCAAGAATTGACTTCTAAACCTAATTTGAACCATGACCAAAAACAAAAATAACACAATGATGTTTTTTTTTGAGAATTTTTGGGTGATAACACCTCTGATTTTCCTTCCTGCGTGCAACATCCTTTACACAGCTACTCTGTCCATATAGTCATTTTATTGGCACCAGGTCGTCTATATAGGGTTTCAAATGACTTCCATTAACATACCTAGGAAATTAGTCTCTGCGCAGTGTAGCCAACCTTACCGCACCACCATCGGTAATCTCTTTCACTATGTATGGGCCCAACTAGTGCTTACAAAACTTTCCTGGATGGTGTGCAAATTGGCTATCATAAAGTAATACTAATTCGTCTTCCTTGAATACCTTCTACCAGATATGTCGATCATGCCAAGATTTCTCGCGAGCCTTCTGAACCTGCTGGTGAAACTGAGCAATGAACCGATCTTCTTCCAGGTCCATCAACCACGCTACGTGTTCCTCCATGATGTCTAGTTCTGCCATGTTTGTAAAAGCTGCAATGTGTAGGCTGGGAACAATGTATTCCATAGGAATGATGGCCTCCTTCCCGTAGACCATTATGAAAGGAATTTTTCCCGTGAGTTTCTTACATGTGGTCTTATAGGCCCATAGTACTGAGCGAATGTGCACGTCCCAATCGCTTCATTCAACATTACAGACCTTAGTGAGTGCATGTTCCAAAATTTTATTGAAGGCCTCTACTGCTCCATTTTCCTGCGTGTGATATGGGGTACTCTTTGCATGGTGGATATGGAATTCCTTAGTCAAAGTTGCAATAGTTTCATTAAAAAAATGCGTACCTCTATCGCTCATTAAGATATTCGGGCAACCAAACCTGGTAAGAATATGTTCAAAAATGAAGTGCACAACGGTATCTGCAGTACAATCCTCGACAACCTTTGCTTCTGCCCACCTGGTTACATAATCAGTGGTAGTAATGATGTACCGGGCACTCATCTTTTTTCCTTGGGGATTGATGGGTCCTACAAAGTCTATGGCCCATTTTTCGAATGTCTGCAAAGCCATCTGTGGTTGCAGGGGCATCTCATCTCTACACAAGGGTTTCCCTGTTCATTGCCATGCATCACATGCATGATAGTATGCATGGGTGTTGCTATGCAATGTGGCCCACCACAACCCAGCTGTCAACACTTCCTGCGCAATTTCTTTCCCTAAATAGTGTCCTCCTGCAACTCCTCCATGGGCCTCAGCCAAGATATCTTGTCATTTGTGGTCCAATACATACCTTTGCAACACCTCATCCATGCCCAGCTTGTATATTTTTCCAATGATTATGGTGAAATCTGTTGTGCGGGAGACCAAATCCCTTTTCTGTGGTACTAAGTAGTTGTCGAGTGCCATACCCGTGGTCAAGAAAGGAATGATTTCTGTAAAGTGTTCATCAACCACCTTGATAGTAAACAACTGCGTGTTAGTTAATCCTTCTTCGAGATTAGTTGGCTCTTCCCCACTCTCGATCTGAGACAAGTGGTTGGGTCCGATGTTCAATCTCCCGAGCTTCACATTGATTTCAAAGTCATACTCCTAAAAAAATTGTAAGCACCTACAAATATTCCCCCCCAACACAAGCTTATTGACCAAGTATTCTAGAGATGAATGATATGTGAACATATTGAAGTGTCCACCTAATAGATAGTGCCTGTATTTTTGCAGGGCATAGACCATGGCCAATCCTTTGCGCTCCATAGTATAATAGTTACGCTCTGCGCTAGAGAGTTTTCTGCTAACAAATGCAACTGGATGATCGATGTCCCCTTCTCTGGGCTACGCTAAGACAACTCCGAAGGTTATTCCTAATGCAACCACATGTACATGGAAGAGCTTTGCCTAGTCGAGAAATATAAGAATATGTGAAGTTACCATATTTTCCTTTAGTGGCTCAAAGCTATTTTGAAACTCTTCATCCCAAAAAAGGATACATCCTTCTTTATCAGCTTATCCATTGGCACAGTAATCAGAGTGTACCCTTGAATAAAATTTCTGTAGTAACCGGTGTGCCCTAGGATGGAGCGCAAATGTTTCTCAGTGGTGAGGACTGATAAATTGATGATAACCGTAATCTTGGCTGGGTCAACCATTAATCCTTGCGGACATACCACATGTCCCAAAAAAATCCCAAATGGTCTACAGAATATGCATTTCTTGATGGTTAGTGAAATTTGGTGTTTCCTGCAAGCATCCGACATCATGCGTACATTCGACACATGATTCTTTACTAATAAAAAAATATATAATCATCAAAATAGACCTCCAAAAACTTGTGAATGAATTCCTTGAATACCGCTACAAGTACGCGCAAAAAAATGGCAGGGGCATTCTTCAGCCCAAAAGGCATGACAGTGTATTGGAACCATCCCCACTTAGTTGCAAAGGTTGTCTTGTTGCAATCTTCAGGTGCTATTTGGATCTGATGGTACCCTGAGAACCCATCAGTGAAGGAGTATGCTTCCTGACCTCCCACATTATCTAGAATTTCATCATAGAATGGCATATGGAAAGGATCATGTACATAGGAATCATTTAACTTGCGTAGGTTTACCCAAATCCTTATTTATCCCCTAGTCTTCTTTTCCTAGACCACCATAGGGCTTACCCAATCTAACTATTCCATTAGTTTTGTTATCACAAAATTAGACTTGATAGGCTGCTAATCAAATCAATCTCATGTAACTGTTTCAAACCAATCTTTTGATTGAGGCTTAGCCTCCTAAACCTGAGAGGGCTCTCTTAAGGGTTAATGATTTTTGATATAAATATAGGTGGCTAACTCTATGTGGGGTAATAATCAGATAAATGATAAAAGTAGGTTGAAAATCACATCAGCAAGTACACATTGGGCTTATGGAGTCAAAATAGTTTCGGTAAAACCAAACAATCTACTTAGCATGGAAGTTGAGGCATATCAGAGTTTTAGTCAAGAGATACACATGTGAAACTGTAAAAAACATAGTCAGTTTTTCTATTGTTGGAACGGGGTCTCCTAACAAACTGAGAAACTGGTCCATTTTGATTAATTTTGATTATATTTAGTCTAGCAAAGGGGTTTTGGGGTGGCTCAAAGCCCCAAACGCATTGTAATGGGACAAAGGGTAAACTAGGGGTCCAAAAACCATGGGTTGTGGACCGTAGGAAAGTCGAGGCTAGATTGTTATAAATAGGGATGCATTTTGTATTGTAAAAGATAGGATATGATGAGCTATTGAGCCGATCTATTGTTTAAGCTATCGGTTTGGGTTTTGGGGAACGGACTCCTACTGGCTGTGTGCGTGGAGATCCTAGTCCAGTTGTGTGCGGACCCTGCTGCTGTGTGCATAGGTTGGGAAGGGAATTGGAATTGTAAGGAAGAATTGATGAATGAATGAATGTGAAAGATTGTTAGAGAACTGAACGTGTGAGTAATATTATATGAATCACTGGTAATTACTGTGTTATGCATTTTTTGTCTTTAAACTGTGAAAGATCTATGTACTGTGTTCTTGGATCTCGATTTGTTATGTTCTGTTTATGTATTGCTGCGTTAATGATACAATAGATATGGTGCACGTGGATGCAAATAGATATTTAATTAACTCTGCGTAGAGTAGGATAATCGGGGATTACAAGATCTAGCGCTACTCTGCTTGCTTTACCCATCCTTTCTCAGGTTGTAGAAACCTGGTTCCAGCACCCACCCATACTACTTCAGGTGAGACTACCGAAAGGGCTAGTAATATAGGGGTTTATTGGAAAACCTTGCTTACCGAACCTGGGTTAGGACCCCTCGAGCCAAAAAATGGTTTTGTTGCCGGGACCGGGAGAAGTCTGAGGAAGTGATCTGGTACTGACAAGAAAATATGGGAAGGTCCGACGCGAACGTGAATGAGCACTACCCTAGAGGAGGGTACAACATCAAGCGGTAGGTATTATCAAACCGATCCAGAAAAGGATCACTCTGTTCATAGCCCGCCGGGGAAAGCAACGACACACGTTTCGTCAGTCTTGCAGGAGGGCAAGCCCTCAACTGGAGCCTAGATAGAAGGAGACATGGTAGTACACTTGAAGTTACCTACCTTTAAAGGTGCGGCCAACGAAGATATGGATCATTTTTGGTTCATGGTTGACTCGGTATGGATGTAACAGGGGATGGTAAGCGATACTGTGAAAAAAGCACAGTTTTCCTTGGTCTTTGAAGACAGAGCACTAGATTGGTACATGCGATACCTATCTCAAAATGGAAGCGCATCCCTGAAAAATGTTAAGGATGCCCTAAAACAACAGTTCTGGAAGCCAAATTCATACTCTCAGTTGGTAGCCGAAGTAAAAGATTTCAAGCAAGGTACATCTGAGTCGGTGTGGGAGGTTGATCAGCGATTAAGGAAAGAAATTAGGGAGGGGGGGTTCAAGTATGATGACAGGCAACACATTGAATGGTTCATTGCAATGTTGCTACCTCACTTACGCGTACCAATGGGTTAGCAGACCTTTGAGTCGCAGGAAAAAGCCCTAGAAACCACTATGAAGCTCAAAGCTGCACCCAAGGATGACACATTGGGGGGAGTACAACAGATTCAAGAGTAGCTAGGAGCCATGCATATGGAAATACAGAGCTTGCAGATGGAATGTGGAAAAGGAGTTAGTACAGACCTCTGGTGCATACGATGCAGGGTGTCTAGTCATACTAAGGAACAGTGTCCCCTATTGGCAGGAGGACGTAGTCCGCTGCGACCCAGTGGACCTACGCTCTGGTGCGATGACTGCCGGGTAGTGGGATTACATGATACGGCCCAGTGCCCCTGGTTAAGTATGGGTGATCTAAAGCAACAATGGTGCAGGTTCTATCAATCAATAGGGCATGATGAGATGAATTGTCACACATATGAGTTATTGGTAGATCGAGGAAGCCTCTATAGGGTATAGTCGAATCCCACATCACCAAGGTCCCCTGCAAGGGGAAGGGGAGGTTGGGGAGGAAGCGTAGGATGGGGTCGGGGACAACTGATCTGCTATAATTGCAAGGAAATAGGGAACTTCGCAAGGGCCTATCTGAATCCCACTAGGAAATCTTGCAAATATTTCCGACATCTGGACCATGAAATTGAAGATTGCCCTCTGTTAATAGCCAAGATGTAGGACAAGTAGCCCACCCCTACGTAGAATGTGCAAAGGGTTAAAGCTAAGATACGCAGCGGGCTGGTCACCCTGAGAGAAAAGAAGGAGTTTGCCTCCTGGGAAGGAGTGCCCTTCCAAGAACAAACACCACTAACAGCCCCCACGCAGCTGCCAATGCAACCTTAGATAAAGGAAGGAGTTGAGCCACTTCTAGTGGCATGCTTGAAACTACTACATAACCAACCGGTTGTAGAAAATCTTCAAGTGTTACAGCATAGCTACGCAGACTAGCCCAATACACTTCCTAAGACCCTAGGTGTCCACCGGCTATATGGCTACAAGAAACACACCGGACAAGAAATGCGGCTGACTACGCAGATTGGTGACTACGAGATGGACCAAGTTATTCTAGATTTAGGGTAGTATGCGAACGTACTACCAAAGCAGACATGGCAACGAATGGGCGAACCTAAGTTGGAAAGGTCCACTATCCAGCTGCGCATGGTGAATCAATAGAATATCATACTGCTAGGATGGTTGCCAAAAGTCATGGTAGACATCGTGGGAGTAAAAGTACTAGCTGAATTCGAGGTTATTGAAATCATGGACGATTTGGATCCGTACCCTGCACTACTCGGGCTAGACTGGGCTATAGAAATGGGGGTGTCATCAATCTCAAAAAGCGTAGCATGATGTTCGAAACCAACGGTACACGTGTAATAGTACCACTAGATCCAGTAGAAGGTGCGCGGTATATGGAACCAGCCTACGAACGGGAGGAACTAGACCATATTTACAGATTGACTGCATGAGATGAAGATAGGAGTAAAACTACAACAGACAGGATAATTTGGAGGGATAGTGACTGTTGTTCTGATGCTGATGAGGAAATGGAAAGTTGGTAGAACTGGTTACATGAGGTATCGGCACTACACTGCCCCCAGGTCACAAGAACCCTCTACTGCATTTCCTCAAAGGTAAGAGATCTACCCCACTTTGATGAGGCTAGTAGTGTCTAGGAATTCCTAAAGACATTAGGAGCTAGGGTGCCAAGAGAACGCCGGCTTTGGGCCCTTAATCTAGCTATGCGCAGGACACCTGTGCTATGGTGGGACACCCACAAGGAAGCATTCTTGGATTGGGAAATGTGCCAGTAAAGGATGCTTCTGTGGTTCGCCCCTCCAGCCGACATACGCACCCAGGCGTTCCTCGGACTTGGGGATCCCTACACACATCTAGGTGTTTGGATGACCAAGTGGTCCGACCAAACTACAGAAGAATGACTCCATCTATTTTTTCATGCCTTGGGCCCTATCCTGGCTGCTTGGTACTTAGATGCGAAATTGCACCAGCGCACCCACCACTGGGAGACACTAAAGAAGGACTTTTTAGAAACATTTGGATTGATCGAAGGAACAGAGGCACTCAACGAAGCTCTGCAGGACATTGATGCTTTTTTCTTTAAGGATAATCCCCACCGTGCTGCCCCAACAGTCCTGACATGGGACGTGTAGATGCATGATATAGCCAATTATCGAAGCTTGGTGATTTATGAGGACGAGGAAAATCCTCGAAACATTTCCGTCCCAAAATCAGAAGGGGAACACGCTGTTATGGGGCCTGTTAGTGTCAACCTTTGCAGCCTTCCTCCAGTGATCAAATATGCTCTTACAAAGTGATTTTAAGGTGTCAAGGTCAAATTTTGTCATTTAAGTGAGTCTTCAAGTAAAATTTAGTCACTAGGTTTTAGGTCTAGGGTTTGCTTTCACTCTTTTCAAAGTTGTCCAAATTTTGGTCCATGTCACCATTCAGCTAAGTGTACCATCATTCAAGGGGTTTTCATCACCATTTCAAGTTCCAATGGGTCATTTTACACCTTGTTCATGCTTCAGTTGTGCCTAGGTAAGGTTCATTTCCCTCTCCTAGGGTTTTGGAGGTAATTTCTCTTGAATGGTCAAATCATCAGCAAAAATTGTATCCTGATGTTCATACACATTCCCCTATCCTTAATTTACCTTATTAAACACTTCCCATCACTGATATCCCCCAAATTCCTCATTTTCGCACAAACCCTAGTTTCTTGCTATAACTTGGCAATTTTCTAGGCTAGGCCTGTGTTTTTCCCTTTTGGACCCCTTCCCCTCACTCAATATCTGAAATTAAACTTTCCCCTGCTTTCTAACATCCCTCTCTACTTCCCAAAAAATTTTCAAGAATTTAGAAGCCCCTTATCCCCTTCATTTCGCTTCATTTCGACAAATCCCTTGTTCCACATATCGGGATAGGTTTTACTCCAATGATTTTTCTGAGCAATAAAATATGCATTTGGGAAACCTGAGAGAGGTTTTTGTCCAAAATAGGCCAAGAAAAAAAAACCTCCTTCACTTTTTACACAGGTGTCATGGTTTTAGAGAAATGTGAAAAATACCGTTGCCTTACGAGAATTGGTGCACCTCTAAAGTGACCTTGGGAAAATCAAGATTTCTCCTAGCTTGGTTGGCAAAATGACTTGCTTGATGAGTCAAATGATAACTAGACACAAATATATTTCTAATGAGCTATCATGAGCTCAATTTTGAGTTTAGGAAGACCTTCAAAAGTTGACTGCAACAGCACTCTGCCTTGAGGCAGACTCATTTTTCTCATTTTGACCAGTCTTGGGAGATTTGATTTTTGAAAGGGTAAATGAACTCAAAATTGAAAAATTCCAGTTGGGTTGGAAATTAAAATCAATAATATTTCCAACAAGCTATCCTACGCCAAATTTGGACACCAGTAAGGCCTCCAAAAGCCTCCTGCAAAAAGGCGCTACGCATTGAGATGGCGCTACGCATTGGGCTAGGGTTTGCAGTGTAAATTTATAACTGGCGCTACGCATTGAGATGGCACGGTGCATTAGGCTAAAAAGTCTGAAATCAATTTAATTCTTCCTCCAAAAGCTCCAAAATTTAAAATTATTCATTCCACAACGAAGTTAACATCTCCATATTTCCAATGTATGAGTTTCCATCAGTGCTTATGGTGTTTCAATAGGTGAAGAAAATTCAAACCCTATTCTCTTGTTTGAGGATTGTCTCCTTTAGGGTTTTGAAACTTTTTTTGTGCCAAATATTCTCATCACCTTTTTTTTCCCCTCCTCATTGTTTATTTCCACACAACAGTCAATTTCATTGTTCACCTCATATCCCTAGTCAATCATTCCTATTCCATTCCCTCCCCATCCCACTTGTAAATTTTTCCCAAATCCCAAGTTATCCAAAAAACTAAGTGAATGTTCTCACATTTTAAATTTCACTTGACTGAACCACTTTTTCCCACTGCCCATATTTCCCACAGTCCCTCATTTGACTTTGACACATTTGGAAATCAAGACAAAGACACCAAATTCTGATTTTCATCATACAAAACAACATAGACCTTGCATAGACCTTGGACTTCATGGACACGGATATCGATACATCTTATGATCGAGATAGTGATTCCACCACTGAACTACATGCACCTAGAAGGCCAAAAAAGAGAAGAATATGCTCAGACACATGAAGAAACACTATTGGGCGCGCACACATGTTTGCAAAGCGAGGATCAAGATCTTGAAAGCGAGGCTAAGGAGGGCACTGAGGAGGTGTAAAAGGCATGATAGGCTCCAAATCTTGGGCAAAGCTTCTTTAGCTGAGCATAGTACTTGATGAGGGACCTTCAGTCCAAATTTCAAGGAATTTGGAGAAAATTTTGTCATTTTTGAATTTTTTGGTCACAAAACAGGTTTTCCTGCCCGACGCGTAGTGCCACTTGGCGCGCGTTACGATTGGGAGATCCTCTGGAAGAAAACTTGGTATTTCTGGATTTTTTATGAAAATTTATGAATGCTCAGGAATGGCCTAAGAATTTCATCAAGTTCTAGGTTGCCTAAAGGGTCAAAAACACCTTGAAAATGGCCTTTCTGCCACTTTTTGCACCCACAGGAAGAAGTGTTGGGAGATTGAATTTTTGGAGGGGAAAATGACATCCACATCCACAAATTCCACTTGGTTTGGAAATTATACAGGTATGGCTTTCCAAAAAGCTATCATGAGCTTAATTTGGACTTTGGGAAGGGCCTCAAAATCAGCTCCAAAGTTGTGCTACGCATAGATATTTTGGGCGTAGCGCATAGAGAATTTTGGTCTATTTTTCACTTAGCAGCTCAGAAATTCGCCTAGTTTGGGCCAGTTTCACTTTTTTATGCAAATCTTGATCTACCTTGATGTAATTTTATGACCATGATGTAATTTTGGCACATTTTTAATTGTTCTAGAAGATTCATTCACCAAAAGATGAAATGTAAGTGAATGAATCAGTTTCCTAGCATATAGAGGCAAGTTGTTTCATTGCCTATTTTCCAGTTCCTAGTTTAGATATGGTTGAAACAGATCCTAGAATGATGAGCTAGACCCCTAGAGGCATGGGGAGGAGTTAGAATTTTCTATATGATGTATTTTCTCAGACATTTTCAGGGTTGGACATTTGGGGATTGCATAGCACTTCATTGTACATTCATTCTGCAATTTTTGCAAAGGAATAGACCAGGGTTTGCAGCCCTCTTTGGGATCCTTGTGGCTCTGTGTTTTGATGGTGTTATTCTCTATGTATTTTTAAGTTCATTGATTTTTATGTGTACCATTTCCCTTCTCTATTCTTCTTAGATTAAACAAATCAGTGTTAAAGGTGGAATTCAGTGGCTTGCTTTGCTCTGCCTTTAGTTTTGTTTAATTTTATATGTTTTCATCTGTTTGAGGAGGACTCTTGAGACCCTATTGCCCTCTTCAGCTCCTCACCAGTCTGATCCATTCATCCACTCAATCAAAAGCATCAAATCTCTTGCCTTCCTTGCCCCAATCATAACTCTGCAAAAACTAGGCCTTATCCCCGCAACCAAAACTGCCTCTCCCTTTGATCCAACAAAAACCCCCCAAATCAACCTCAAACTCCTTCATTTATATACCTAGCCTAAAATTAGCTTTTGTTTCAGTCATCTCAAGCCCTATTGATTAATTTTTGTTGAGATTGACCTGGAGAGAGCCCTCTCCTGTTCTGGTAGGGCTAGCTACCAGACTGAGCGTGGTTTGATGTTACACTGAACTCTGCCTTCTTTCAGCCTGAGGTAGATTTAGGCAATAACATAGTGGCAACCATACTGGGGAGAAAATGGTTTTCTTGTGGTGTTATTTGTTTTATAAGCTATGGACGAAGCCTGAAGTTATGCCAAGAAGCCTTCGAAACGCTCTTGCTTTGCATTAGCGAAAGTAGATAAACGCTGCTTCAGTCAATCTCCGGTCTAGTTTGTAAACGTGACACTTGACTTGTAAATTGCCCCAGTATATGTATCAAGTTAGATCTGATGGTTGATGGTGGGAAACGATCAGACACAGCAAGGCTGAAATCATTCACCTGGCAACTCTAAATCAGTTTCGAGATCAGATTCAAGGACTCAACTGGAGGATGAACCTGACTAGCAGAAACATGAAAGGACAATATGGAAAGATTAGGTATTCAAGTTGGAATTTCATCCAAGACATTTTGTTATTTGTCATAAATTATTTCTTCTCTTTTCCCAAGAATGTCAAGAAGGTTTTGCAAATTATATTGTATTTGAGAAAATATCCTCAGTCTGCATTTGATTCCTTCCCTTTGAAGATTGTGAATACCCAAGATTTGCATGCTTTTGAGCTTCATCAAGACCTTTCTTCTGAATCTTGTGATGACCACCTTCAAACTGATGAACCTCAAAAGACCACGACTGATTCTATACCTTTTGTACATACCCCTATACCTTGTAAAATTCCAGATCGATACAAGCCTCTGATTTTACCTCCTATATCCCATGCTTTCCCTAAAAATCATGATCTATATCTACCAAGATTTGATGGTGAATGTGACAATATCACTGCTGAGAGACATGTTCTGAATTTTGAGTCTTTTCTTGACCTTTTTGAAGTTGATGAAGAGGATGTCAGTATTACGATTTTTGCTCTTTCTTTGCAAGGCAAAGTCAAGAGTTGGTTCAAAGCCCTGCCTGATGCGAGCATCTCAGATTTCCTGTAGTTCGTCAAAGTTTTCCTCGATAGGTGGGTGGTCAGACAAAACCTTTTCTTGATTATAGAAGAGTATAACCAGCTGAAAAGACTGCCAGGGGAGACAGTACAACAGTTTTCTGCCAGATTTAACCAAGTATATTTTTCGATGCCAGCTGATATAAGACCTTCTCCTAGATCTACTCTCTTGCACTACCCGAGTGCCTTTGATCCGGAAATGGAGTTTCAGTTGAGAGAAAGGAATCTTGCAACACTTCAAGAGATGCAGAACAGTGCAGTAGATGTAGAGGCTCATTTGCTGATCCGAAGGGCAAGGTTGAAGGAAGAAGAGATGAAAAACGTAGATTCAGAGAAATTGACATCTCTAGAGGTAAAGCTTGACATTTTGGTAAGTGCAGTGGAAGAGATGATGCAAAAGATCACCGCAAGCAATGAGTATAGCGTTCAAACCCATGGCTCGATGATTGAAGAAAAACAAGTTGCTGATCCAAAACATTTTGTTTCTTATCCCAGTTGTCATAGTGATTGCTTTATAGATCATCTTGAAGAAGAGAGAGCTGTTGATATGACATGTATGCTTGATGATGTGTTTTATACTAATGATTTTCCTTAGTTTGATCAGTATGATGATGATTATGTTCTCCAAACAGAAACTAATCTTGTAGACAAATCAGTAGCTAGTTTGTGGAAGGAGGAAGTTCACTTTCAGCAGCTTGAGTATAATGATCAACCGATACATATCAGCTATGACAATGACGAGGAAAGTGCAGCAAATTTTGAAGTAAGTGAAGGATCTTTGCCTTTTTGTTTTGACTCATTTCAGTTCATCAGAGACAACTTTCATACAATCAGAAATCAACTGTCGACAAGTCTTGATTTGGACCATCTTGAGGGCAATCAAAACCTTATTCAAGACTTCTCATATCCAGATTTGCAGCACCCAAATGCCATTGATTTTCAAGTTGCAGATGAAGACTGGGAAGCTAGTACATATGATCAAATGATACAAGATGATCCTGTACCATTTTGTTTTGAATCATTTCAGTTTTTGAAGGGTAAATGGCATAGTAAATCTTCAAATGAGCAGCTTGTAGAAAATCATGTAATCTCATCAGAAACAATAGAAAATGGGTTGCAGCAGTCTTTTCATGTTTTTCACGATCCAATAGCTGATGTGTTGGGTGATGTCTGCAGTCAAAGTTTTTCTCCATTGACTATATGTAAGATTGAAACGTGTACTGATACAAATTTGATCCGGTAGCTAGTCTCTTTGTCATTTTTAGCAGGAGTCTCATCACAAAGCTCAAAACAAAGTTTGCATTCATGGTATGAGGAGAAGAAAGGTAATCCATTGGATGAGCTAAGTCCCAGTGTGCATGAATTTCAAGATCCTTATGCAGTGTTTTTGGAGGCGGATAGAGAATCCATAGTATTCAACGGATCTGTTCACAAGTTTTCAAGGGAGTTTCCTTTCGGTAGTTCTCTCTTGTTGTTCACAAGTGAGCACTTGCGGAGAATCCAAACAGCAGCTACAATACTTACTTGGTTGCATTGGTTGTTTCATTTCACTTGATCAGGTGATGAATGAAACGGTTAGAGTAGGTTGTATTGAATAAGCTTCATATTGAGCATCATTTCCAGTTTTTCAGTTGTGTTTAAGTATCGAGTCAGTTTTTAGTTGAGTGAGAATCAATTTGTGTCATCAAGTCATTAGTTTTCAGTCATGCATTTCAGCTTGAGTTTTTGACTCCATTTCCCAGTGGATGAAGGCATTGTCTGCTTTCCAAAGATCTGTAGTTCTTGGCACCTCCAAGGAGCTACCATCCCTATTGGAGCCAATGTTAGTGTCAGCCTTTGCAGCCTTCCTCCAGTGATCAAACATGCTCTTAAAAAGTGATTTTAAGGTGTCAAGGTCAAATTTTGTCATTTCAGTGAGTCTTCAAGTAAAATTTAGTCATTAGGTATTAGGTCTAGGGTTTACTTTCACTCTTTTCAAAGTTGTCCAAATGTTGGTACATGTCACCATTCAGCTGAGTGTACCATCATTCAGGGGGTTTTCATCACCATTTCAAGTTACAATGGGTCATTTTACACCTTGTTCATGCTTTAGTTGTGCCTAGGTAAGGTTCATTTCCCTCTCTTAGGGTTTTGGAGGTAATTTCTCTTGAATGGTAAAATCATCAACAAAACTTGTATCCTGATGTTCATACACCTTCCCCTATCCTTAATTTACCTTATTAAACACTTCCCATCACTGAGATCCCCCAAATTCCTCATTTTCACACAAACCCTAGTTTCTTGCTATAACTTGGCAATTTTCTAGGCTAGGCCTGTGTTTTTCCCTTTTGGACCCCTTCCCCTCACTCAATCTCTGAAATTACACTTTCCCCTAATTCCTAACATCCCTCTCTACTTCCCAAAATTTTCTCAAGAATTTAGAAGCCCCTTATCCCCTTCATTTCGCTTCATTTCGACAAATCCCTTGTTCCACATATCGAGATAGGTTTTACTCCAATGATTTTTCTGAGCAATAAAATATGAATTTGGGAAAAATGAGAGAGGTTTTTATCAAAAATATGCCAAGGAAAACAAACCTCCTTCAATTTTTACATAGGTGTCATTGTTTTAGAGAAATGTCAAAAATACCGTTGCCTTAGGAGAATTGATGCACCTCTGAAATGACTTTGGGAAAATCAATATTTCTCCTAGCTTGGTTGGCCAAATGACTTGCTTGATGCATCAAATGATAACAAGACACAAAGATATTTCTAATGAGCTATCATTATCTCAATTGGGAGTTGAGGAAGACTTCAAAAGTTGACTGCAACAACACTTTTCCTTGAGGCAGCCTCATTTTGCTCATTTTGACCAGTCTTGGGAGATTTGATCTTTGACAGGGTAACTGAACTCCAAATTGAAAAATTCCAGTTGGGTTGGAAAGTAGACTCAATAATATTTCCAACGAGATATCCTAAGCCCAATTTGGACACTGGGAAGGCCTCCAAAATCCTCTTGCAAAAAGGCACTATGCATTCAGATGGCGCTACGCATTGGGTTAGGGTTTGCAGTGTGAATTTATAACTGGTGCTACGCATTGAGATGGCGCGGCACATTGAGCTAAAATGTCTGAAATCAATTTAATTCTTCCTCCAAAAGATCCAAAATTGCAAATTCTTCATTCCACAACTAAGTTAACATCTCCACATTGCCAATGTATGAGTTTCCATCAGTGCTTATGGTGTTTCAATAGGTGAAGAAAATTCAAACCCTATTCTCTTGTTTGAGGATTGTCTCCTTTAGGGTTTTGAAACTTGTTTTGTGCAAAATATTCTCATCACCTTGTTTTTTCCCCTCCTCATTGTTTATTTCCACACAACAGTCAATTTCATTGTTCACCTCATATCCCTAGTCAATCATTCCTATTCCATTCCCTCCCCATCCCACTTGTAAATTTTTCTCAAATCCCAAGTTATCCCAAAAAATAAGTGACTGTCCTCACATTTTAAATTTCACTTGACTGAACCACTTTTTCCCACTACCCATATTTCCCATAGTCCCTCATTTTACTTTTACACATTTGGCAATCAAGACAAAGACACCAAATTCTCATTTTCATCATACAAAACAACATAGACCTTGCATAGACCTTGGACTTCATGGACACGGATACCGATACATCTTATGATCAAGATAGTGATTCCACCACTGAACTACATGCACCTAGAAGGCCAAAAAATAGAATAATATACTCAGACACATGAAGAATCACTATTGGGCGCGCACACATGTTTGCAAAGCGAGGATCAAGATCTTGAAAGCGAGGCTAAGGAGGGCACTGAGGAGGCGTAAAAGGCATGATAGACTAAAAATATTGGGCAAAGCTTATTTGGCTAAGAATAGTACTTGATGAGGGACCTTCAGTCCAAATTTCAAGGAATTTGGAGAAAATTTTGTCATTTTTGAATTTTTTGGTCACAAAACAGGTTTTCCTGCCCGACGCGTAGCGCCACTTGGCACGCGCTTACGATTGGGAGATCCTCTAGAGGAAAAATTGGTATTTCTGGATTTTTTATCAAAATTTATGCATGCTCAAGAATGGCCTAAGAATTTCATCAAGTTCTGGGTTGCCTAAAGGGCCAAAAACACCTTGAAAATGGCCTTTCTGCCACTTTTTTCACCCACAGGAAGTAGTGTTGGAAGATTGACGTTTTGGAGGGGAAAATGACATCCACATCCAGAAATTCCACTTGTGTTGGAAATTAGACAGATAGGGCTTTCTAACGAGCTATCATGAGCTCAATTTGGACTTCGGGAAGGGCCTCAAAATCAGCTCCAAAGTTGTGTTACGCATAGAGATTTTGGGCGCAGCGCATGGAGAATTTTGGTCTATTTTTCACTCAACAGTTCAGAAATTCGCCTAGTTTGGGCCAGTTTCACCTTTTTATGTAACTCTTGATCTTCCTTGATGTAATTTCATGACCATGATGTAATTTTGGCACATTTTTACTTGTTCTAGAAGATTCATTCACCAAAAGGTGAAATGTAAGTGAATGAATCCGTTTCCTAACATATAGAGGCAAGTTGTTTCATTGCCTATTTTCTAGTTCCTAGTTTAGATATGGTTGAAACAACTCCTAGAATGATGAGCTTGAACCCTGGAGGCATGGGGAGGAGTTATAATTGTCTATATGATGTATTTTCTTAGACATTTTCAGGGTTGGACATTTGGGGATTGCATAGCACTTCATTGTACCTTCATTCTGCAATTTTTGCAAAGGAATAGACAGGGTTTGCAGCCCTCTTTGGGATCCTTGTGGCTCTATTTTTTGATGGTGTTCTATATTTATTTGTAAGTTCATTGATGTTTATGTGTACCATTTCCCTTCTCTGTTCTTCTTACATTAAACAAATCAGTGTTAAAGGTGGAATTCAATAGCTTGCTTTGCTCTGCCTTTAGTTTTGTTTAATTTTATATGTTTTCATCTGTTTGAGGAGGAATATTGAGACCATCTTTCCCTATTTAGCTCCTCACCAGTCTGATCCATCCATCCACTCAATCAAAAGCATCAAAACTCTAGAAAAACTAGGCCTTATCCCCGCACCCAAAACTACCTCTCCCTTTGATCCAACAAAAACCCCCCAAATCAACCTCAAACTCCTTCATTTATATACCTAGCCTAAAATTAGCTTTTGTTTTAGTCATCTCAAGCCCTATTGATTACTTTTCACTGAGATTGACCCGAAGAGAGCCCTCTCCTATTCTGGTAGGGCTAACTACCAGACTGAGCGTGGTTTGATGTTACCCTGAAATCTGCCTTCTTTCAGCCTGAGGTAGATTTAGGCAATAACAGGGCCATCGCTACAGAATCTTGATGTAACCCAGCCGCTTAAGCTGCGTAATGTTAACATTGGGACAGAGGAACAACCTAAGATGGCTAAGATTGGGGACTATTGGGATGAGGGGACTGTGGGAAAAATCGCAGAATTACTCGTGGAGTATTAGGACTTATTTCTGACGATGTTCTCCGAGCTCAAGGGCATCACCGAGGACCTCGGTATTATGCATATCACTCTGAAACCTGAGGCGGACCCCGCCAAGCAGTGACCGTATCGACTAAATCCAAAATACAACCAAAAGGTCAAGGAAGAGCTAGATAAAATTCTTGTAGCCGGTATCATTGAACTAGTTGAGTAGTCTGACTGGGTAAGTCCCATGGTCGTCCAAGAAAAGAAGACCAAGGGAGAAATATGCATATGCTTGGATCTACGCAAGTTAAATGACACCTGTATACATGACCCCTTTCCTACACCCTTCTCCAACGAAATCCTTAATAGCGTGGGCGGACATGAGGCCTATTCCTTCACCGATGGGTTCTCAAGGTACCATCAGATTCGGATTGCACCTAAAGATCGCAGTAAGACTACTTTCACGACTGAATGGGGGTCTTTCCAGTATATGGTCATGCCCTTTGGTCTCAAAAATGCACTTGCTATATTCTCGAGGGTCATAGTTGTGGTATTCAAGGAATTTATTCATAAGTTCCTGGAGGTTTATTTCGCTGATTGGACGGTGTTTGGCTTAGTCAAGGAACATGTCTCTAACCTACAACTAATGTTGCATGCGTGTCGAAAGCACCGGATCTCCCTGAATATCAAGAAGTGAATTTTTTGTGTGCCACTTGGAATCCTGCTTGGACACATCATTTGTCGGCAAGGATTGATGGTCGACCCTACAAAGGTAGCCGTAATAATAAAACTAGCAGTCCCCACAACAGAGAAACAACTACGTTCTATTCTCGGACACACTGGTTATTACCGGAAATTCATTCAAGGGTACGCCCTGATTACAGCACCTATGGAAAAACTATTAAAAAAGGATGTTTCTTTCTTTTGGGATGACGAATGTCAAAAGAGATTTGACCTAATCAAAGAAAATATGATCTCTGCCCCCATACTAATATTTCCTGATAGGTCAAAGCAATTTCATATACACGTGGATGCATCGAGTATCACCTTAGGAGCTATTCTCACTCAACCTGGAGAAGGAGATATCGACCACCTGATTGCCTTTGCGAGTCGAAAACTCTCGGGCGTAGAACGAAACTACTCCACAACTGAACGCGAAGGATTGGCTATGGTATATGTGCTACAGAAATATCGGCACTATCTACTAGGTGGACACTTTAAAATGTTCACTGATCAGTCGGCTTTAAAATACCTAGTCAACAAGCCTGTGTTGGGGGGAATATTTTCCGTTGGCTGTTACTATTCCAAGAGTATGATTTTGAGATCATCGTCAAACTCGGAAGGTTGAATGCTGGCACTTAAAGTGGTTGACACACACTTTTCTGATATCATTGAGTTCCTAACTACAGGCATGGCCCCAGTAGGATATTCATTACAGCAGAAGAAGGAATTGGTTACTCGGGTCGTGGACTTTACTATCATTTCCGGTCAGTTATACAAGCTAGGTGCTGACGAAATACTACGCAGATATGTCCTCGAACATGAACGGCCTGTTGTGTTAGCAGAAGCGCATGAAGGTGTTGCAAGAGGCCACTGTGCAGGACGTGCAACCGCACAAAATATTTTGAGGGCTGGGTTATGGTGGCCTACGTTGCATCAAGATTCCTACACCTACTGTCGATCTTGCGATATCTACCAGCACACGGGACAACCTTCACACCGGGATGAGATGTCGTTACAGCCTCAAGTGGCTTTATAGGCTTTCGATAAATGGGCCATTGATTTTATAGGACCCAGCAATCTGCCTGGAAAGAAAACAGGCGCACGCTACATTATCACCGCCACTAACTATGTCACTCGATGGGCTGAGGCACAAGTGGTGAAGGATTATGCTGCGGATACAGATGGGCCTGCCTCTTTGATGCTGGTCAAAATTGTGCAACATGATACGTCCCAGAGCAAGGAAGTGCTTTCACCACTCCTTCGCACCCTGGCTACCTTGCGCGTGCAGATTGAAGACACACCGTTGCAGTGACTCGGGATGAGTCACAAGATTGTGTTGGGGGACTATTGGAATGGGGTCTCCTAAAAAGCTATGACAATGGTCCATTTTGATTACTTTTGATTATATTTAGTCTAGCACAGGGGTTTTGGGGTGGGTCAAAGCCCCGAACACATTGTAATGGGACAAAGGGTAAACTAGGGGTCCAAAAACCATGGGTTGCAGACCGTAGGAAACTCGAGGATATATTATTATAAATAGGGATGCATTTTGTATTGTAAAGGATAGGAAATGATGAGCTATTGATGCGATCTGTTGTTTAAGCTACCGGTTTGGGTTTTGGGGAACAGACTCCTGCTGGCTGTGTGTGCAGAGATCCTAGTCCAGCTGTGTGAAAACCCTGCTACTGTGTGTGCAAGTTGGGAAGGGAATTGGAAATGTAAGGAAGAATTTATGATTGAATGAATGTGAAATATTTTTAGAGAATTGAAAGTGTGAGTACTATTATATGAATTACTGGAAATTACTATGTTATGCATTTTCTGTCTTTAAGCTGTGAAAGATCTGTGTACTGTGTTCTTGGATCTCGATTTGTTATGTTCTGTTTATGTATTGGTGTGTTAATGATACAATAGATCTGGTGCATGTGGATGCAAATAGATAGTTAATTAACTCTATGTAGAGTAGGGTAATCAGAGATTACAAGATCTAACACTACTCTAGTTGCTTTACCCATCCTTTCTCAGGGTGCAAAAACCTGGTTCCAGCAGCCACCCATACAACTTCGAGTGAGACTTTGACCTACAAAAGCAAGTCACTGCCAAAAGTGCCAGTAGTATAGGGGTTTTTTGGCAAACCTTTATTATCAAACCAAGGTTAGGACCCCTCGAGTCAACAAATGTTTTCGTTTCTAGGACCGGGAGAAGTCTAAGGAAGTGATCTGGTACTGACAAGAAAATACAGGAAGATCTGATGCGAACGTGAATGAGCGCTACCCTGGAGGAGGGTACAACACGAAGCGATAGGTATTATCAAAACGATCCAGAAAAGAATCACTTTGTTCATAGCCCACCAGGGAAAGCAACAACACAAGGGTTGTCAGGCTTGCGGGAGGGAAAGCCCTCAACTGGAGCCTGGATAGCAGGAGACATGGCAGTACACTTGAAGTTACCTACCTTTAAAGGTGCGTTCGACGAAGATATGGATCGTTTTTGGTTAGTGGCCGACTCAGTATGGACGACATAGGGGTGGTAAGCGGTACTGCTAAAAAAGCACAGTTGTCCTTGGCCTTTGAAGACAGAGCACTGGATTGGTACATGCGATACCTATCTCAAAATGGAAGCGCATCCCTGCAAAATGTTAAGGATGTCGTAAAACAACAGTTCTAGAAGCTAAATTCATACTCTTAGTTGGTAGCGGAAGTAAAATATTTCAAGCAAGGTACATTTGAGTTGGTGTGGGAGGCCGATCAACGATTAAAGAAAGCAATTAGGGAGGGTAGGTTCAAGTATAACGATAGGAAACACACTGAATGGTTCATTGCCATGTTGCTACCTCACTTACGTGTACCAATGGGTCAACAGACCTTCAAGTGGCAGGAAAAAGCCCTGGAAACCGCTATGAAGCTTGAAGCTGCACCCAAGGATGACACGTTGGGGGGAGTACAGCAGATTCAAGAGCAGCTAGGAGCCATGCATATGGAAATATAGAGCTTGCAGACGGAACGGGGAAAAGGAGTCAGTATAGACCTCTGGTGTATACTATGCTGGGTGTCTGGTCATACTAAGGACTAGTGTCCCTTATTGGTAGGAGCACCTAGTCTGTTGCGACCCAGTGGACCTGCGCTCTAGTGCGATGACTACCGAGTAGTGAGATTAAATGATACGGCCCAGTGCCCCCAGTTAAGTATGGGTGATCTGAAGTAATAATGGTGCAAGTTCTACTAATCAGTAGGGCACGATGAGCTGAATTGTTGAACATATGAGCTATTGGTAGATCGAGGAAGCCTCTATAGGGCACAGTTGGATCCCACATCACCAAGGTCCTCTGCAACATTTGGGGGCTCCCCAGCAAGGGGAATGGGAGGTCGGGGAGGAAGCATAGGATGGGGTCGGGGACACCTGATCTGCTATAATTGCGAGGAAATAGGGCACTTCACAAGGGACTGTCTGAATCCCACTAGGAAATCCTGCAAATATTGCCAATAGCTGGACCATGAAATTGAATATTGTCCTCTGTTAATAGCCAAGATGCAGGACAAGCAGTCCACCCCTACGGAGAATGTGAAAACGGTTAAAGCTGAGATACGCAGTGGGCTGGTCGCCCTAGGAGCAAAGAAGGAGTTGGCCTCCCGGGAAGGAGTGCCCTTCCAAGAACAAACACAACTAACATCCCCCACACAGCTACCAACACAACCTCAGATAAAGGAAGGAGTTGAGCCCCTTCTAGTGGCATGATTGAAATTGCTACATAACCAACTGGTTGTAGAAACTCTTCAAGTGTTACTGCATACTGCGCAGACTGGCCCAATACACTCCCCAAGACTCGAGGTGTCCACTGGCTATATGGCTACAAGAAACGCACCAGACGAGAAATGCGGCTGATCGCGCCGATTGGTGACTACGAGATGGACCAAGTTATTATTGATTTAGGGTCAGATGCGAAATTACTACCAAAGTAGACATGGCAACGAATGGGCGAACCTAATTTGGAATGGTCCACTATCTAGTTGTGCATGGCGAATCAACAGAATATTATACCGCTAGGACGGTTGCAGAAAGTCATGGTAGACATCGCGGGAGTAAAAGTCCTAGCTGACTTTGAGGTTATTGAAATCATGGAAGATTCAGATTCGTACCCTGCACTACTCGGGCTAGACTGGGCTATAGACATGGGGGGTGTCATCAATCTCAAAAAGTGCAGCATGAAGTTTGAAAGCAATGGTACACGCATAATAGTAACACTAGATCCAGCAGAAGGTGCATGGTATATGGAACCAGCCTACGAATGGGAGGAACTAGACCATATTTACAGATTGATTGCACGGGATGAAGACAGGAGTAAAACCACAACAGAAGAGATAATTTGGAGGGATAGTGAATGTTGTTCTGACACTGATGAGGAACTGGAAAGTTGGCAGAACTAGTTACACAAGGTATCGGCACTGCGTTGCCCCTGGGTCACAAGAACCCTCTACTGCATTTCCTCAGAGGTAAGAGATCTACCCCACTTTGATGAGGCTAGTAGTGTCCAGGAATTCCTAAGGACATTAGAAGCTAGGGTGCCAAGAGAATTCTGGCTCTGGGCCCTTAATCTGGCTATGCGTGGGACACCTGCGCGGTGGTGTGACACCCACAAGGAAGCGTTCTCGGATTGGGAAACGTGCTGGGAAAGGATGCTTCTGTGGTTCGCCCCTCCAGCCAACATACGCACCCAAGAATTCCTCAGACTCGGGGATCCCTGCATACATCTGTGTGTTTGGATGACCAAGTGGTCTGACCAAACTACAGAAGAATGGGTCCATCTATTTGTTCATGCCTTGGGCCCTATCCCGGCCACTTGGTACTTAGATGCGGAATTTCACCAACGCACCTGCCACTGGGATACACTAAAGGAGGACTTTATCAGAACATTTGGATTGATAAAAGGAACGAAGGTGCTCGACGAAGCTCTGCAGGACATTGATGCATTTGTCTTTAAGAATACTCCCCACCGTGCCACCCCAATGGTCTTGACATGGGACACGCAGATGCACGGCATAGCCAATTGTCAAAGCTTGGCGATTGATGAGGATGAGGAAAACCCTCAAAACATTTTCGTCCCAAAATCAGAAGGAGAACGCGTTGTTATGGGGCCATCAATACAGAATCTTGATGTAACCCAGCCACTTAAGCTGCGTAATGCTAACATTGGGACGGAGGAACACCCTAAGCTGGTTAAGATTGGGGACTATTGGGATGAGGGGACTGTGGGAAAAATCGCAGAATTACTCGCGGAGTATCAGGACTTATTTCCGGCGAAGTTCTCAGAGCTCAAGGGCATCACTGGGTACCTCAGTATTATGCATATCACTCTGAAACCTGAGGCACGCCCCGTCAAGCAGCGGCCGTACCGACTGAATCCCAAATATAAGTAAAAGGTCAAGGAAGAGCTGGATAAAATTCTTGTTGCCGATATCATTGAACCAGTTGAGCAGTCTGACTGGGTAAGTCCCATGGTCGTCCAAGAAAATAAGACCAAGGGAGAAACATGCATCTGCGTGGATTTGTGCAAGTTAAATGATGCCTGCGTCCATGACCCCTTTCCTACACCCTTCTCTGATGAAATCCTTGATAGCGTGGGTGGACGGGAGGCCTATTCCTTCACGATGGGTTCTCAGGGTACCATCAGATTCAGATTGCACCTGAAGATCATAGTAAGACTACTTTCGTGACTGAATGGGGGTCTTTCCAGTAAACGATCATGCCCTTTGGTCTCAAAAATGCACCTGCTATCTTCTTCAGGGTCATAGTTGCGGTATTCAAGGAATTTATTCATAAGTTCTTGGAGGTTTATTTCGATGATTGGACAGTTTTTGGCTTAGTCAAGGAACATGTCTCTAACTTGCGACTAATGTTGGATGCGTGCTGAAAGCACTAGATCTCCCTGAATATCAAGAAGTGAATTTTTTGTGTGCCATTTGGAATCCTTCTTGGACACATTGTCTGTCGGCAAGGATTGATGGTTGACCCTACGAAGGTAGCCATAATGATAAACCTGGCAGTCCCCATAATAGAGAAACAACTGCGTTCTATTCTTGGACACACTGGTTATTACCGGAAATTCATTCAAGGGTACGCCCTGATTACTACACCTATTTAAAAATTATTAAAAAAAGATGTTTCCTTATTTTGGGATGAAAAATGTCAGAAGAGATTTGACCTACTCAAAGAAAAGATGATCTCTGCCCCCATACTAATATTTCTTGATTGGTAAAAATAATTTCATATACACTTGGATGCGTTGGGTATCGCCTTAGGAGCTGTTCTCACTCAACCTAGAGAAGCAGATATCGACCACCCGGTTGCCTTTGTGAGTCGAAAACTCTCAGGCATAGAACAAAACTACTGCACCACTAAACATGAAGGATTGGCTATGGTATATGCGCTACAGAAATATCGGCACTATCTAATAGGTGGACACTTTAAAATTTTCACTGATCATTCGGCTTTAAAATACCTAGTCAACAATCCTATGTTGGGGGGGAATATTTGCCGTTCGTTGTTCCTATTCTAGGAGTATGATTTTTGGATCATCATCAAACCCAGAAGGTTGAATGCTAGCCCGGACCATATGTCTTGCATTGAAATAAGAGAAGAGCCTACTAATTTGGACGAAGGCTTGCCGGATGCGCAGCTGTTTACCATTAAAGTGGTTGACACACACTTTGCTGATATCATTGAGTTCCTCATTACAGGCATGGCCCCAGTAGGATATTCAATACAGCAGAAGAAGGAATTGCTTACTCGGGCCGTGGACTTTGCTATCATTTCCGGTCAGTTATACAAGCTAGGTGCTGACGAAATACTACGCAGATATGTCCTCGAACATGAACGGCCTGTTTTGTTAGCAGATGCGCATGAAGGTGTCGCAAGAGGCCACTACGCAGGATGTGCAACCGCACAAAATATTTTGAGGGCTGGGTTATGGTGGCCTACGTTGCATCAAGATTCATACACCTACTGTCAATCTTGCGATACCTACCAGCACACAGGACAACCCTCACACCGGGATGAGATGTTGTTACAGCCTCAAGTGGCTTTACAGGCTTTCGACAAATGGGCCATTGCTTTTATAGGACCCAACAATCTGCCTGGAAAGAAAACAGGCGCGCGCTACATTATCACTGCCACTGACTATGTCACTCGATGGGCTGAGGCACAAGTGGTGAAGCATTTTGCTATGGATACAGATGAGCCTGCCTCTCTGACACTGGTCAACATTGTGCAACATGCTGTGGCCCAGAGTAAGGAAGTGCTTCCACCACTCCTTCACACCCTTTGAGTGCGTAGATTGAAGACGCATAGCTACAGTGACTCGGGACGAGTCACAAGATTGTATTGGGGGACTGTTGGAACTGGGTATCCTAACAAGTTGCGAAACTAGTCCATTTTGATTACTTTTGATTATATTTAATCTAGCAGAGGGTTTTTCGGGTGGTTCAAAGCCCTAAACGCATTGTAATGGGACAAATGGTAAAATAGGGGTCTGAAAACCATGGGTTGCAAACCGTAGGAAAGTCGAGGCCAGATTGTTATAAATAGGGATGTATTTTGTATTGTAAAGGATACGATATGATGAGCTATTGATGTGATCTGTTGTTTAAGCTATCGGTTTGGGTTTTGGGGAATGGACTCCTATTAGTTGTGTGCATGGAGATCCTAGTCTAGCTATGTGCGGACCCTACTGCTATGTGCGTAGGTTGGGAAGGGAATTGGAATTGTAAGGAAGAATCGATGAATCAATGAATGCGAAAAAATTGTTAGAGAACTGAACGTGTGAGTACTGTTATATGAATTACTGGTAATTACTGTGTTATGCGTTTTCTGTCTTTAAACTGTGAAAGATCTGTGTACTATGTTCTTGTATGTCGATATGTTATGTTTTGTTTATGGGTTTCCGCGTTAATGATACAATAGATCTGGTGCATGTGGATGCAAATAGATAGTTAATTAACTCTGCGTAGAGTAGGATAATCGGGGATTACAAGATCTAGCAGTGCTCTTCTTGCTTTACCCATCCTTTCTTAGGGTGCGGAAACTTGGTTCCAACACCGACCCATACTACTTTGGGTGATACTTTGACCTACAAAAGAAGGTCACTACCGTAAGTGCCAGTAGTATAGGGGTTTGTTGGCAAACCTTGCTTACCGAACTTCGGTCAGGACCCCTTGAGCCAACATCTATGTAGGAATTCAGAGCATCAAAGATGAATTCTGAGTAACATAAGCAAACACCACTACAGTAGGATATTAAAAATATGCAATTGGAATAAGAACACACTAGAAATCCTTATGAATCTCAAGTTGGCTAAGTAGAAATCTTTGTATTAAGCTGAAACCAGTCACTTACAATAAACACAGTCTTTAGCTAAAATGGTCCAACCCTTAGCGTATTCAACTTCTTGATCTTTTATATACCATTTACAACATGAGATAAAATTATCTAATGCTAGATACTTCGAAATCCTGACTCTTAACACCTTGCCTAACCATATGACATGATATTTATTACAAAAATACAGATGTTAATCTAATAAACAGTCCTATTACAAATAGGATTCAAACTCCTTATCTCTACTCATAACAACCTTATCTAAACTAAATTACATCATTTTCCAAGTGCATTCACATATGGTCAAATCCAGATGATAAGCTTTAAAACTTTATGACCATAATGCTGATCTCCATTAAACTAGGAAATTGTCCCCTATTTTCTCGGCATAGGGTCCTTTGTATTCTTGAGACACTCTGACCATCATGAAATCATCACTGTGAGGTTATTTTCTGTTAAAAACTGATGTAACACCTTTCCAAATTCCTCCCTAAGTCCCAGCTGTCCAAAATCATCATCAAATTGTTCAAAAGAGATGAAATAAACCTGCACTACGAAAACAACACAGTTTCTTAGCGCTTTTCGTAGCGCAGCTCTTTTACCTTTTTTCCTTCAAAATTTTGATTTCTTTCCTCCAGAATTATCTTCATTATCATTTAATACATCATGCCTAGAAATTTCAAGACATAATTCATACCTTTTCCCTTCAAAAATGTATGAGAAAGAGCGAAAAAAGCTGCTACAGCAATTTCGTAGCGCTTTTCACTCTTTTTACACTGTTTGCGCTTGGAAATTGCTGAGTGAGCAGTTTTGTCCAAATTTTTTCAAAGTGAAGACTATAAATGTGCCAAAACTCAAAATAACATTGATTTCATCAAATGGAAAATCCATATGAACTGAAAAAACATAGTTTTCATGAAGTTATTTCTTAATTTTCCCTTTATTTGGCTTTTGACTCTTTAATGGTTGTTATTCTACACCTTTGTTCTTTAACTCATCCTGAGTCAATTCAGCTGCTGCTCCAAGTCCTTTACTTGATCACTAAGTCTTCTGTTACTGGCTCTCAAGTGAGTATTTATTACTCTGAGAAATTTAGCTTCCTTGATGGCTGGAACTGTCCATGTGAAAAACTGTTCTGCACTGCTTGGGGTTTAAAAAATAGAACCAGTTTGACCCTCCCACAGTGCCTTCATTATTTTTAATTTTTCTTTTTAAATACTGTGCTTCCTAGCCCTCTTTCTCATCATATAAATTTCTTGGCTTGCTAACCTCAATTTGTCCTCAAGATGTTGACACTCTATCATTTCTTCTTTTCCCTTCATTGTTCTGTTGGCTGCATGATCCACTGTTGGTGATGAGAGATCAACCACTTCTTCAGGGAATTTAGCTATATCAGTAGGTTCTTGGACTTCCTTGCTGCCTTCCTTGAGTTTCTTAGCATGCATAGTTAAAGGTTTACTTGCTTGAAAGTTAAAGGTTGCATTTTCACCCTCAAACTCAAGCTTCTTTGCATACTTAACATTTTTCTGTTTATGTTCATCTACTCCAATGAAGTCAGATTGCACAATGGGTGTCTCCTCTATATCAATTTCATGAAGGATGTCATATGAATTTCCTTTAATTATTGGGCTATCCTCTGAAACTGGAACAACTGTCTTTCCTTTTGACGCCACTGCTTAGCTTCTTGTCACTCATTTGATTTCCTGCTTACTGACATCCTTTTTATGTTTTGCCTCTTTGACACTCTTTGACCTTTGTTTTGCAGGTGATGGAGTTGGTGTAATAACCACTTGTGTCTGCTATGTCATTTTCTCAACTTGTTTCCTTGGTTTCAGTTCTGCAAAGTCCTTTGGTTTTCCAACCACAGGCTGACTAGACTCTGTTACTGGTGGTGAAGGAGTTCCTTTATTTTTAGGGTCTGTAGCTAGGGTTAGGTTTTCCAGCTCAAAACCATTCATAAAAAAAAAGGATGACCAATCCCTGCCTATCTTCTGAAGCTCATTCAAAATCAATAACTTCATCAAACCATGATGAAAAAAGGATGTTTCACAACCATCAGATTTGGCTTGTACTTTATCAGCCATTTTGGCAAGACTCCTATGTAGATAAAAGGTAAAATCGAGTGAAATCTTACCAGTGAAATGCAGAAGCAGCTTGGAATGATATCTATAAACCTTATGGTTTCTTCCCTCACATGTAAATTATCTCTAAATGTTGAACAACAACTTTGCATAGGTGTCTTTAATGCAACTTCTAGGGATTGCATTATTGAGGTCCATATATGCATATTTAGGTTTCATGAATACCTTGCATGGCTCCATGTCAAATTTAAAACTTTGAACCAAGTTTCTTGTTCCCTTGGTATTTCTGTCATAGCAACAATAATCTCTAGTGGAACTGGCTCACTTAGCATCCCAACCTTGGTAGTTGTTCCATTGAAGTGCAAGGCTAATTCTTTAGACACCTGTGTGTGGCAACCCTACTGCTTTTCACAAAACCAGAGGTAGCCTACTCTGCTGAATTCCTCCATCACTATTTGGTCTTCAATTATGGCCTTCATATTTTCAAGCTCATATCTTAAGTAGTGTCCCCCTCTATGGACTTTCTTTTCCTCTGCCATGCTTCTCAGAAAACCTGTCAGCCTCGCTTGAAAATATGAAACAACAACCTCGCTTGATTATATAAAAAAACCTCGCTTGAATAGTTTATATCAGCCTTGCTTGATTAGGATGGAGACAACCTTTGTATGGAACAACCATAGGTTTTGGCTTGACACTTCAGAGCTTAGACATTCGAATGGAGGCAAGAGAAATGAGTATGACCAATTAAGCAAGATTTTGAATTTGAAATGTCATCTCATAACTAAATTATGCCTCATTCATGCCCTATCATGACAATGATGGCTACAGCATGGGTAAGTACATCGAATCTCATCATTTACTGACCTATCATACCACTAACCTACCATTTCCCAATGAATTCTGACAATTTCCAGCTCAAATGACAAGACAGTTAAGAAACCACGCTTTCGTAGCAAACGCAGTGTATTTTTCCTAGTTTGCGCTACGAAACTATTAGCACTTTCGTAGTGCAAATCAACTTTTTTGAACTAGCAGCACTATGAAAACGAGGATTCTTGGCTAATTGCAAATTTTTGACCCGAAACCTTATGGAATGACTCCCAAATGTAAAATATGGATATTTGACAATGAATGAACCTTTAAAAGATTTTATTTGAACTTAATGATGACCTTTGAACTTGTAAAAATCTAACCTACCCTTGACCAAATCCTAAAATGACTTCTAAACCCATTTTGAAATCATGACCAAAATAATGGCTCCACTTGGGATAGTGTGCTCCTGTGGTACACTAAGAACCAGTAGTTCTAGTGCTATTATCCATTTTCTTGACCAAAATAGAAAAAACTTTGAAATTTCCAAGCTTTCTCCTCAAGATCTAATGGCCTTCACCTCAGGCTCAAGCTTGCTGATTTAGCTTCTCATTATTAGGAGAAAAACTCATAAAATGGAATATATACAATGGCATGAATGATCAATCATATTTTTAGGAAGAGTAATGCTTTAAAAACCTGCCATTGACAGGTCCTCCAGCATATGATTTTCCATCCATCTCCTACAGTATGTAAGTATTGTTTCCATGGAAAGAAGCTATCTTGAAAGGACCTTTCCATAAGTTCTCAAACTTACCATGTTTGCCTTTCTCTTCAATTCTAGCCTCCCATTTCAGCACTTCATCTTGAATTTAAAAACTTTCTTCCTTGATCTTCTTATCAAATGTCCTCTTGATTTTGTTTTGAGATTGTTGATTTCTATTATAAGCTTCATTCCTCTTCTCCTGCAGGGCTATTAGCTGATTGATTCTCTTATGGACTGCATTTGGTTCCTCTTCTAGCCCTTGAATCAGCTTCATGATAGGTACCCCTAGAGATGTAGGAAAAATGGCTTCAGCTCCATATACAAGCTCATATGGTGAAGTTCCAATTGACCTCTTTGTGCATATCCTATCAGCCCATAAGGCATACTTCAGCTTCAAATGCCAAGCCTTCTTGTTATCCTACAACACCTTTTTAATGATCCTCACAATTCTCTTGTTAGAAGATTCAACAAGACCATTCCCTTGTGGATAGTATGCAGTAGAATGCCCAAGAGTAATATGATATTGATGACAAAAATTGATCAACTTCTTAGACTTAAATGCCTGTGCATTATCAGTTATGATCTTTATGGGAAACCAAACCTAGACAAGACATTATTTTCTAAGAAAGAAATAATCACAGAATCATTTGCTTGCCTAGTTGGGATTGCTTCAATCCATTTAGTGAAGTAATCAATCACTGTAAGAATCCAGCGATGCTAACCTGATGATGATGGATGATCTCTCTAGTAAAATATAGCCCCCATTGCTGAAATTGCACTTCCACATAGATATGCATTAAAGGTAAATGTACAAGCTTCTTCTTACCCTAGAAAATCTACAATTCATGGCAGGCAGCAACCCTTTTGTAGACATCCTTAAACATTGTAGGCCGATAATACCCTGATCTTAGAATATTTCTCACCGTTGCCTTCCAATAATGGTGACCTCCACTATGTCCTTTGTGGAACTCCTCAATTACTTTATCATCCTCCTCTTCCAACAAAAAATTTAGCAAAATTCCTCCAGTATACTTCCAAAATAGATTTTTGTAAAAAATAAAATATCTTAAGGATTTTAGCTTAACAATCGTTGCTTTAGAATTTGTTAGATCAACAGGTGCTTTGTGATGTTGTAGGACAAAAACAAACTTCTTGTACCAATATGAAGTGATCTATTTTTCTTCAATAGGAACTAGTTCTTCTTCCTCATCTAAAATTTCTGATATTTCTGCAATTAAGTTTATATCAAGACAATCAAAGTTTGACTGCACCATGGGCTTTGCTAAGCCTTTCCCTTTGAAAAATTTTGTTGGCTTAATCTCTCTATCATACTCTATCAATTTAGCAATCCATTTCCTTCTCTTACCATCAGGATCGGCTTGAGTGAGGATGTCTTTTACAACAGTATTAGGAACAAAAGCCACAATATGAGAATGCAGAATATAAATTTTAAAATCTTTTATAGCCTTCACCAAGGCATAGGCCTGCTTCTCTAAGATATTATACTTTAGCTCATAGTTGGCTAATGTCCTACTAAATAAAGAAATAGGCTGCTCAATACCTTGTTGTCCCTTTTGTAGCAGAACTCCAGCGATAGTATTCTCTCATGAGAAAGTAAAAACCATAAATTCTTTTGAGAAATATTGACTGATTAATACTGGTGCTTGTGTGAGTGCCCTTTTGATTTCCTCAAATGAGTGTCCTGCTTCTTTTTTCCACTTAATATCAACTCCCTTCTTCAGCATCTTCGTTATGTCCTTCACAATCTCTACAAAATTAGGAATAAATCGCCTTACAAAATTTACCTTCCCAAGGAAAGATTGAATCTCCTTCCTGCTTCTTGGAAAATCCACCTTCTGAATTTCATTGACACTAGTTGGATCAATATTAATCCCACCTTTAGAAATGATGTGTCCAATTAATTTACCTGAAGTTAAATCAAAAATACTTTTGGTGGGATTTAGAGAGATGCCAAACCTTCTACACTTCAGCAGAATTTTCTAGGTGTTTCAAGTAATCTTCTTCCCTCCTTGAGAAGACTGTTATGTCATCAAGATAAACAACCACCATCTTGTCATTCTCTTCAAAAAAATCAATATTCATTTCCCTCTGAAAGGTATCTCCTGCATTCATGAGACCAAATGGCATCTTGGAGTACATGAAAGTGCCCCATGGTGTAGTAAAGGCTATTTTTTCCTGATCATCAGGATGTACACGGATCTGATTATAACCTAAAAAGCCATCAAGCATAAACATTCTATGAGAACCAACAATAGTTTGAAAAATTTGGCCCATCTTTGGGAGGGGATAATTGTCCTTCAGATAGGCTTTATTCAAATTTCTAAAGTCAATACATATTCTGATTTCTCCACTCTTTTGCCTAACTGGAACCAAGTTTGCAAGCCAATTTGAAAATCTGATTGTAACAATGATTTTGACATCAAAGAGTTTTTTGACCTCCTTCTCAATCAATGGAATGAGAAGTGGATTGATCCTCCTCAACTTTTGCTTGAAAGGCTTTTCATTTTCTTTTATGGGAATAGTATGCTAAATAATGGTGGGGTCATATTCTTTCAAATCAGCATAGTTCCAAGAAAAAACATCTATGAATCTCTTCATCATTTCAACATACTTAAACTTCATATCAGCTGAAAGAAACTTTGAAAGTTTAATCATTTTGGGCATAGCTATTGTACAAAGGTTATAGCTCTCAACTTCTTCATCATCTGCTTGTATCTTAGGGGATTTAAAAAAATCATTCTGATCAAAACGTTTTTCTAGAGGTATGAGTCCATTTGGTATGGAATTTTTCTTTAGTTGCAAAACTTCAGAATTCCCTTTAGATTCAGCAAGCATATTTTGCTGATCTACTTGTATATTTTCAAACTCTTCTTTCAGCTCAATAAAGTTCTTCACTTGTTGATCATCCTCAAAAAATTTCCAATGAGTAATATTATCAGGGATAGCTGGTCTATGGCGAATCTCAACCTCATATTTTTCTATGGAATGCATAGGAATAATGAAAAGACTTGCAGAGACAGTAAGAGAATCAGCAATAGAATTTTGCTCTCTAGTTTTGACCATGAATGAGTAAGCATGAAAGTTTCCAACATGTCCAAAACCAAGTTCCTATATGCTCTCATCCTTATATATTTTGTTTGATAAACACCTTAAACCTGTTTAATTACTAAATTTGTGTTAGGAATCTGTAATTAGCAATATTGGCAAAGTCCAATCACAAAAACAACATTATTTCAACCACTTTGGGATTCTAGGATCTAGCCCTTCTGAATCTGGAGAGGGATCTCTCCAATAAGTGCAAAGATGGATTTGTCTTTGAAGTTTTAGGGTAATGATATTAGGCTAGCTATGAAGGCCGATGGTTTTGTTTTGTTTTTGGATGGTTGAGCATGATTACTTGTTGAGGTGGAAAGTCCTAAATGCAAAGAGTTTCAAAGGTGTGAACTTGCAAGAAAATAGAACAAGCTTTGGCCAAAAAGATAGATATAACACTGGTTTTTAGTCCATTGGGCTATGGAGTCATAATAGGGTTTAATTGAAACAACAAGGGGCAAGAGTGGTCCATGGGACAAGTCATCTATGTCTGAGGATCTCTTTAAAGTTTGATATATGGAATGAAATGATACAAAAAGAAGGGGAATTTAAACAAATGAAGAACAAAGAGCAGCCCAAGATCAGGTAATTACTTCTAAACTAACCTTCTTTGACATACACTTAAGAAAGACATAAAAGCAATCTAAGATCAAGCAAGTACTTCTAAACTAGCCTGCTTTTGATGCGCTTTCAATAGAAAACATTTAAAAATAGGGGAAACACAAATGATAACAAAGAATGGCCTAAGATCTGGTAAGTACATTCAAACTAACCAGCTTTCAACACATTCCAAGGGAAACTTTCAGTCAGTATTTTGGGATAAAACTAGGACCAAGGCTCACCATATCTTCCTTAGTTCATCACTATTTAACATGAAATGAAAATAACATTTAAGAACAACATTCAGCTAAGACGATAAGATGAGGGAACGCCAGCATTCCTATGCTTAAACTGAATTAAATCATTCCTAAATAACACAGATTGGAAGAAAAAATTCAGATAAAGATTTTCAGTCAGAGAAGGGTACTGATACACAATAGGTTCTAACTCTATGCATGTTGTTCTTTATAGGAGAAGATGAACACAATGAAAAAAAAAACCAAATAACAAGTTACAATGAGAAAAACATCACCGTCAACATAGACCAGGATCCCATAAATCAGCTTGTATTGATGCTCCAAACCAGTTACAACATTAAGTCCAATGTTTCAGTTCAGCAATCATCTTCACTTCTCAGTCTAACTATTCTATCACAAATAGAGCTTCAAGGGCCAGTGAACACTATTTACAATCAGAAATTTCAGCTCAAGTATATTTCAAAGTTCCGCAACCAACCATTTTCTCATCTTCTACAGAAGTATTTATAGAAGAATGAGGAGGTGGGATCTCAATAAAAGATCTCCCAAGATAATTAATATAGTCTTAATGGCTTCTCGGCCTTTGAGGGGCTCGATGGAGAAGTTTACAGGTGTGTTACTGTATTAATTGATTTACATTTATGAATTAAGCTTGGTGGGAGATTTTGTTGACTTTTGAGGCTCTGTGTCATGTTGGAGTAACTCTGCAGATATTTTTTGCATTATGTTTTCTTGCAGAAGTAACTCTCTAGATGCATTGAGGCAAATATCTGATTTTGCTCAATAACTTCGGCCTTTGTTTGAATGCTAGGAGGAATCAATTTGCCTCAGATGTGGCGGTGGAGGCCTTTCTGTCTGATAAAACACTTATGATTTTCCTTTAATTGTGTTTTAATTTGGGGGATTAGGCTTTTGATAATCAATCTTAGCTGTGATTCTCGCAAATCTGTCTTCAATCTTTTGTTCTACTGCGTTCTGTCTTCAACATTGATACTCTTTTAATGGTGATCTAATAACACAGTGTCTTGTCGATGTGCAGGGCTGCACAGGGCCGATATGGCATCAATGCCCATGAAGCGTTGATGAAACGTGGAGTAGAGCCCGTGGATGGCTTCTCTTTAATGAATCGAAGGCATGATAATCGTCTTCCCAGCCCTCGGCTTTTCTTCATTTATAATGGAAAAACCAATGAAACACCTGCAAAACATGAAAATATTAAGAAATCCTGCGTTGTGGGTAAACTGCTTCAGAGGGCGTGAGGAGATAGCATGGCCGTTGGATGGCAACATCCAATGGTGGAGATTTGTTTTGCGAAAGTTAAAGGAGAGAGGAGGGAGGAATTGAGTTAGATCCGTCAATCTGTAGAGATTAACGGTTGGGAGCGATTCGGGATGTATAATAGAGAAATAGCATAAGTACAAAGAAAACAGGTTAAAAAAAACCTTAGGCAGAGGGAAAATTGATTAAAAATCGAAATAAGTTTCAGGAGGAACACGAGCCGTCAGATGAGATCGAATGGACGGTCCAGATGCAATCGGAGGCATTCAATCGGCGGGGAAAGAATTTGCACAGTGCTGAAAACTTGCGATGTGATTGAGCGCGGGTCGTTGATCTAAGGATCAAATCAACGGTGGAGAATGAATCGGAGGGATGGCCGATCGGGAGGAATAAAAAACCGCACCCGAAGAAACTTGCGATGCGATTGAGCACTGACCATCGATCTACAGATCAGATTAACGGTGGGAGATGCGTCGGGAGATCGCAATCGGTGGGGTAAATGTTAATGATCGGAGCAATTGTGGGCCGTTGGATCTGGGAAAGCGGAGAGGGGATCAACGGTGGACAAACAATCGGGGATCGGCAATCGGGGGTGGCATTATGTTAAACACGATCAATGAAAATGTTGCGATGCGAGTTTGCACCGGCGGAAACCCTTATGCTATATGAAACAAACCCAAAGTTTTAATATAAAGAAAAGGTTTTGATATCGGCAGGATATATATATGAAGTGGATAGGCGCCTGACTACGGGGCCTTGGATCTATGGGAAACGATAGGCCTGGGTCTTATGTATGAAAAGGGCCTATCGCATTGGAACTTCGGAGTAAAGCTTTTCAATCAACCCATTGAACTTTTCCGATGCGATAAACGCCTTGGGACTTTAACTCTCAGTCCCGGGTACAGGCTATATGGAATAAAAAGTGGTGGGGGCAGAGTTATAATAAAGGGACTTCATCGCATCGGAAATTTTGATGCGCGTCTTTCAATCAATCCATTGTGAATTTCTCTGATGCGATTTGCGCGATCGGGTCTTTTTATCTACCCATTTTATTATATATATATATATATATATATATATAACATTATGGGCGCGATTAGACCAAAATTTTGGAAAAAGAGGTTTTTTGACTTTACAAAGGAAAAATGGATTGGGAGTGGATTTTTTTTTCAATTTTTTAAGCGCCGAAGGTGGACCCACGGGTTATATGGAAAAATAATATGATCGGGGTTTATAAAACATGGGGCTTAATCGCATCAAAGTTTTTGTATGGAAAAAATACTTGTGCACTTGGATATTTGTGATGCGATGAGTGCTCGATAGGTCAGCACCTGGTTTGTGTGGCGTGGGCATATGGGGGAAGTGGTTTAGGATTTTGGCCCAAGGGGGCTTTAAACCCATAGTCATAAAACTTGTTTTTTACAGATATTTTGATGGTTTTCAAAGGAATTGGGGGTTTTAGAATAGTTTAAAAATGATTTTTAAACTATGGAAAAATGGTTTTGATGAATGGAAGAAAGGGAATCATGAAAAATAGAGGAATTTTATGGAGAAAAAGGGGAGCAAATGAAGGTTAGATTTGAGTGGAGGAAAGGGGAAAATGATGATTTTGTAGCAGTCTTTTCTCATGAAATCAGCAGAATTTCTGAGTATGAAATGGGAACAGTAGTGAAGATTTGGACAGAGGCATGAGGCCTTCAAGAGTCTTCAAGAGCCAACACTTTTTAGCAATAAAATTTGTTCCTTGAAGGCTCAAAAAAGTTTTAGCCACCTTTTGCTGTAACAAATTTTATAGGTGGCTAACAGTGGCTCCACTTGGGGATGGTGCCTTCTTGAAGGCATCAAGAATTTCAGACTTGCATTCTCTAGGAGGCTGACCTGTGCCGCATCCATTATGTTCTCTGGGAGGCTGACTTGTGCCTCATCCATTGGGATGCCCTTCCTTTGCTGGGATGATATTCTCTAAAAACATATTAGCAGCGATAAAAACAATGGATCTTTTATCAACAAGTTTTATACCTACCTAATCCTACTGATCTAACATTTTTTCTTATTTAGAGTGCACTTGGATTGGAAAACTCTTTACAACATTTTATTCTTTTGAAAACAGGAAATCTAATCTATTTATACTCCTTATTTCTCCATGGACTCAGATTAAACAGTTGAGTCCATATAATTCTCTACCTAATCTACCATCTGTTGGGATTAAACCGTCCAACAGGTTTTATTCTCTAAATTCTACAATAGAGATTTAAAAAACAATCAAGTCAGGATTGAATATTCTGACTTGTTGCTGATCTAAGGCATTAAAAACAAGCTGCACATAGATCTTATTTTGCAGAAAATTTAATCAAAATGATGAAGGCTTTAAGATTCGAAAATTCAAAGCACTTCCTTCATCTTTTTACAGCTCTGTTTTGACTTTTGTTTGAGCTGTTCCTTTTTCGTTCTCTGGTTCATATTTTGAGCTAATTAGAACCAGATTTTAGATCTTTTTTGAATCAGAGAATAAAACAGATTTGAGTCATCTTTCTTGGAAACTTAGGTTCAAATTTTGAGCTTGTTTGAACCTTTAATTTCTATCCTAAACTATCTATTGATAAGCCAAGATTAAACAGTTTGGAAAATCGACTTCACTATCCTATCAGCAGAAAATTTAAAGCTAATTAGTCAAGATTAAGCTGTTTGACTAACTAGAAGTGTGTTTTGCAGGAGTGGCATTTTAAGCTTGCACACTTTCAGAATTTATTTCTCTTTTTTGGCATGGGGCTGTACCTTTCTTGTTTTCACAATCTGCCCTCTTTTCTCTTTTTAATTGTTTTTGTATTTTGATTTTTCTAACTTTGAATGAAATGGTGGATGAAATATTGATAATGGAAAAAAGATAAAAGGCTTCAAAACATATAGCATGGATCAAGAGAAGTAATGCTTGAGCATCCTGCCATTGACAGGACCCCCAAACAATTCTGCTCCAGTCAACTCTTGTAAAAAATAGGCATTGTTACCAGCAGCTGAATGAATAGAGTAAGGGCCAAGCCATAAGTTGTCAAATTTTCCGTGCTTGCCCTTGTCTTCCCTCCTTGAGTCCTACTTTAAACCTTTGTCCCCAATTTTGAAATTGCTGGCCTTTGTTCTTTTGTCAAAAAGCTTTTTGATACTGTCTTGCTTCTGCAATGCTTTGTTATAAACTTCCTCTCTGGTTTGCTGAAGATGAATGGTCTGATTTATTCTTCTGATCATGTAATTTTCTTCAGTCAACAACTCTTGAATCAACTTCATAACTGGTACACCAAGGCTGTTTGGAAAAATTGCATCAGTACCATACACAAGTTGGAAAGGTGACATACCAATAGATTTCTTCAAAGTCAATCTATCAGCCCAAAGTGCATGAACTAGCTTTGTGTGCCAAGACTTTTTGTTGTCCTCCAACAGTTTCTTGATTATGTTCACTAAACCTTTGTTTGAGGATTCTGCAAGTCCATTACCTTGAGGGTAATAGGCCATGGAATGCCCCAATGTTATTTGATACCTGTGATAGAATTCAACCATCTTCTTTTATCCAAATGCGGCTGCATTATCAGTGATGACCTTGGTAGGACAGCCAAATCTGGAGAGAATGTTAGTCTCCATGAATTTTATAATAAAAGAATCATTGGCCTACCTACAAGGTATGGCTTCTATCCACTTAGTGAAATAGTCAATGGCAGTGAGAATCCACCTATGTTGAGCAGAAGATGGTGGATGGATTTCACCTATGAATTCAAGTCCCCACTGTTGAAAAGGGGCTTCAACAGTGATTGGATGCAGAGGCAGAGGTAACAACTTTCTTTTGCCTTCAAAAAGTTGGCACTTATGGCAGGAAATGATCATTTTGTGTACATCATGAAAAAGAGTAGGCCAATAGTAACCAACCCTCAAGATTTTGTTGGTTGTTGTCTTCCAGTACAAATGACCTCCACACTCTCCTTCATGGAGGTTGTGTTTAACCTTCTCTGCATCAAACTCAGGAAAACATTTAAGCAATACACCACTTGCATTTTTCCAATATAGGCATCTATCTATAATGCAATAGTTTACAACTTTTAACTTTAGAAACCTTGCCTTTGTTTTTGTCAAACCAGGAGGTGTATTTAGATTAAGCAAAACATAAACAATATCAGCGTACCAAGAGGAATTCATGAAATAGTCTTCAACAATAGGAGTTGAGATTTCCTCTTGGTTATCTAAAGCATCAATCATATTAATATCAAGAACTTAAAAATTTGACTTGGCCATTAATCTAGCTAGACCTTGGCCTTTGATGAGTTTAGTGGGTTTTATCTCTAAATCATATTCAAGAATAACAACAATCCACTTACCTCTCTTACCATCTGGGTCCTGCGTTAGAATATCTTTAACAACTGAATTTGGGACAAAGGCAATGATATGTGAGTGAAAGCTGTATACTCTGAAGTCTTTCAAAGCTTTAACCAAAGCAAAAGCCTATTTCTCCATAATGTTATACTTCGAAGGAGCATCCCTCAATGCCTTGCTAAAGAATGCAATAGGCTGCTCTTGTCCTTGTGGATTTCTCTGTAAAAGGACAGCAGCTATGGTATGTTCTGATGCAAACAAAAAAAATATAAAAATCTTTTGAAAAATCAAGACTTATAAGAACCCGTGTTTTGGTTAACGCTTGTTTTACCAGCTCAAAGGATTTTTTCGCCTCCAACGTCCATTTTACCCCTTGCTCCTTCTTTAACATGTTTGTGATATTTCTAAGAAGCTCAGCCAAGTTGGGGATGAACCTTCTCAAGAAGTTAATTTTTCCAATGAAATATTGCAACTCCTTGATGTTTCTAGGATGAGAGATTTGCAATATGGCCTCAATCCTTTTGGGATCTATCTTAATACCCTCTTCTGAAATAATGTGTCCAAGAAGTTTACCTTCTTGGAGACAGAATAGTGTCTTATTAGGGTTTAAATATATCCCAAACTTTCTGCATTTCTCGAAAACTTTTCTTAAGTGTTTTAAGTGCTCTTCATCTATTTTTGAAAACACAGTGACATCATCAAGGTATATAATGATGAAGAGGCCCAGTTCTTCCGAAAATGCTATGTTCATAGCTCTCTGAAAAGTTTCTCCATCATTCATTAGACCAAAAGGCATTTTCACATACATGAAAGTGCCCTATGGTGTAGTAAAGGTTGTCTTTAATTTATTAGCAGGGTGAACTAAGATCTGATTGTACCTTGAGTAGCCATCCAGCAAAGAAATTATTCTAGACCCTAGCACCCTTTGTAAAATATGTTCCATCTTAGGTAAAGGGTAGTTGTCTTTTAATGAAGCTTTGTTCAAGTCTCTAAAGTCTATACAAAGCCTATTCTCTCCAGTTTTCTTCCTAACTGACACCAGATTAGATACCCACTCAGAATATCTAATAGGGACAATAATACCAGCTTCATACATTTTCATGATCTCCTTCTGAACCAAAGGCAACTGAACAGAGTTTATTCTGCGCAATTTCTGTTTGAATGGTCTCTGGTTTTCTTTGAGGGGAATTTTGTGCTGTATTATTTCAGTGTCATATGATTTAAGATCTTCGTAACTCCATGCAAAAACATCAGAAAATTCTTTAAACAACTCTATATATTTGAGTTTAATGTGAGCTGGAAAAGATTTGGACAGTTTAATCATTTTCGGTTTAAGTTCACTGCCTATATTGCACTCTTCCACTTCAGTCTCTACAGGCTCCAGTTTTGGCTTCTTGGCCACATCGTTGAAATCAAACAACTCTTCTAAAGGTGTCATACCACTTGCAAAATTTCATCTTTAGAGTGCAGGGTTTCTAATTCCTCTGTTTCTAACACTGCATTCAGCTCTGTTTTGTTTTCAAGTTTGCTAGAAAGAAGATTAATATCGACAAGCTTAGGAGACAACTCTTCTTCACCAAGAAAATTTTCTTCACTGCAGTCTGTCTCATAATCTGAGTCTGAACTGTGTGGTTCAAATTTATTTTTGAATTGCATGAAGTCTTCTATTTGTTTGTCTCCGTTGAACACCTGCCAATACTTTTCATTATCAGGAACGGCTGGTCTGAACTTAATTTGAGTTGTGCAATCTTTGGTGTTAAATGGCGTTAAGCATGTTCTAGCTGCAAAGGCTAAATTGTGGGCCGCAATATTTCTTTTTCTCGAGACAAAAATCAGTTTGGACTCCTTGAATGTTTTTAAGAGGTCCATGACATCGTTTCGGTAGGCCCTAAGTCTGGGATGATTTGCGTTAAACTCCCCATTGAATTTCCTAATGATTAATTCTAAATCCCTGTAAACTTCAATTCTTTTGGCTCCTAATTTTTTCAACAAACGTAAGACTAAGAGAAGGGATTCATATTCCACTATGTTATTCGAACACTGGAAGTTTAGTCTACAGGAAAGGATTTTCGTGTGATTATTTTCAGTGTTATGTATCCAGACCCTTGCACCAACATTATTTCTAGTGCACGACCCGTCAAAGTTCATACTCCGCAGAGGATTAGTCTTGGGTTCGGCAGTTAGGTCACTATCGCCTTCAACAAGCGTGATTTCGGTTTGTTTCTGAATATCATCACTTAGTTGAATTTGTTTTAATTCCTCTGGTTTCTCGTTAAGCTGAGGAATGATTTTTTGACCGTCAATTTCAAAAAGCGATGGATGCATGATTTGTAGTTCAAGACCTGTGTTTGCTTTGATAAAGTTCACGGGTTCGGAAAAATGTTTAGACATTTATGTGGTGTTTACCTTCTCCTCTCTATCAGTCATTAACTCTGTTAAAGTTACTTGTTCAGTGAAAGTTTCATCATTGAAAAGGATAAATGAATCCAGGCTTATGTCTACAGAATAAAGGGGAGAGTTTTGTGGTCTATCTTGGCTTGTAACTGTGTATTGCATATGGGACTCCCTGTAAAGTCTTCTAGTTTGATTGAAAATAGGGATAGTCGCATAAGTCATGTCCATCTGCATAGTCCCCTATAACTTAGCCCCCCAAGATCTAGATAATAACATTCCATACTTTGGGGGCACATCAACCACAACAATATCCATGACTAAGCATTTGGCTGGAATCTGGGCTAAGTTAACACAGAGGTCTTTGATTAATCCTAAACATTTTACTCTGCTTGAGTCGAAAGAGTAAAGGTCTTTGTAAGGTCTGGTGATTTCTAGACCAAGGCTCTCCATTACATCTTTCGGCATTAGATTATGAGAAGCTCCTGAGTCATGCATAGCGTTGTGCAAGATCTTGTCATGAACGTTTAAACTTACATAAAAGGGAGGAACAGGTCCCTCTTGATATCTACCTTCAATCTTAAGACGAAAAATAACCTCGGGCTGGTCATCATTAAGATTGAATGTATCCTTGTTTTCCTCTATATTTAAAACCTTCAAAATTTGGGTCCTATATACATGTTGGGCAACTAACTTAGTCAAGGGAACATAGATTTTGATTTTCGAAATTTCTTGCTCCAGGCTGAAAGGAATTTGACTCTTTAAGTTGCTAGTCTCAGCCTTATTAGCTGCCACTCTATCAGCAACATCAGCTTGCTGATTTGTTCTATTCACACTTGTCAAAATAGTTTTAACAGGAGTACTATCTGAAGTGTTAGTACTGCTAAGGTCTGCACTCTGTTTTGCATTGATTTGAGTGCTTTTCTCCTTACCTTTATCAGAATTAATAACCACTGTTTTGTCTTTTGGCTTCGAAATTTTGGGCTTACTTACAGTGCTGTTTTGTGAAGATTTTTCAGAGGCTTTGTTGTTGGGGGTTTGTTGACTGGTTTTGCTTCTAAGGTCATATTCTCATTGAGGCTCTATGATGACATTTTCCATGTCTTGAAAATAATTTTCATCATCATCTCTTTTGTCATCATAAGGTGTATAAAGACCTTGTCTTCTATCATAATGAACTTCAAAGTCATCATCATCTACTCCCAACATTTTAATATCATCATCCTATACTTTCTCATCTGTTTCATCAACCTCACTTACATAGTTTTGATGGAAAGGAGGAGTGATTTGTTGATCATCTTCCCTAGGTCTATTTGGAGGTTGATTTCTTCTAAAATTCTGATTCTGGCTTTGATTTCTATTTTGAGGAGCATTTTGGTTTTGGCTTGCTTGTGCTCTCTTAATTATGCTCATCTCTCCCATAATTCTCTCCATCTTTGAGTTGGAAGTAGAAGGTGTGTTTTCCTCCCTAAAGGACACTCTCTTCTCATTTTTCATTCTTGCTCTCTTGTCCATCAAGTTGACTTCCACAACAATAGCATCGTTTTTCATCTCTGCAAGAGTTGCAGGATCTCTCTCTCTCAGTTGATAGGTCATGTCGGGATCGAGCCCCTCAGGAAACTTGTTTAATGCTGAGCCTTTTGGTGGCTTTAAATCTGGGGGAAGTGCATTATATACACTATTAAATCTGGTACAATAAGCTTGTACATTTTCCCCGGTGTTTCTGTGGAGGTTCTTGTAATCGGAGAGGATTTGGAGAGGATTCTTCTTCATTTCCCATTTGTTTAGGAATGTCTAATGGAAGGCTTGGAGATCATTTATACTGTGGGGGGTTAAGCCTTTAAACCATTTTCTTACTTCACCCCACAAGCTTTGAGAAAATAATCTAATCTTGATAGAATCATCATCAATTTCATTTCTGTCAAAGTAGTCATTCATTTTATCCACATGTTATGATGCGGTGGTAGCATTACTAGCATCATATAATGGAATTTTGGACTGATAGTCCTGCGGAAGATTGACTAATGGTACAGGAAGGACTAAGGGAGCATACCATGCTGCCATGATATGTGGTGGGGGTGGATTCACAAGGGGTGGATTAACAAAAGGGAAAGTGGGTTGGAGTGGAGTGGTTTGGACAATGGATGTTTGGTGAACAGATGTGGATGGAACAACAGTAGATTGTTGAGCTGATCTTGGATGAGAGACACCTAAATTGAGAAGGAAATTCAAATCAGGAGGTGTTGTTTCTCTACTACTAGGATGTTCACTTGTCTCCGAGGATGAAAGTGAAGACTCAGAGTCTAGCTGAATTATATCATCAAATGACCTAGTTCTAAATGGATTTACTAAGTCAGCTTGTGATTGTTGTAGAGCTGTAATATTTTCAGGAACTGAATTAGCTCTCAAGGGTGATCTGAAAAAAGTTGATAATTTAGTCTTAGGAGACTTCCTAAGGATACTTTTGGGGTTATCAACTATCTCAGGAGGATCTGGGTCAGGATGGGCTCTAGTATGAATCTTTCTAGGAGCCATTATGTTGTGTTTTTCAGACCCAAATAAACAAGAAAAGTTCGACCATGTATGACAGTCTTTAAAAGGTTTAACTAGTCTGTTTTACATAAATTTTAATCCTACAGTCCTCTATCTGAGTTTGAAAGATATTATAATGATAAGGGTTCTTCCCAGTGGAGTCTTAAGGTCTGTTGAGGGTTGTGGAGTCGCCAAGTGGAAGTTTTTAGCTCTTAAGGAGGTAAAAGGTTTTATGGTCCACCACCATGTTTATTTGAGTCCAATCTGAAATATTTTTGGTGTTTTCTGAGTTATTTTTCAGTTGTGTGGTTTCTAAGAATGTCCTAACTTTATTTCAAAACTTAGCTACGGTTATGAGACAAAGACAGTCTACTCTTATGGCTAAGCTAGCTGATTTTTTTCAGGGTTAGATAAAAGCCTTATGAGAATCCTAGGGTTTGCCTAGTTTGTCACTGATTCAAACAAGTTTCATCATGATTACCACTGCTTGATAGTGCTTGAAAAGGCTGCTTTAACTCACAAATTTTATATGAAATTTTTAAGGGAAGTGTTCCCCAACAGAGTCGCCAGAAATGTTAGGAATCTGTAATTAGAAAGATTGGAAAATTCCAATCATAGAAACAACATTATTTCAACCACTTTGGGATTCTAGGATCTAGCCCTCCTGAATCCGAAGAGGGATCTCTCCAATAAGTGCAAAGATGGATTTGTCTTTGAAGTTTTAGGGTAATGATATTAGGCTAGTTATGAAGGCCGAGGGTTTTTTTTTGTTTTTGGATGGTTGAGCATGATTACTTGTTGAGGTGGAAAGTCCTAAATGCAAAGAGTTTCAAAGGTGTGAAGTTGCAAGCAAATAGAACAATCTTTGGCCAAAAATATAGATATAACGCTGGTTTTTAGTCCATTGGGCTATGGAGTCATAATAGGGTTTAATTGAAACAACAAGGGGCAAGAGTGGTCCATGGGGCAAGTCATCTATGTCTAAGGATCTCTTTAAAGTTTGATTTATGGAATGAAATGATACAACAAGATGGGGAATTTAAACAAATGAAGAACAAAGAGCAGCCCAAGATCTGGTAAGTACTTCTAAACTAACATGCTTTGACATACACTTAAGAAAGACATAAAAGCAATCTAAGATCAAGAAAGTACTTCAAAACTAGCCTGCTTTTGATGCACTTTTAATAGAAAACATTTATAAATAGGGGAAACACAAATGATAACAAAGAATGGCCTACGATCTGGTAAGTACATTCAAACTAACCAGCTTTCAACACATTCCAAGGGAAACTTTCAGTCAGTATTTTGGGATAAAACTAGGACCAGGGTTAACCATATCTTCCTTAGTTCATCACTACTTAACATGAAATGAAAATAAAAGTTAAGAACAACATTCAGCTAAGACGATAAGACGAGGTAATTCCATCATTCCTATGCTTAAACTGAATTAAATCATTCCTAAATAACACAGATTGGAAGAAAACATTCAGATAAATATTTTCAGTCAGAGAAGGGTACTGATATATAGTAGGTTCTAACTCTATGCATGTTGTTCTTTATAGGAGAAGATGAACACAGTGAAAGAAAAAACCAAATAACAAGTTACAATGAGAAAAACATCACCGTCAACATAGACCAGGATCCCATAAATCAGCTTGTATTGATGCTCCAAACCAGTTACAGCTTTAAGTCCAATGTTTCAATTCAGCAATCATCTTCACTTCTTAGTCTAACTATTCTATCACAAATAGAGCTTCAAGGGCCAATGAACACTATTTACAATCAGAAATTTCAGCTCAAGTATATTTCAAGGTTCTGCAACCAACCATTTTCTCATCTTCTACAGAAGTATTTATAGAAGAATGAGGAGGTGGGATCTCAATAAAAGATCTCCCAAGATAATTAATACAGTCTTAATGGCTTCTTGGCCTTTGAGGGGCTCAATGGAGAAGTTTACAGGTGTGTTACTGTATTAATTGATTTACATTTATGAATTAAGCTCAGTGGGAGCTTTTGTAGACTTTTGAGGCTTTGTGTCATGTTGGAGTAACTCTACAGATATTTTTTGCTTTAAGTTTTCTTGTAGAAGTAACTCTCTAGCTGCGTTGAGGCAAATATCTAATTTTGCTCAATAACTTCGGCCTCTATTTGAATGCTTTGAGGCACAGGTGGCTTCTTGGTAGCTGGGAGGAATCAATTTTCCTCAGATGTGGTGGTGGAGGCCTTTCTATTTGATAAAACACTTATGATTTTCCTTTAATTGTGTTTTAATTTGGGGGATTAGGATTTTAATAATCAATCTTAGCCGTGATCCCCGCAAATTTGTCTTCAATCTTCTGTTCTACTGCGTTCTATCTTCAACACTGATACTGTTTTAATGGTGATCTAATAACACAGTGTCTTGTCAATGTGCAGGGCCGCATAGGGCCGATATGGCATCAATGCCCATGAAGTGTTGATGAAACGTGGAGTAGAGCCCGTGGATGGATTCTATTTAATGAATCGAAGGCATGAGAATTGTCGTTCCTAGCCCTCAGCTTTTCTTCATTTATAATGGAAAAACCAATGAAACACTTGCAAAACATGAAAATATTAAAAAATCCTTCGTTGTGGATAAACTGCTTCAGAGGGCATGAGGAGACAGCATGGCCACTGGATGGCAACATCCAACAGTGGAGATTTGTTTTGTGGAATTTAAAGGAGAGCGGTGGGAGGAATTGAGTTAGATCCATCGATCTGCAGAGATCGATGGTTGGGAGCGATCTGGGATGTATAATAGAGAAATAGCATAAGTACAAAGAAAACAGGTTAAAAAAAACCTTAGGCGGAGGGAAAATCGATTAATAAATCAAAATAAGTTTCGGGAGGAACATGAGCCGTCAGATGAGATTGAACAGATGGTCCAGATGCAATCAGAGGCATTCAATTTGCGGGGAAAGAATTTGTACAGCGCTGAAAACTTGCGATGTGATTGAGCACGGGCCCTTGATCTGAGGATCAGATCAACGGTGGAGAATGAATCAGAGGGATGGCCGATCAGGAGGAATAAACAAACGCACCCAACGAAACTTGCGATGCGATTGAGCGCTGACCGTTGATCTGCAGATCAGATCGACAGTGGGAGATGCGTTGGGAGATCACAATCGGTGGGGTAAAGGTTAATGATCGGAGCAATTGTGGGCCGTTGGATCTGGGAAAGTGGAGAGGAGATCAACGGTGGACAAACAATCGGGGATTGGCAATCGGGGGTGGCATTTTGTTAAACACGATCAATGAAAATCTTGCAATGCGAGTTTGCGAGGGTTGTTGGATCGGCCTTAGACCAACGGTCAATATCGTTTCACCTTTGCACCGGCGGAAACCCTTATGATATATGAAACAAACCCAAAGTTTTAATATAAAGCAAAGGTTTTGATATGGTCGGGATATATATATGAAGTGGATAGGCGCCTGACTGCAGGGCCTTGGATCTATGGGAAACGATAGGCCCAGGTCTTATGTATGAAAATGGCCTATTGCATCGAAACTTCAGAGTAAAGCTTTTCAATCAACCCATTGAACTTTTCCAATGCGATAAACGCCTTGGGACTTTAAATCTCGGTCCTGGGTATAGGCTATATGGAATAAAAAGTGGTGGGGGCGGAGTTATAATAAATGGACTTCATCACATCGGAAATTTTGATGCGGGTCTTTCAATCAATCCATTGTGAATTTCTCCGAAGCGATTTGCGCGATTGGGTCTTTTTATCTACCCATTTTATTATATATATATATATATATATATATATATATATATATATATATATATATATATATATATATATATATATATATATATATATATAACATTATGGGTGCGATTAGACCAAAAATTTGGAAAAAGGGGTTTTTTGACTTTACAAAGGAAAAATGGATTGGGAGTGGATTTTTTTTCAATGTTTTAAGCACCGAAGGTGAACCCACGGGTTATATGGAAAAATAATATGATCGGGGTTTATAAAACACGGGGCTTAATCGCATCAGAGTTTTTGTAATGGCAAAAAGACTTGCGCACTTGGATACTTGCGATGCGATAAGCGCTCGATGGGTCGGCGCCTGGTTTGTGTGGCGTTGGGCATATGGGGGAAGTGGTTTAGGATTTGGCCCAAGGGGGCTTTAAACCCATAGTCATAAAACTTGTTTTTTACAGATTTTTTGATGGTTTTCAAAGGAATTGGGGGTTTCATAATAGTTTTAAAATGAGTTTTAAACTATTGAAAAATGATTTTCATGAATGGAAGAAGGGGAATCATGAAAAATAGAGGAATTTTATGGAGAAAAAGGGGAGCAAATGAAGGTTATCTTTGAGTGGAGGAAAGGGGAAAATGATGATTTTGCAGTAGTATTTTCTCATGAAATCAGCAGAATTTTTGAGTATGAAATGGGAACAACAGTGAATATTTGGATAGAGGCATGAGGCCTTCAAGAGTATTCAAGAGCCAACACTTTTTAGCAATAAAATTTGTTCCTTGAAGGCTCAAAAAAATTTTAGCCACCTTTTGCTATAACAAATTTTATAGGTGGCTAAAATTCTGAATCTCCAAAAATAGAATTTTTTTGAGCATTCATTCTTTTCAAAACCTCTAGGCCTAAAATCAAGGATTCATACTCAGCCATGTTGTTAATGCAATCAAAGTTCAATTTATAGGAAAATAACTTACTCTCATCACTTGGAATTGTGATCCAAATCCTTGCTCCTGCTCCTTCTCTGCTCGTTGATCCATCAAAATGCAATGGCCACCAACCTTTTACCTCCTTATCACTGACTTGCTAATCTTCTATTTGCTGTATTTCAGACAGCTGAATTTCAGAACTCTGATTTTCTACTTTCCTCTCCTCTTCTGCTTCCTTAGTCAACTCATTGAAAATAATAGCAGAACCAAGTTCAGTATCAAGAGCATAAATTGGAAAATTTTGGGGTTTGTCTTTACTACTCACCATGTAGGCCATTCTTGTCTCTCGATACAATCTTCTTTTCTCACCAAAAATAGGAATGGTAGCATAAGTGAGGTCCATCTGCATTGTAACTTTGATTTTCGCTGCCCATGACCTTGAAAAAAACATACCAAACTTCGGTGGAATGTCTTCTACGACGATATCCATGACCATAGTCTTAGCAGGAACTTGTGTTAGACCAACAACAACATCCTTAATTAAACCACTGCATTGAACTCTTTTCAAATCGAAAGAAAATAAGTCTTTATATGGCCTAGTTATTTCTAACCCCATTCTTTCCATGATTGCTTTGGGCATAAGATTTTGAGAGGCCCTTGAATCCAACATAGCATTATGCAATATCATGTTGTGGATGCTAAGGCTCACATAAAAAGGAGGCACCTCCTCATTCTGTTCATCTTCTAGTCTTGGGCCCAATTATATGGTTGGATGAACTTCTAGTACATTCAATATATCAGTAGCTCCTAGTTTTGAATTCAACATTTTAACAATCCTTCTTCTATATTCATTTACCTTGAGAATCTCACCAAAAGGGATTGATATTTTAATCTTAGAAATTTCATTCTCAAGGCTGAAAACATAAACATATTTTTCAGCTTCTTTGATAGGAGGAACAGTTGGTGTATCTTTCTTACCTTCAGAATCCTCAGGAGCATATTTCTTGCCATCAACAACCTTAGGTGTATCTTTCTTAGGTTGTGTTTTGCTTGTAATGATAGCCACATTTCTATTTCTGAGATTATATTGTTTTTGCATCTCAAAAATAGCATGTTGATGCCCCTTTAGATAATCTGATGGTTCCTCTCCATTATTAATTTGTTCTGATTGATCATGTTCTTATTTAGTCTAGAAAATTCCAAACATTTCTTCATCTAAACCGTGAATAGAGTCTTCAGGAATTTCAGGATCATCTTCTTCATCAATCAAGTTTTGTTGGAAAGGAGGTGTCACTGGAGGATCAGGCTTCTGATTTCTATTTTCCCTTGGTCTTTACTGATTCTGAGGTCACCTGAATTGAGGGTTTCTAAATTGAGGTTCATGTTGTGTAGGAGGAGAAGAGGTATTCCCAAGGGCTAACCTATCCATCAACTCTTCCATTTGTTTCATCATTTAATCTAGCTTATCCTGAGAGGTAGAGGAGGAAGGCTTCTCTTCTTCTTTCAACTTAGTCTTCCCATTTTTGAATTTTTAGCTGCTATCAAGTTAACCTCCACCTTCACTACATCATTTTTCATTTCTGCAAGTGAAGGAGATTCTATTTCTCTTAGCAGTATAGAAAAATCATAGTCAAAAGCTTCGACATATCTCATTTGAGCTAAGGATTGTGGTGGTTTCAAATGGGTAGGAATAGAGTCTAACACTTTATTAAACCTTTTTGAAAAGTTTTGAATAGTTTCATCAGTAGCTCTCTTCAAAGTACTATACTCGGTGAGGGCAGGTACTAGATTAGTTCTATTTCCCCATTTTCTAAGAAATACATCTTCAAACTCATTCCAATTATGAATACTTCTAGGAGTAAGGGTTTCCTAACTTCACCAGTAAAACTCTGAGCAAACAATATGAACTTAACATCTTCATCAACAACCTCCTCCCTATCTATAAAATCATTAAATTGATCCACATGTTCTTCTACTGTAATGTCTTCATCACTTCCCCACGTTTTGATTCTAGCAGCATATTTGCTAGGGAGGTCATGTAAAATAGCTGGAAGAACAAGAGGGGCATATCTAGCAGGTGTAGCAGGTGGATTTCTAACCATGGTTAGAGGAACTGTAGTAGCTTTAGGGATGGCATAAATGGAGGATGACAAAATACTATGAGGAGGACTGTTTGGTCTTTAAGGTCCACTAACAATTGAACTCCAATTTGGAAGAGGTAAACCAACTTTACTTTTCAACAATACTTCAAAAGGATCAAGCTCTTTCAATTTATATAAAGACTCTTTTTCCAATAACAACTCGGAAGTAATAGCTTCCCAAAACTCTTCTTTTTCTTCATGAGTTACTAGAGCTGAAGTATAAATACCTCTCTTATGCAAGTCTAAGATAATTTCAATTAGCTCTTTTTGACTTTCTGATCTAAAAAAACCTCTTGAATTTTATCATCAACTCTTTTATCTTCAGGAGTTCTTAAAATTTCAGAGGACAAAATTTTTGAATGTGATGGAGTACCTGATATTTCAGAAACGCCTTGAATGCCTCTGAAAATGGTGTTTGGATTTTCCACGATGGTAGGTGGATCTGGGTCAGGATTACTCCTCATATATCTCCTTCTCGAAGCCACCTTTGATCATATAAAATTTGAATGGAGTCACCAAGGTAGATGCAGCCTCAAAAAGCTTTCTGAGCTCCTACTAACTTCATAAGTTTAGCTTCAAGATATCGTGAAAGTATAATCTTCAGACTCCCGACAGACGAACCAAAATGTTATCACAAAATTAGACCTGATAGGTTGATAATCAAATCAATCTCATGTAACTGTTTCAAACCAATCTTTTGATTGAGGCTTAGCCTCCTCCACCTGAGAGGGCTCTCTCAAGGGTTAATGATTTTTGAAAGAAATATAGATGGCTAACTCTATATGGGGTAATAACCAGATAAATGATAAAAGTAGGTTGAAAATCACATCAGTAGGTACAGATTGGGATTATGGAGTCAAAATAGTTTCAGTAAAACCAAACAATATACTTAGCATGGAAGTTGAGGTATATCAGAGTTTTAGTCAAGAGATACACATGTGAAACTGTAAAAAACAGAGTCAGTTTGTCTATGTAGGAAGTCGGAGCATCAAAGATGAATTCTGAGTAACATAAAAAAACACCACTACAATAAGATAGTAAAAGGATGCAATTGGAACAAGAACACACTAGAACTCTTTATGAATCTCAAGTTGGCTAAGTAGAAATCTCTGTATTAAGCTGAAACCAGTCACTTACAATAAACACAGTCTTTTGCTAAAAATGTCCAAACCTTAGCATATTCGACTTATTGATATTTTATAGACCATTTGCCACATGAGATAACATTATCTAATGCTAGATGCATTGAACTCCTGACTCTTGACACCTTGCCTAACCATATGACATGGTATTTATTAAAAAAAGACAACTGCTAATCTAATAAACAGTCCTATTACAAATAGGATTCAAACTCATTATCTCTACTCATAACAACCTTATCTAAACTAAATTACATAATTTTCCAAGTGTATTCACATATGTTCAAATCTAGATGATAAGCTTCAAAACTTTATGACCATAATGCTGATCTCCATTAAACTAGGAAACTGTCCCCTGTTTTCTAGGCATAGGGTCCTTTGTATTCTTGAGACACTCTGACCATCATGAAATCATCACTTTGAGGTTATTTTCTGTTATAAACTGATGTAACACCTGTCCAAAATCCTCCCTAAGTCCCATTTGTCCAAAACCATCAACAAACTGTTCAAAAGAGCTGAAATAAACCTGCACTACTAAAATAACACAGTTTCGTAGCGCTTTTCGTAGAGCAACTCTTTTACCTTTTTTCCTTCAAAATTTTGATTTATTTCCTCCAGGATCATCTTCATTATCATTTAATACATCCTCCCTAGAAATTTCAAGTCATAATTCATAATTTTTCCCTTCAAAAATTTACGAGAAAGAGTGAAAAAAGCTGCTACAGCAATTTCGTAGCGCTTTTCACCCTTTTTACACTGTTTGCACTACGAAACTGCTGAGTGAGTAGTTTTGTCCAAATTATTTCAAAGTGAAGACTATAAATGTGACAAAACTAAAAATAACACTGATTTCATCAAATAAAAAGGCCATATGAACTGAAAAACACAGTTTTCATGAAGTTATTTATTAATTTTCCCTTGATTTGGCTTTTGACTCTTTAATGGTTGTTATTCTGCACCTTTGTTCTTTAACTCATCCTGAGTCAATTTCAGCTGCTGCTCCAAGTCCTCCACTTGATCTATAAGTCTTTTGTTACTAGCTCTCAAGTGATTATTTATTACTCTAACAAATTTAGCTTCCTTGATGGCTGGAACTGTCTATGTGAAAAATTGTTCTTCATTGCTTGGGGTTTTAGAAATTGAACCAGTTTGACCCTCCCACAGTGCCTTCATTCTTTTGAATTCTATTTTTTCAATACTATGCTTCCTAGCCCTCTTTCTCATCACATCAATTTCTTGGTTTTATAACCTCAATTTCTCCTCAAGATGTTGACACTCTGTCATTTCTTCTTTTCCCTTCATTGTTCTACTGGCTGCATGCTCCACTGTTGGTGATGAGAGATCAACCACTTCTTCAGGGAATTTAGTTGTTTCAATAGGTTCTTGGACTTCCTTGCTGCCTTCCTTTAGTTTCTAAGCATGCCTAGTTAAATTTTTCCTTGCTTGAAAGATAAAGGTTGCATTTTCACCCTCAAACTCAAGCTTCTTTGTAGACTTAACCTTTTTCTATTTGTGTTCATCTACTCCAATGAAGTCAAATTGCACAACATATGTCTCCTCTATATCAATTTCATGAAGAATGTCATCTAAATTTCCTTTAATTACTGGGCTATCCTCTGAAACTGAAACAACTGTCTTTCCTTTTGATGCCACTGCTTGGCTTCTTGTCACCCTTTTGATTTCCTACTTGCTGACATCCTTTTTAGGCTTTTCCTATTTGACACTCTTTGACCTCTATTTTGTAGGTGATGGAGTTGGTGTAATAAGCACTTATGTCTACCTTGTCTTTTTCTCAACTTGTTTCCTTGGTTTCAGTTTTACAAATTCCTTTGGTTTTGCAACCACAGGCTAACTAGATTCTGCTACTGGTGGTGAAGGAGTTCCTTTAGTTTTAGGGTTTCTAGCTAGGGTTAGGGTTTCCAGCTCAAAACCATTCATAAAAAAAAAAAAGGATGGCCAATCCCTGCCTATCTTCTGAAGCTCGATGAAAAAAGGATGTTTCACAACCATCAGATTTGGCTTGTACTTTATCAGCCATTTTGGCAAGACTCCTATCCAGATAAAAGGGAAAATTGAGTGAAATCTTATGAATGAAATGTAGAAGCAGCTTGAAATGATATGTGTAAACCTTATGGTATCTGCCTTCACATTTAAAATATCTCTGAATGTTGAACAACATATTTGCATAGGTGTTTTTAATGAAACTTCTAGGGATTTCATTATTGAGGTCCATATCTGCATATTCAGGTTTCATGAATTCCCTGCATGGCTCCATGTCAAATTTAAAACCTTTGAATCAAGTTTCTTGTCCCCTTGGTATTTTTGTCACAGCAGCAATAATCTCTGGTGTAATTGGCACACTTAGCATCCCAACCTTGGTAGTTGTTCCATTGAAGTGCAAGGAAAATTCTTTAGACACCTGTGTGTGGCAACCCTGCAGCTTTTCACAAAACCGGAGATAGCCTACTCTGCTGAATGCCTCCATCACTATCTGGTCTTCAATTATGGCCTTTCTTAGCCACCTATAAATTTTTTGACAAGAAAACAGGTGGCTAATATTGTTTCTGAGTCTTCAAGAGATACATTTCCTTTGTAAACCTATCATTCTTGAAGCCTCCATGTGTTGTCTATCCTTTAAAAAACCCTCATTGCTGTTTCCATTGAAAGCCCTGCTATTCTGTGAAAGAAACTGCTTTTGAAAAGGTCTCCATTTCCCCTTTTTTGACTCACAAAGGAACTCCATTTTTCACTCTTATTCTCTTCTCAAAATTCCCCTTTAACCCTCCATTTAACCTCTAAATATCTCCCTTGATTTGGTTTAAAAATGCCCTTTTCTGCCTACCAGAACCCTCCATTGGCCTTAAAAAACACTGATTTTGGCCTAAAATCCCCTTTTTTACATTATATCAGTCTTATAGTCCCTGAGGGCTTATATGGCCTAACCCCCTTCTTCATAGACCTGTGGCCCTGCAATCAGGTGCTAAAACCCCAAAAAAACTCTTTAAAACGCATAAAAAACGTTTTTCTACTCCACAAAAGAAGCTAGCCCCTGAGGGCTTATTCTCCTTAACCTCCCCCTCCATGCAACCTAAACATTGTGATCGAGGGATAAAAGCCTTTATTAAACCTTACCCGAGCTTTTTTTCCTTTTATTTTATCATCCCCTGACGTGTTGACTTAAGTCAATGAGAACCGTCGATCTCCACAGATTGACAGTTATCGAGCACCTTTCATTACATACCCCTCATTTCTTTCGCCGAAACACTAGAGCTCCTATTATGATCTTGACCATCCAATGCATATATCCAAGGGCCAGGGTCTATTTCCACCATCCATATAACCTTCCCCTTTCAAAAACACTGTGCCCCATCTTCTAATCTCAGCCGTCCATTGTATAGATCCTACGGCTGCGATGAAACCCGATGATCTGATATGCCTCCGCCCCTACAGTAAATCACAACCATCCATTCCAAAGATATGATGATCGACAAAAACCCAATGGCTCACCCCGCCTCGTGCATCTTTCCCCATCGCACCCTAACCTGCATCATGAGATCTCCTCATCCTACATCTAACGGCTGAGGTGCATATCGCGTTTTTTTAGTGTCCGACAGTTAATGTTTCAAAATTATGTGATAAAAGTGGTTTTGGGAGGACATGTGTCAGGCAGTGAGGCATATCATGTTTTTTTTGGAAAAATTTCAAAACCACTTTAAAACTACATGAGAACCACTCCGGTTTTTTGCTTACCGCCCTCCACATTGAACATTACTTTTAATCTCTGCCGTCGGTTGATTTAATCGAACGATTCATACCCGATATCACATCTTCCCTCTTCCTCCCATCTAACCTTTCAAAGGATTCCACCGAATGATCTTGGCCATCCATCAAACTGATCTAACGTCTCGAATTTATTTTCGCCTCTGCTCATTCTCCTTTCACCCAGTCTCCTTTATGACCCCATCGAGCGATCACAACCGTCCATTATTGAAATCCGACAGCCATGATATAACCTCACCCCATTCAATGATCTCTCCACTTAGCCTCCAAACAACCCATCATGCAATATTAACCGTAGATCACCGGGATTATTCTAATTGGATGGGCTAAAACCCACATCGCCCTAGACCTTCATCAGACTACTTTGCCTCCATTCCGCCATGGGTTTCACTGTGTTTCTTCGCTGCACCCATCGTTTTCATCGCTTCTTTCCATACTCCACAAGCCTCCAAAGTAGCCTACCCCACTCTCGCATGGATTTCTTAATGTGTTTATCATGTTTTTACAGGTTTTAAAGGGGCGTGAATCCACTCTGTTCCACAGTCACATACAAGGTTTATCAGAGCACATGGAAGGTATTTTCAAGGCTAGAAATAGCAGAGGAAAGTTCCTGAGAAGTTTTGGAACGTGATTTTCATTAAATTTCAGGTTATCAACCCTGGATTAAACCCTCTTGCACCTCCAAAACCTGTAGGTGCACCGAATCAGTCAACAGAAGCATAAAAGAGTATGAGTAACAGATTAAGAGGATTAAAGCCCGTTATTGAAGATTTAGAGCCTATAATCCAATGTTTAAAGGATGAAGACACAGATGAAGACCATAAAGATGATTAAGAGGCCTAATTAAGCCTAAAGCACATGAAACAAGCCATATCTTAGTTTTAATATCAGCAAAACACTTTTTCTCCAGAAGGACTATTTACCTGATTTCCTCCATCTTCCATCGAACCCCAAAACAGTTATTACACTGACAGGAGCTTCTAAATTTGTCAGGACAGTAGTTATGGAAGCATGGAAGACCTGGAAGACTTTCAGTCACCTTTCTTATATCAGAAGATAGAACAGAGTACCTACAGTCAGAAAGTACTTCAAAGAACATACCTGGAGTTGCTATCAACCTGACAGAGACTGTTGAACCAGCCTAAAGAGTACCAATTTGTCAATGCAAAGCCATTAAGCAGAGTGGGCATGAATACTTCCTCCCATCTATTTTAATGAATCATTTAAGTTTACATCTACTACTACTGCTACTCATTCTCCTAGAATAACTCCTGAAAATACATTGTAAAGGTTGTTGGTTTTTGGGATTTTATCGACTATTAGAACTGTCATTGAGGGGAAGTAGTTGAGTAGTTTGTAATATAGTAGGCTGGGAAGAGAAGTTTGATTGTAAAAGGCCACTGAGCTCAAAGTATGTGGCTGCTTTTTTCACATCAATTAATCAAGCAATTTCATAGGATCCTGGTCTATATTATAGGTGATGTTTTCCTTACTATGATTGTTTCATTTCACGTCTTTCACACTGTCCATTATTCTCTGATAAGAATCAGTAATCTAGACTAGGATATACTACTACAAAGTACCCTAATTCTTTCTGCTCTTCTTATCTTTGATGTTTTCTGTTGATTGTATATCTGAGAACAAATTTAGCATAATTTAACTTGTCAAGGATGTTGGTTTGCCCATGCTTATCGATGTATGAATTTAGAGTTTTTTTCTTAGATGTTCTTGTTTGGTTTCAGCCGGAAGAATTGGGATATTGGGGATTTAGAGTTAGCCCTATCCACTAGGGTCCTTTTCCAACAGTTGGCCTTTCTAAGATCCCTTTGAGTTAGTGTCAAAAGCATTGAAGGTTAAAACTCTTTCTCTGATCTTAGGCCTTACTCTATGTTCAATCTTTAATGTGTTCTACTTTCTGAAAGTGGTTATGAGGATTGCTAGATTGTTTTCCTTGAGAGTATGCTGAAAGTAGGTCTGGATTTAAATGACATTTGACCTGATCTTAAGCTACCCTTTGTGTCTTTTATGAGAGTTTCCTTTGAAGAAGGTCAAAAGCAGGCCTGGATTTAAATGACATCTGGCCTGATCTTAGGCTGCACTTTGGTTACTTTCTTTCACCCATTCTTAATGTTCCATTCCACCATATGTCTAAAAATATCCTTTAGTATAGATGAATTTCCCTATGGAAACCCTTGGATATTTTTTATGCAAGTAATTCCCTTTCATGACTCCATAGCCCAATGGATTAACCTTTCTTTTGACCTATCTTCCCATGCTGAAACATCCTTCTATTCAGCTCCTTATTTACTTCCATAACCTTCTCAGTTAATGATATCCAACCAAAAAAACAAAACAAAAACCTTTGTGCTTCATACCTAGCCTAATGCCTCATTTTGAGCCTTAAAGATATATCATTCTTTACATTTATAGAGAGATCCCTCTCTGGATCCAGGAGGGCTAGATCCTAGGATCCCAAAGTGGTTTGATGTTGTCTTATCTCTTGGTCTTGCCAATCTGTCCAAAACATAGGAACCACAACAACCTTCATATTTTCAGGCTCATATCTTAAGAAATGCCCCCCTTTGTGGACTTTCTTTTCCTCTGCCATGCTTCTCAGAAAACCTGTTAGCCTCACTTGAAAATATGAAACAACAACCTCCCTTGATTATATGAAACAGCCTCAGTTGAATATTTTATATCAGCCTTGCTTGATTAGGATAAAGACAACGTTTGTATGGAACAACCATAGGTTTTGGCTTGACACTTTAGAGCTTAGAAATTCAAATGGAGGCAAGAGAAATTAGTATGACCAATTAAGCAAGATTTTGAATTTGAAATGTCATATCATAGCTGAATTATGCCTCATTCATGCCCTATCATGACAATGATGACTGCAGCATGGGTAAGTACATCGAATCTCATCATTTACTGACCTATCATACCACTAACCTACCATTTCCCAATGAATTCTGACAATTTCCAGCTCAAATGACAAGACAGTTAAGAAACTGTGCTTTCTAGTGCCTGCAGTGTATTTTTCCTAGTTTGTGCTACGATACTATTAGCGCTTTCGTAGCGCAAATCAACCTTTTTGAACTAGCGGTGCTACGAAAACGAGGATTCTTGGCTAATTGTAGAGTTTTGACCGAAAACCTTATGGAATGAATCCCAAATGGAAAATATGGATATTTGACAATGAATGAACCTTTAAAAGATTCTATTTGAACTTAATGATGACCTTTGAACTTGTACAAACATAATCTACCCTTAACCAAATCCTAAAATGACTTCTAAACCCATTTTGAAATCATGACCAAAAACAAACATGACACAATGATGTTTTTTTTTTTTAGAATTTTTGGGTGATCATGCGGCCAACATCTTCTCTATTTCCTCCTTGACTTTCTGTTTATATTTAGGGTTCAGGAAATAGGGCCGCTGATTGACAGGGCATGAATCTAGATTCAAGGTAATCCTCATAAAACCCATATCCCCGACGATCCCCTTGAGCTCTAAGAACTTTGTGGGGAAAAGGTCCTGATATTCAGTTAGCAGCTCTGCGATCTTCCCACCATGTCGTTATCCTAGTAATCACAATTTTGGCCATCTTGGGCTGTGCTTCCATGCCAATGTTGAATTCCTCTAGTTTCAATCATTTGGTTACATCCACTACGTATAATAATGGTCTTGCAACGGCATGTTCTACTTCTGTCTCTGGGATAGTGATATTTCGGGGGTCCTCACTGCAGTATTCTACTGACAAGTTTCTTCAATTGATAATATCTTGCATCTGCGCATCCCAGGCTGGTGCGATACATTCTTGCCTAGAGAAGGACTCATCAAAGACCAGAGCATATATATCGTACAGGGCTTAATCAAGTTTCTCAGTTCGTCCTACTAGACCGAGCGTGATCATGAAATATTCAGCCAATGTACCCCATTGATGAGTGCACTGGTGTAGCTCTGCATCCAAGTACTAGGTGGTGGGGATCGCTCCTAAAGAATGAATAAACATATGGACCCATTCATTCCATGTTTTTTCATTCCATATTTCAATCCAGAGATCCAAGTGCTTGCGTGGATCCCTTCAACCCGAAAAGAGTTCCATGGCTGGGTTGACTATAGGATCGAATCGTAGGTTCATCATTTTTTGACATTCCTCCAGTCCTGAAAAGATTCCTTATGTGTTTCCCTCCATCACACAGGGGTCGCGTGCATAGAAAATTCAAGGGCCCAAAACCTCTATTCTTTGGGGACATCTGCTTCAATTGCTTTAAAAAAATCCTTAACACTACCAGAACCATCAAAGTAGGGAAATTATCTTACCTCTGAGGAGATGCATCAAAAGCTCTTTGTGATATAAAGGCACCACAACACAGATACATCATGCAACCAGTTCTACCAGTTTTATATCTCTCCATCTGAGTCTGAGAGGAATTCGTTGTATTTTTCCCAACATAACATGCCATTAGCCGTGGCGTTGATCTAATCGTCGTCCTGGGTAGTCAGTTTGTAAATGTGATCAACATACCCCTCCTCACGTACTGGTTCAGTATATCGCTCTCCTTCTGCTGAATCTACGGGGACTATTACCCGTGTACCTTAGTTTTCAAAGATCATAATTCTCCTTTTCAAATTAATGATACCTCCCATGTCATTGGCCCAGTCCAGGCCTAAGAGTGTAGGGTAAGGGTTCGCATCATGCACAATCTAGATTACTTCAAAATATGCATAGAATTTACTCCTACAATTTCCACCACAACCTTCAGCAATAGTCCTAGCGGAATGATATTTTGCTTATTATCCATCCATAACTGAATAATGGACCATTCCAGCTTCGGTTCTCCCATCCGTTGCCAATTTTTCTTGGGTAGGACATTGGGGTCTAATCCTAAGTCAAGGATGACTTGGTCCATTTCATAGTCCCCAATATGCATAGTTATACACATCTCCCAACCGTTCCTTAGTTTGTTTTTATAAATTTTGTTCACAAATTTCACCTCTGTTTGTGAGGAAACCTTTTCAACACAACTATCTATTAATGCTTGGAGATTCTCCACTTCCTTCTGGTTGTGAAAAAAATTCATATGTTCCTAAAGGAATAGCCTAACTGCTTCATTTTCTTTTGAATCTACTGAATTTTTTGAGGTAGATGCTTTGTCTTTGGCCATCTCCCTCTGAGCTTCAATGAAGGTTTCTTTCTCATTTTTCAGATCTAGGATTTCCTTTTTATCAGCAGCCCTTCTGATCAGTGGTTAAGCCACAGGTTTTTCCTTAGCTCCTCCGGTGTCAATGCCACTCTGCGTAATCACATTGATACTTGTCCCATCATCTCGTGGTTCCATCTTAACACGTTGTACATTTTCGGTCGATGTCTTCTATTTCTCCTGCATCTTTGCTAATTGCACTGGACAATCTTCTATGACATGGTTGAACTACCTGAAATATTCACAGGATTGACACGTAGGGTTTGGGAAATCCCTTGCATAATGTCCCACATCCCAACAGTTGTAGCAGACCAATTTCCCTCACCCGCAACCTGTGCTTCCACGTCTCCCTCCTCGCTATCCTCTTGAAGGGGATCCTCCCCACCCTAAAGGGATAGTGGTGATGAGGGGTCAGCCTGTACCCTGTATAGGTTTCCCCTATCCACCATCAGGTCGAGTGTTCAGTAGATTTTCTCATCATCTCCTAGAGACGAGAAAAATCTACACCACTATTGTTTCAGTTCTGGAACATATGCACCTAATCATGGGTAGTGATCTGTATCATATCTTCATGCTACTTGACTGTCAATGCACCATAGCATGGGGGAGCTAGGTCCAACCATTTTTCTGGGGTGTAGATGACTTGGTCCCCCTTCCTGCATATAATCTAATAACAAGGGACATTGATCCTTAGTGTGGCCTAACACGCTGTGACGTATGCACCATACATCTAGGCTAGCATCCTTACGTCGATCCTTTCTTAAGTTCTGAATTTCTAAGTGCATTGCCTCTAGCTAGCTCTGGATTTGTAGTGTCACAAATTGGGTATCGTCTCTTGGTGCAAATTCTAGCTTCATGGAAATCTCTAGGGCTTATTCCTAGGAGTTGATCTTCTGTTGTCCCATAGGTCCACGCAAATGTGGTAACAACATGGTGATAAACCATTATGTGTGTTGTTTTTCCTCGTAGAAAAATCCTCCATCATTGATGACCTTCTTCAGCTACTGGTCAGCTTCCCAGACCGACTCTATAGGTCCCTGTTTAATATCCTTCAGCTCGACCACACATTGAGACTAGGACATAGGCTCCCAGAACTACTGCTTTAGGGCATCCTTAATTTTCTGTATTGAAGGTTTCACGCGCTGACCAATGTATCCCATGAACCAATCTAGGGCCCATCCTTCAAAGGCTATTGATAGCTATGCCCTCTTGATAACATCATTATTGATGTTTTGCGCAGTCTATACCAACTCTGCTACAAAATAGAATCGATCCATATCCTCATCCCCTACACCCTTAAAGGTGGGTAGCTTCATGTGTGTAGCCATATCGTCCGCAAGTGGTGGCGGAGGCAGGGTAGGATAATTATTACCCTTGCATGGGTTCAATGATGGCATAGCTAGGGGACTGGTTCCTAATTGCGAAGTCCCACCCTGGTTAAGATCATGCGACTCCATTAAAATATTGTATAATAATCTATCTCCTTTGTAATATTCCTAAATTAGCATGCAGTTAATAGGAATATTAATTTTTGCTTTTGTCATTTAGACAGATGAATAAATGGGTAGGGAGACCCATAAATCTCTTTAGTAGGAATAAAATCCCTCTTAATTTGAAAAGGGATCATCTTAATAGCTGGATAAAGCACTCTCATGTGTGAATAGGGGCTAATGCATGTGGAAAAGGTCAAGTTTGACCAAATCAACAACGCTGGTATGGAGGGAGTGGATCATCAATGAGAGAAACACAATGTTAATGAGGAAGAAGTCTCCATGATGGCAGTGACTTTAATGAGTGGGACCCAACGTGATAAGGCTCACATTTCTTATAAGGAGGGCAAGGCAGCCATAGATGGTTATGTTATTGATTATTGATTTGATGGTCTGTATGACTTCTTGCACTCTTCAGTTGTGTTAGCCACCTATAAAATTTTTCATATCAAATGGTGGCTAAAACATTTTTGAAGCCTTCAAAAAACAAGTTTTATTGCCAAAAATTGTTATCTCTTGAAGCCTTTTGAAGTTATCTTATCCTTTGTTCAAATCTTCATTGTTGTTTCCCTTTTTAACTCAGAAATTATGTTGGTTTCATGAAGAAAAGATTGCTGCAAAAATCCCTTTTTCCCATTTTTCCCTTCCTTTCACTCCACATTAACTTTCATTTTACCCCTTTCTTCCTCATAAAATTCCTTTGTTTTTTCTTTATTCCCCTTTCCTCTTCATAGAATCCCCTTTACAAGGTTTAAAACTCAATTTTAAACCTTGCCGAAACCCCCAAATCCATCAGAAAACCTTGAAAAAATCATAAAAATACGCTTTTTGTATTAAGGCTTAAGCCCCTTTGTGCTAAGTTTTAAACCACTTCCCCACATATGCCCTGGCGCTAGAACCAAGTGCTAAACCCTTTTGGCACTTATCGCATCGGAACAGTCGACGCAACACAAGTCTTTTGTTTTCTAAATTCTCCAATGCGATTGGCCCTTTTGCATATAAACCCCCGATCCCATTACTGCTTCATATAATCACAGAGCCTACATCTAGCGCTTAAACCTTGTAAATAAATCTTTCGGATTCAAAATTCCCTTTGTATTTTGTAAAAACCCATCTTTCCTAAGGTTTATATTAAAACCCGCCAGTTCATGTTTTTAATGATAAAGACCGTTGATCTATTCTCGATCAACGATCCGCGCGATATCGCATCGCAAAAATTATAATGGGTAGATTGAAAAGCCCGCACCGTGCTTCTGATGCTGATTGGCCCTTATATATATAAAGCCCCGGTCCCTTTGCGTTTTCCACATATCCACAGGCCCTGCAGACGGGCCCCAAACCTCATATATATATTCTGCCCGACACCATAAACCTTTGTTTTCCATAAAATTTTGGTTTTTTATATTATAATGTGGTCCCACTCGTTCATTGGTTGGAGCCCTTCTCCGCCATTGATCTTGGGCCAATCCGATGGCCATCGCTCAATCGCATCAGTGCCATCCAGTCTTGTCCCCCCGCCAATTGCAAAAGCCCCGATTATATCTGGGGTGTCCATGTGTCAAAATCCGACAGTCCAGATTTCCCCTCCCGACCTTGGTTAAAAAACATGAAGCCTCGCTTTATAATGTTTTTTGAGAAAATCTCCGTCATTGATCTCTGCAAATCAAAAACCCCTATTAACCCTTCCTCCACCTCATGTTTTATTTCGTTAACCTACGAGATTAAATCTCAACCATCCATTTCATTCATCCAATGGCTCATATTAACCCTGATAGGCTTGACCCCTGTGGGTCCTGCGTCCCTCCAGATCTGATCTCCGCTGTCGATCCCTTGATCGGACAATCCATAATAAAACCACCCCACCTCGTTCCACCCGCGCATCTTATCAATATTGCACTCACTCCTCACCGTTAGATCTGAAACCCCAGATCCAACGGTTGACGCGCGTTTTCACGTAACGTCAAGCGCAAAGTTTAATTTCCCAAGGGCTTCACGATATAAGCTATTTTCAAATGCCACGTGTCGGGCGGGAAAATGTATCACGTTCAAAAAGTTAAAACCACCTACCCACCCTGCCGCTATGCAAAACCCGTGGTTTTCATATCCAAAACCACTTTTCCCATTTCTATTGTGTTTTATTGCATGCGCTCGCCGCCGTTGATCTCTGCAGATCAACGACTCAGATTTAATCTGGCCTTTACACTATCGCCCTCTGCCTTCACCAAAGGATTTCAACAAGAAATCTCTGCCGTTGATCTCAGGGTCCAATACGATCCGACGGTCTACGATCGTTTGGAAACACCAATTTCCATTATAACATATATTTCTTCTGCCATGGGATTTTTCCCCTTTTCCTTTGTATTTCTTCACATTTTCCACTTATCCTATTATAAAGTGACCCTTTCGCTTTATGATATTATTATTTCTCCCGACCGTTGATCTCTGCAAGATCAACGACTCTAACTTAATTTTCACTACTGTTTCTTCCAAATCGCCTCCTTTTCACCTCTGCATCAAATATTCACTGTTGGATGCACTCATCCAATGGTCACACTCCAAACCAAAGCCTCCAAAGTATTTTTTACCAAAAACGCACGATTTCTTAATTATTTTTTTATTTTATGAAGGTTTTCGAAGTTTTCAATTATTCTGAAAGAAAGGTGAAGGCTGAGGATGATGATCCCTCGAACCTTTATTAATAAAATAAAATCCATCTGAAGGGTTCCATATCACGTTCCATCAGTGCATCATGAGCACTGTTGTCATAAGAACCCTTTGCGGCACCTGCACATCAACAAGACATAGAAAATTGAAATAAACAAAGAGTATCAGTGTTGAAGACTAAAACAAGCCAGAAATGAAAAATTAAAGGAAGAATCATAGTTTGGGGTGTATTACGGCTAAGATCAACATTCAAAAGCCTAATCCACTCAATTTAACGCAGAATTAAAGCAGATCAACAATGATTAAAGAAAATCGATAAAATCTGTCAGACAGAGAAAGCCTCCACTACCACATCAGAGGCTAATTGATTCCTCTCAGCTACCAGATTGCCACCTGTAGCCTCAAAGCATTCAACAGAGTCTGATTAATGACCATAATAGAACATATCTGCCTCAATATAGCTGAACAATTATTCCAAGCCAAAAAGAGTTATTACAAAGATGACACAGAGCCTAAAAGCCAACAAATTATCCTAAGTAGCTCAAAAACTTAATGTAAACAATTAATACAGAGGAAATATCTGAAAAATTATCCATCGAGACCCTCAAAGGCCGACAAGAATTAATCTATATTAATTGTGTTGGCCACCTATAAAATTTGTTCTATCAAAAGGTAGCCAAAACATTTTTGGAGCCTTCAAGAAATAGTTTTATTGCAAAAATGTTATCTCTTGAAGCCTCTTGAAGACTCTTGAAGGCCTCATGCCCTTGTCAAAATCTTCACTACTGTCTCTGTTTTACACTCTGAAATTTTGCTAATTCCATTGAGAGAATACTGCTACAAAATTCCCTTTTTTTCCCCTTCCTTCACTTCAAATTAACCTTCGTTTTCCCCCATCAAATTCCTCTATTTTTCATGTTTTCCCTTTGTTCCATTTTCCTCCTTCACATAACCCCTTTACAGAGTTTAAAACTCCCTTTTAAACTCTGCCGAAACCTCCAAATCCATTTAAAAACTCTGAAAAATATCATAAAAAGGCAAAGTATTTTGACTATGGGATTAAGCCCTTTTGGGCTGAAACCAAATCACTCCCCCACCGTATGCCCATGGTGCTAAGACCAAGCGCTAAGTTATTTTCGGCGCTTATCACATCGCACTAATCCAAGCGCACAAGTCTTTGTGCCATGCCGAAAGTTCCGATGCGATTAAGCCTGTGCACAGCCCCCGATCATCTCATCTCTCCATACAACCCAAGTGCTCGTAGTCGAGCGCTATAACATTATAAATATTCATTCCTAATTTATTTTTTCCTTTGTAAATCCAAAAAACCCTTTTACCCAAATTTTTGGTCTAATGCGCCAGAGTTATGTTTTTTTGTAAAAATGGGTTGAGTGAAATAGACCCGCATCATTTCCCCGATGCGATTAAGTCCCATATATATAAACCCCGCCCTCTCTGCTTTTCATTCCATATAGCCTATGCCTGGGACCAAGATTTTAAGTCCCGAGGCACCCATCGCATCGGATTTTTCCTTTGGGTGCATTTCAATGTTTTTCCCCCACCTCTAATTGTGATGGCCCGATCGCGTAATCGCATCGGCCTCCCCAATCGCTCTGTCGCAAGTTTTATTGAGCACATCCAATATTTCTCTACCTCTGATTGGCCATCCCTCTGATTCACTCCCCACCGTTGATCTGATCCTTAGATCAACGGCTAGTGCTCAATCGCTCCATCGCACCCAAGTTCTTTACCCCGCTGATGCATTTGCCTCCGATTACATCTAGACCATCCACGTGTCCAAATTTGATGGTCCAGATCGTATTTCCTGATCTTGGTTTAAATCCATGCGACCCCCACCATTGATCTCTGTGCGATCGACGGATCTGTCTTATTTTCCTCCTCTGCTCTCCTTTGATCGCCTCTAATGAATCCCAACCGTTGGATGATGCCATCCAACGGCCTTGCTCTCTTCCCACGCTCTCTGAATTAGTTTACCCAATAATGTAGGATTTTATAATACAAGTTTCATATTTTGTAGGTTTCAATGGTTTTCCATTATATTAAAAGAAAAAGTACAAGGCTGGGAATGACGATTCTCATGCCTTCGATTCATCAAAAGGAAGCCATTCGCGAGGTTCAAACTCCACGACTCATCGATGCTTCATGGGCGTTGATGCCTTGATAGCCCTACGCGGCCTGCACATCAACAAGACACAGTGTTATTTAAATAAAATTAAAAGAGTATCAGTGTCGAAGACAAAACACAACAAAACAGAGGATTGAAGACAGTTTTGAGGGATTATGGTCTTAATCGACAATCTAATGACTAATCCACTCAATTAAAGATAGCATGAAGACTGAAAGACACAGATTAAGCCTAATCTGCCCTAAAACATTGAACTAAAGTGAATTAAAGGTGTTTTAGGATAAAACAAAGAAATCTATCAATCCAAGAAGCCTCCACAACCACAGCAGAGGCCAAGTGAACCCTTGCTAGCACCAAAAGCCAACCTTTCCCAGATACCAATGACACCTGCAACCACACAAAAATCAAAGAAGGCCTAGTAATTACCTGAACAAGAGGTGTTCGCCTAAAGACAGCTGAACAATTAATACAAATCAAAGATCTTATCTCTAATTATTGGCAAAACTATTTTTAAAGATTAAGAATAGCCCAGAAGAAAATATTTTCGATCGTTAGGCCTCAAAGAGAAGAAACAAAGTTACTTCAACATGACACTAAGCCTCAAATGTCAACAAAGGCTCCCACCGAGCTTAATTCACAAATGTAAATCAATTAAATACAGACAGATCATCTATAAACTTCTTCATTGAGCCCCTCGAAGGTCAAGAAGTATTAAGTTTGTATTAATTGACTCAAGAGATCTATTATTAGATCCCACCTCCTCATTCTTCTATAAATACTTATGTAGAATATGAGAAAATGTTGGTCTCTGGACATCTGATTTCATGTAATAGTTTTCTGAAGCTACTGATGCCCTGTTTGCAAATTGAAGATACATAAGCTGATATGAGAAGTTTGAAGTTATAGAGACCCACTGGGCTTACCGATTGTAACTGGTTTGAACATCAAATACAAGCTGTTGATTCATGGGATCCTAATTTATGTCAATGGTGATGTGTTCCTCATTGTCAATTGTTATTTTCTTTAATGTTTTCACTCTGTCCACTTTCTCTGATAAAGAACAACAAACATAGAGCTAGGATTTACTCTCAACAGTACCTTACTCTTACTGAAAGCTTTATTTCTATTTTTTCTTCATTTGAAAGTTCTCTTTAAATATTATATTAAAGCAGGTTGGTTTCAAAGCACTTTCCTAATCTAGATTTCTCTTTGTGATTATTATCTGTGTTTTCCTTTAGAATATGCTAAAAGCAGGGTAGTTTCGAAGCACTCACCTGATCTTAAGCTATTCCAACTGTTTTTCAAAAAAAATTCTAACTGAAAGTACTTCAATGCAGGCTAGTTTCAAAGCAGTTACCTGATCTCAGAATACTTTTATGTTTTTCCTTAAGTACATGCCGAAGAAAAATAGTTTGAAAGCACTTATTTGATCTTAGGCTGTTCACTGTTCTTCTTTTGTTTTGTTCTCCATTTCCTATCTATTTCATTCCATAAAATCAACTTAAGAGATCCTTTGACATGAGTGACCTGCCCCATGGATCCTTCTTGAACCTTGTTATCCAATTAAAATCCTCCTATGACTCCGTAGCCCAATGGGTTAAAACTGCTTTTGCCTTTTCTATCAGCCAAATCATTCCTTCATTTGCATAAATATTCACCCTTTATTTTGAACTGTCTTCACCTTCATCATGTCTTTGCCCAACCAAAAAACAAACAAAAAAACCCATGCTTTTCATAACTAGTCTAATATCACATTTGAGGTTTTAAAGATCACATCTTTAAACTCATTCATAGAGAGATCCCTCTCTGGATTTAGGAGGGCTAGATCCTTGAATCCCAAAGCGGTTTGATGTTGTCTTATCTTTTGGTCTTGCCAATCTGGCCAAAACATAGGAACCCCAACATAATGGCGACTCCACTGGGGAATTTTTGAGTTCATAGTTTCTTGGCCAGCTTTTATAAACTCCTTAGTTTTCCATACAACCATAGAAACTTAGAAAACCCAAAAATATTTCAGATTGGTATTCAATAAACATGGTAGTGGACCATAAAACCTTTTACCTCCAAAAGAGCTAAAAACTTCCACTTGGCGACTCCTCAATCCTATAGAGCTTAAGACTCCACTGGGAGGACCTGTAATCATTATAAAATCATTCAAACTCAGTAAGAGGGCTTTTGGATTAAATTTTTCTTAGAAAAAGATCAGTTAACCTCTAATAGATTGTCATATCTGGTTAACACCTTTCTTGTTTAGTTGGGTCTGAAAAACGCAGCATAGTGGCTGTTTGGTCAATTTAGTGTATCCTAAATTGCTGCATTTAATTTGTCAATCCGGAAAATGCACAGGGAGAAGGCTGGACGGGGAACCGAGCAGGAGAGAAGAGCCCTTTAATTATTAGTGATTTCAGCTCCAAATAACAACACACCCCTGAGTGCAGAAAATTGGTTAAAAAAAATTCTGAAATT